>JAQIUQ010003225.1:0-11293 GCA_030378365.1 Hybognathus amarus | reverse complement strand
ACACCAGCCTCAACAAACGGACTCTGTTTCTTTTTAAAGTGGGGAACGTATAACGTTCAAAGAGGATAAAACACCACCCCCGCAGAAGAAGATCAACGCCTACTTCAACACGGCCGGTTTAGCCCCGCCCACCGATTCCACGCATTACACGCATAGATAAATAACATAGATGCCTAACTTGTGATGACAAACCGGATCGAGCTACCGAGCGATACAGAATATTGTGCAGCGCCTGGTTGTGGAAGAAGACATTCTCTGCATAAGCTTCCTCTCGATTCCAATATGACTGCATGGATAAACTTTATTTTTAATGACGTTCCAGCTGATGACGGTAAAACCATCTGTTCACTTCATTTCACTGAGGATTGTTTTGTAAACAAGACTGGATTTGCAGGCCGATTGAGAGTAAAGAACGATGCTGTGCCGTCTATATTGGATCTGACAGGAATGGTGCAACACACAGACTCTGGTGTCGAACATGTATGGGCCAATCCGGTTGCCATTTTACGACATTGGACGTTTTCAAAACAATTTCCCCCACGTGCATCGACAGGTGAGTCGAAACTCATTATAATATGCAAAACTGTTATCCGCTCACAGCAGTAGGCGTTTACTTCCAAGTCTTCAGTGTGCGAGACGCCTATAAAAACCGACCGTTTCTGAGCTGGCTCCAAAGCTAGGGTAGAAAATAGCTTATTATTTATTCATTTTGATGTTTTTGAATGCAAAAACCAAGCGAATGTCATAAGTTTACCTCAGAAACCAATATAATAAAATTTAAAAAGCCAGTTCATGACCCCTTTAAAAATATTTTGGATGACTCGTAACTGCAGGCACCCGCTCATTTTGGATCAACCCGGATCAATCCATTTTTTTCGAGTTTCCATCATTCTCTGCGTCCGGTCTCAGACGAGCAGAGCATCGTTTGCCATCGGGACTGTGTGACCCGACCCTGCCGGATCTGGGCTTCAAACCTTCCTCCCTCTCCTCCTCCTCTCTGACCCAGTTTAGGACAAAAGCTCTGCGGTAACGATTGCTCACAAATACACAATACACAATACACTGCACACCTGCTATGAATGGAAAAATATGATTCATTCACAAGTACAAAGCAATGATAACCTGAAAACTCATGCAAAGAATTATGCAACAGTCTATTTGTCTGTCTGTCTAATGATGCTCAACCCAGATGCAATACTGGACATAAACAGAAACAATGCTACAAAAGCACCTATAATTTTGTCATTTTGGCACAACATTCATGCCTTTTATAATGGCAAAGACACAATAAGTGTTTCAGGACTGGCTGGCCGCTGTTGTAAAATGCAGGTCAAGCTGCCAGGCAGCTTTTACTGGACATCTGAACTCTCTTCTCCTGAGTTCATAACTGTGTGTTGCTTGACTGTGATTGGTCAGACACAGGTGTCAGAAACCAGGCAGTGCTGGCCATCAACTGAACGGGTCAGTCATAGGTCAGGTGTAGATGTGCTAGCAGATCCTCACAGAACATCACGTACCAGAACATAGATGTGCTGGATTAACACTCTTAAAGAGATAGTTCACCCAAAAATGAAAATTAGCCCATGATTTACTGACCCTCATCCTGGGTGTGTATGACACTCTTCTTTCAGTCCAACACAATCGAGAGATAACCAACAAGAGACATATTGAAACATTTATCTGTCTCTCCAAGTTTTGATAATGGCAGTGAATGGCTGTTTCTGTTGTGAAGCTAGTTATTTTATATAATAAAGTTTTAAATATGGATATTTTTCTTGTACAAACGCATCGCTTCACTTTTATGATGGACAGATGCACTTTTTTTGATGATGGATGCACTTTTATGATGGATGGATGCACTTTTATGATGGACAAATGCCCTTTTATGATGATGGATGCACTTTATGATGGATATATGCACTTTTACTGATGGACGGATGCACTTTTATGATGGATAGATGCCCTTTATGACGGATAGATGCACTTTTATGATGGATATATGCACTTTTACTGATGGAAGGATGCACTTTTATGATGGACGGATGCACTTTTATGATGGACAGATGACTTTTAATGATGGGACGTGATGCACTTTTATGATGGACAGATGCACTTTTATGATGGACAGATGCACTTTTATGATGGACGGATGCACTTTTATGATGGATATATGCACTTTTATGATGGAAGGATGCACTTTTATGATGGACGGATGCACTTTTATGATGGACAGATGCACTTTTATGATGGGACGGATGCACTTTTATGATGGACAGATGCACTTTTATGATGGACGGATGCACTTTTATGATGGATAGATGCCCTTTTATGACGGATAGATGCACTTTTATGATGGATATATGCACTTTTATGATGGAAGGATGCACTTTTATGATGGACGGATGCACTTTTATGATGGACAGATGCACTTTTATGACGGATAGATGCACTTTTATGATGATGGATGCACTTTTATGATGGATATATGCATTTTTATGATGGATGGATGCACTTTTATGACGGATAGATGCACTTTTATGATGGGATGGATGCACTTTTATGACGGATAGATGCACCTTTATGATGGATGGATGCAAATTTTATGATGGATATATGCACTTTTATGATGGATGGATGCAATTTTATGACGGATAGATGCACTTTTATGATGGATGGATGCAATTTTATCGATGGCAGAGATGTACTTTTAGGGATGTATGGATGCACTTTTATGATGGATAGATGCACTTTTATGATGGACAAGATGCATTTTTATGATGATGGATGCAGTTTCTAATGATGGATAGATGTACTTTTAGGATGTATAGATGCATTTTTATGATGGACAAGATTTTTTGTATGTATAGATGGACAGATTGTATGTATATGCATATATATATATATATATATATAAATATTTGTATGAATATGTATATGAACATGTACATATACTGTAGACATATACATGTTCATATACATATTCATACAAATATTCATATATATATATATATATGAATATTTGTATGAATATGTATATGAACATGTATATACTTACAGATATATGCATATGTAAATGACGTATGTATATGAACAGTATATGAATATGCATAAGTATCAGTATCTGTATGGAAGGTTGAGAGCTGTAAAGCTGGATGTGGTACAGAAGGATCAGTGGATGTATTTACCCAGGAAAGTGCCAAGTGACGCCCAGAGCCATGAAGCTGCTGATGACGAACAGAGATCCCAGTATGAGGAGAGCAGCTCCAGTGTAATACACCTGAGCATTATCCAGCAGATCCCAGCGAGACTGACCCTTCATAGCCACTGTAATGCTGAGAGACACAGAGACAGAGAGTGAAAAATCAAAGTCCAAATATAACCTTCCAGCCCTGTGTTTGTTTGGTCATGTAATACATAACAACGTGAATTAAAAAGAAGCAATGCACCCGAGCCCCATCATACACTCGGTGCAATGTAGTGCCAGGCGCGATGCAAATGTGTTTTGCTAGTTTCAGCCCAAAGCAGCCCTACATTGTTTAAATTGCAAATGCATTTACGCTCATCTGTGCGTCCATGAGCTGCTGGTCTGAGAACGAGTGTGTGTTCAGGTGCATTGTTGGAACGCTGCTATTTTGAGGAACTGGAATAAACTTTTGTCAAATAAAAACCTGGTGTAAAGTCAATGGCACAATATGTTTTTTTTTGTTATTTAAAGAGCACGTTAGTAATGCGCACCTAAGGCGGGTCCATCAACACGTGTACACTTTGTCCCGCTAGATGGTCTGGTGCTTGTGCTTTAACCTCACACACACACACACACACACACACACACACACACACACACACACACACACACACACACACACACACACACACACACACACACACAGCTTTTCCCCCACGCACAAGCAGATCCTGTTTCCTCTCTAGAAACGCTAATAAGTTTTTCTGCTTGTGAATTCCGTTCATGTAAACAGCAAATTGCCTGAATAGCAAGCTGGCTTTTAAAGGTAATGGGAGACAAGACTCTGATTGGTTTTCAAGAGTGTAATATTAAGCTATTTCTTATGCAAAGATGTCAGCCAATCACGGCAGTGGGCGGCATTTACACTGAAGTCTCACAGCCAATCCCAGCAGTGGGCGTTTACACTGAAGTCTCACAGCCAATCACAGCAGTGGGCGTTTACACTGAAGTCTCACAGCCAATCACAGCAGTGGGCGTTTACACTGAAGTCTCACAGCCAATCACAGCAGTGGGCGTTTACACTGAAGTCTCACAGCCAATCACAGCAGTGGGCGTTTACACTGAAGTCTCACAGCCAATCACAGCAGTGGGCGTTTACACTGAAGTACTCACAGCCAATCACAGCAGTGGGCGTTTACACTGAAGTCTCGACAGCCAATCACAGCAATGGGCGTTTACACCTGAAGTATCACAGCAAATCACAGAAGTGGGCGTTTACACCTGAAGTCTCACAGCCAATCACAGCAGTGGGCGGTGTTTACACTGAAAGTCTCACAGCCAATCACAGCAGTGGGCGTTTACACTGAAGTCTCACAGCCAATCACAGCAGTGGGCGTTTACACTGAAGTCTCACAGCCAATCACAGCAGTGGGCGTTTACACTGAAGTCTCACAGCCAATCACAGCAGTGGGCGTTTATACTGAAGTCTCACAGCCAATCACAGCAGTGGCTGTTTATACTGAAGTCTCACAGCCAATCACAGCAGTGGGCGTTTACACTGAAGTCTCACAGCCAATCACAGCAGTGGGCGTTTACACTGAAGTCTCACAGCCAATCACAGCAGTGGCTGTTTATACTGAAGTCTCACAGCCAATCACAGCAGTGGCTGTTTACACTGAAGTCTCACAGCCAATCACAGCAGTGGGCGTTTACACTGAAGTCTCACAGCCAATCACAGCAGTGGGCGTTTACACTGAAGTCTCACAGCCAATCACAGCAGTGGCTGTTTATACTGAAGTCTCACAGCCAATCACAGCAGTGGGCTGTTTATACTGAAGTCTCACAGCCAATCACAGCAGTGGGCTGTTTATACTGAAGTCTCACAGCCAATCACAGCAGTGGGCGTTTACACTGAAGTCTCACAGCCAATCACAGCAGTGGCCGTTTATACTGAAGTCTCACAGCCAATCACAGCAGTGGGCTGTTTACACTGAAGTCTCACAGCCAATCACAGCAGTGGGCGTTTATACCTGAAGTCTCACAGCCAATCACAGCAGTGGGCGTTTACACTGAAGTCTCACAGCCAATCACAGCAGTGGGCGTTTACACTGAAGTCTCACAGCCAATCACAGCAGTGGCGCGTTTACACTGAAGTCTCACAGCCAATCACAGCAGTGGCTGTTTATACTGAAGTCTCACAGCCAATCACAGCAGTGGCTGTTTATACTGAAGTCTCACAGCCAATCACAGCAGTGGGCGTTTATACTGAAGTCTCACAGCCAATCACAGCAGTGGGCTGTTTACACTGAAGTCTCACAGCCAATCACAGCAGTGGGCGTTTATACTGAAGTCTCACAGCCAATCACAGCAGTGGCCGTTTATACTGAAGTCTCACAGCCAATCACAGCAGTGGCTGTTTATACTGAAGTCTCACAGCCAATCACAGCAGTGGGCGTTTATACTGAAGTCTCACAGCCAATCACAGCAGTGGCTGTTTATACTGAAGTCTCACAGCCAATCACAGCAGTGGGCGTTTACACTGAAGTCTCACAGCCAATCACAGCAGTGGGCGTTTACACTGAAGTCTCACAGCCAATCACAGCAGTGGGCGTTTACACTGAAGTCTCACAGCCAATCACAGCAGTGGGCGTTTATACTGAAGTCTCACAGCCAATCACAGCAGTGGGCGTTTACACTGAAGTCTCACAGCCAATCACAGCAGTGGGCGTTTATACTGAAGTCTCACAGCCAATCACAGCAGTGGCTGTTTATACTGAAGTCTCACAGCCAATCACAGCAGTGGGCGTTTATACTGAAGTCTCACAGCCAATCACAGCAGTGGCTGTTTATACTGAAGTCTCACAGCCAATCACAGCAGTGGGCGTTTATACTGAAGTCTCACAGCCAATCACAGCAGTGGCCGTTTATACCGAAGTCTCACAGCCAATCACAGCAGTGGCTGTTTATACTGAAGTCTCACAGCCAATCACAGCAGTGGGCGTTTATACTGAAGTCTCACAGCCAATCACAGCAGTGGGCGTTTACACTGAAGTCTCACAGCCAATCACAGAAGTGGGCGTTTACAATGAAGTCTCACAGCCAATCACAGAAGTGGGCGGTGTTTACAACTGAAGTCTCACAGCCAATCACAGCAGTGTGTGTTTACAACCCATTTAAACATAGCGTTCAAATCCAGGATTAAATCGGAAGAATACCTTTTATGTCTGATTTATGAAAAAAATAAAAAAAATAAATCGATTTAAAATCACACTAACATTCTAAGTGCACCCCAGGAAACATTATAAAACATGTAGTTCATGACCCCTTTCAGAGACCCACTGCTCTACTTTCTTTTGATGTTTCCCAGATGGAGAGAGGACTGTTCGAACACATCTGGACTTCCAGCTGACTTCTACATTACTGCAGGTAATTTTCACATTCAGCAGGAGAGATGTTCTCTCACAGTCCGGCTGTCAGACTGGGAGCAGAGTGATTATCCTCTCTTTCAGACTCTCACACCAAAGCTGAAAACAAATACTTGGGATCTTGATCTCACATTTTAGCCTTCGAAAAACTCCTTGTAAGTGACAAGTGTGTTTTCAAGGCTTCTGGGTCATGGCTACATCCAGAAAAGTCACCATGAAATCAAAATATATATTTCTTTTGCACATTTTTGTTTTGCATTTTCATATACTGGACTGTAAATATCTACTGTTTCCCTCTTAAATTGTATTAAATTGTTATTGCACGACTTGTTAAATACCTGAGCCTCAACAAATTGCATTTCATCAATGTAAAAATTGTCTTTGACATTTTTAGATATGAAAATAATAAACTTGAAAATGTACCATTCCCATTTTTTTTTTTACCAAAAATTGCAGTATTTATTCTAAGAGATTAATTCTCGAACCACCACCATTAATAAATAACTCCGTCTTGTCTTCTGTCAAACACACCATGCCTCCTTAAAAGAACGATCGACAGTTACGTACGTTTAGGTAATTTATAATATATGGAAGATTTTGCAAAGATTTTGTTTTAGACCCCTTTTACATCTGTATTTAGTGTCGTCCATTTGTGATCCGATCGTCCAAAACGTATCTCTGATACCATTATTAGGGCCTTTAGAAGCGAATGCACGTATCCAATACACTAAAACACGTGTTTACTTTTACACGATATACTGATACACATGCGAGTGATTTCTGAAGGATCATTTGACACTGAAGACTGGAGTAATGATGCTAAAAATTCAGCTTTGATCACAGGAATAAAGTATATCTGAGAGTATATTAAAATAGAAAAACTTAATGTTAAATTGTAATAATATTTCACAATATTACAGCTTTTTTCTGAATTTTTTATCAAATAAATGAGCAGAAGAGACTTCTTTCAAAAACATTACACTAGCCAACGCAGATTTTTTTCTCTCATATAATATACAGTTTCTTAGTAGGATAATCCAACGAGTCAAATGAACGGGATACGACCAGAGAAAACACACAGAAAATCTACAGATATGTCACATGTCACGTTGTGTTTTTGCGCATTACATTTGAGTGGCACTTCTGAGAAGAGTTTTAATGTGCAGTCTCAGAAAGACAGGAGACAGAGAAAATAAAAGCAGATTATTATCATGCAGGGCTTGATATTGATCCTTCTGAGCTTGTGCGTCAAACTTTAAAGCTCTCTCTTTATATTGGCATGTCTTGAGAGACGAGGAAAAACACAGACGAAACACTCAAGGGAATCAAAGGAAATCTTGTCTGTGAAGACTCTTGTATTTATGAGTTCACAATGCTTTATTTTCCTAAGATATATTAAAACTCACAATGTTCTGGCTCTTCAAACACTTGAAATCATTCAGGGACAGAACAACACACCAGATAAATGTTCGTCGGCCACATGATAAAAAGGGGCGTGTCTTTAAACAGTTCAGTTAGAGCAAATTAAATATATATATATATATATATGCTATATACTGTATATATAATTTATATGTCTGAACTGTAATATAAATGTCGAATTATGTGTAAGATTGAGACGAAAAAAAGTCAGAATTGTGAGACAAAAAGTTCGCACTTCTGTCTTTTTTTCTCAGAATTGCGACTTTAATTTTAATAAATCCGAAAATTTACGCCAGAACCACTTTACATACGATTAACACAAAAACTCGTTCTGCTTGTGTTTCATGAATGAGACCCAATGAACGCACAGTGCTATCGCGTCTGTTTGTGCGCGCATTTAATATTTAAACAGTCTTTGTGCAGTTTACAAACACTAATCAATAACGCGATTAGAATAAATCAGATTTGTGATAAACTGGATGTTTTATTGAGCTGGGCGTTTTTATGACTTGCCTCAACATTAGAGTTTGAATAGCGCACGCTCTGTTCACATTAACATGTCATACGCTATAATTAGGTGAATGGAAAAAGACTGACATCTCTCTTTTCATACATCAACTGAGAATAGTTGCTTTTTAAAATAAATTACGTCATTTAAAAGAAGAGAATTTCAGCTTCATAAAGAGAAATCTTTCGTGTCTCTGTGACAAGTATTTACTGAGTTACATTTCTTTTTCGGATGTGCTTCAGAAAGATTTTTGTGGAGAAAGACCTGTTTATTTTTATTTATTTTACAAAAACACAAGATTTTGATGTTAATAAGAGTTTACACAAAAAGCCCTCTATAGTTTATAATCATGTATTGATTTTATATAACCACACTGTAAAAAATAAACCGTAAATTTTACGGTAAAAAACCGGCAGCTGTGGTTGCCAGAACTTTACCGTTGAAAATACGGTAGGAACGTTAATGGTTTTACAGACTTAACTTTAAATTTACAGTAATAAACCGTATTTATTTTCTGATAAAATGTGGATTTATCAACTTATTGACATATTGATATCTGTTTTACACCATTTAATACACTGACAACCAACAATCATCACAGCAGTGATGAGAGTTCAACAAACAATCAGAGCTCATAGTGAATATTTGTATAAAGCAACACTTATTTAAAGAAGCTGCACAATGTCATTCTCACAAACATTAAGCACCATTATGGTAACAAACATAAAATTAAAAAAATGCACTAAACATTAATTTAACAACATTAAATGTAACATAAAACCCTAATGTACATAACTGATTAGAAAAAACAATAAAACTATGAGGAACCATAGTTATTTCAACAAAAATACATAAAATGTGAAGTGTCACACAGGGAATTGTGGGAATGTCAATTTACGGTTTTTCACTGTAAATTATACAACGATCTGTTCTTTTTCACTTTCAAAAACTGTAAATTTAACGGTATTTTACTGTAAAATTATATCACAGTTATTTACCGTGTTTAGTACAGAAACTTTCTGTTTACCAATTAACAGTTTTGCATTGTAGCATTTTTACAGTATTTTACTGTTAAAATCAAGGATATTTTTTTACAGTGTATAGTTTATCATCATGTATTGATTTTATTTAACCAGTATTTCAAGGAGTATTACAGTATTACAACGGAGTATTTCAAGTCTATGTTGCAGCTGAAAAAACAGCGGCGCGTTATCGTCCTCAGGGGGTTAAAGTGAAGGGGGCGGTTGAAATGTGAAAAACAGGACAGTTTGCGCTAATGACCCATTTAAACGAGTAGATGATGTGCATCTTCTGTTCCTCCCTGAAAATACTCATTTAGACGTACGGACAACCCAAGAGATGAAGATGAAATGGCCTTAACGCAATCATTTTTTAAAAAACATCACTTACATCATTATTCTAACATCATTTCTCAAAGAAATCCTAATTATCTCTGAAACTCTACGCAGGTCTGTAATTGGCCAATGAAATGAAGGTCAGTGAAATAAATGGGCTACATTTTCAGACACACACACACACACACACACAACTGAGGTTGAGTCAGATCTGCTCAATAGAGGTCAGTTCTTCACATTTCATGTTAGATAATGGGGTGACAGATGAGGATGGATGTGAAACCGCAGTGACAGAACTCTATATAACACCGGATACAATAGACACAATGCCTGACCAGGGAGAATGAGAAGGTCATGTTCGGGTTATGGAGAGACGGCTTCGCCATCAGAAATTACTATCTTGTAAGGTGCAGGAAAGCTCATGTGTGAAAGAGTTACTCAGTTGAACTTACATAAAAGAAAATGAAAATATCATGCAAAAGTTCATTCATTCAAGTAATTCAACCTTAAAGGTGAAACTAATATATAGGCAAAGTGAGATATTTCAAGCCTTTATTTGTTATAATTTGGACGATTATACAGCTTATGAAAACCTTTTCACAATATTCAAATTTTGAATTTGTTATTTTCATACACTGTAAAAAAAAAAGTAAAAAAAGACCCCAGTAATTTTCTAGCAGCAGGGGCGCCAGAAAATGTCTGTTAAAAAACGGAAAAATACTGTAAAAAAAAAACAGTAAAAAAATTATGGTTTATTACTGTTATTCTACACAAAAATATCTTTCATTATCTTATATAATGTTAATTTACTGACCTATTGAAGCCAGTAAATTACTATCAGTAAATTACTAAATTACTATAAAAACTGTAAAAAAAAACGGTACTTTTCTGGCAGCAGGGGCGCCAGAAAACGTCTGTTAAAAAACTGAAAAATACTGTAAAAAAACAGTAAAAAAATTATGGTTTATTACTGTTATTCTACACAAAAATATCTTTCATTATCTTATATAATGTTAATTTACTGACCTATTGAAGTCAGTAAATTACTATCAGTAAATTACTAAATTACTATAAAAACTGTAAAAAAAACGGTACTTTTCTGGCAGCAGGGGCGCCAGAAAACGTCTGTTAAAAAACTGAAAAATACTGTAAAAAAAAAACAGTAAAAAAATTATGGTTTATTACTGTTATTCTACACAAAAATATCTTTCATTATCTTATATAATGTTAATTTACTGACCTATTGAAGTCAGTAAATTACTATCAGTAAATTACTAAATTACTATAAAAACTGTAAAAAAAACGGTACTTTTCTGGCAGCAGGGGCGCCAGAAAACGTCTGTTAAAAAACTGAAAAATACTGTAGAAAAAAAAGCAATACTAACTGAACCAAGAATAT
>JAQIUQ010003224.1:117500-310534 GCA_030378365.1 Hybognathus amarus | reverse complement strand
TTGCAAATGTCTTTCGTTCAGTTACCTGTATCATGTCAGCTCTTGGGAGGGTCTAAAGCCTCCATTTTCCTCAGGTCTCCGTCCCATGGCCCCTCTATCAAGAATCCAGAGTTATAGGAAGAACTTTTTTTTTTTGCACAAAAAAAAAACATAAGGGGTACCACTGACTCTGTTTTTTTTTTGTGCCAAAGAAAGGAAGTTTCTGCCATATAACTCTGGATCATGACAGAGGGCCATGGGACTTCAGCCTGAGTGCAAAGATGCATTTTAGACCCTCCCAGAGCTGTAAAGATATTGAGAATATTTATGAGATATATTTGTGATATACTGAGAATCATTGAGCCATTATAGATATTCTCAATATATCTCAGCTCTGGAAGGGTCTGCCAGCTTTTAGAGCCTCCATTTTACAGTCTAGGTCTCGCAAGTGGCCTCTCTGTCGGAATCCCAGAGTTGCCTGGAGAAACTTTTTTTTTGCACAAAAAAAAAACAATCCTAAGGGTACCACTGTTGACTTTTTTTTTTGTGCAAAAAAGGTTTGCTACGTAACTCGCTGAATTCGTGATGAGAGGGCCATGGGACTTAGACCTGAGATCACGAGAAGTGGAGGCTCTGAGGCCCTTCCAGAGCTGAGATATTGAGATATTTATGAGATATTTATGACATACTGAGATATTGAGACATTATTGAATGTCTCAATATCCCCAGCTCTGGGAAGGGTGCTAGAGCCTCCATTTTTTGCACTAGGCTCACCGTCCATGGCCCTCTATCAGGAATCCAGAGTTACTGGGAAACTTTTTTTGCACAAAAAAAAACATAAGGGTACCACTGTCGTTTTTTTTTTTTTGTGCAAAAGAAAAGCCCAATGACTCTGATTCTGATAGAGGGCCATGGCACTTCAGACTGAGTGCAAAAATGGAGGCTCTAGACCCTTCCAGAGCTGAGATATTGAGATACTTTATGAGATATTTATGATATACTGAGATATTGAGCCATTATGAATATATCTAAATAGCTCTGGAAGGTTGTGGCTAGAGCCTCCATTTTGCTCGGTACTGTCCGATCCCATGGCCCTCTATCAGAATCCAGAGTTATTAAAACTTTTTTTTGCACAAAAAAAAAACACATAGGGGTACCACTGCTCGTTTTTTTTTTTTTGTGTCAAAAAAAAGTTTCTCCAATAACTCTGGATTCTGATAGAGGGCCATGGGACTTAGACCTGAGTGCAAAAATGGAGGCTCTAGACCCTTCCAGAGCTGAGATATTGAGATATTTATGAGATATTTATGACATACTGAGATATTGAGCCATTATAAATATCTCAATATCTCAGCTCTGGAAAGGTCTAGAGCCTCCATTTTGCACTCAGGTCTAAGTCCCATGGCCTTCTATCAGAATCCAGAGTTATTGAGAGAAACTTTTTTTTGCACAAAAAAAACATAAGGGGTACCACTGTCTATTTTTTTTTTGTGCAAAAAAAAAGTTTCTCCAATAACTCTGGATTCTGATAGAGGGCCATGGGACTTAGACCTGAGTGCAAAAATGGAGGCTCTAGACCCTTCCAGAGCTGAGATATTGAGATATTTATGAGATATTTATGACATACTGAGATATTGAGCCATTATAAATATCTCAATATCTCAGCTCTGGAAGGGTCTAGAGCCTCCATTTTGCACTCAGGTCTAAGTCCCATGGCCCTCTATCAGAATCCAGAGTTATTGGAGAAACTTTTTTGCACAAAAAAAAAAACATAAGGGGTACCACTGTCGTTTTTTTTTTTTGTGCAAAAAAAAGTTTCTCCAATAACTCTGGATTCTGATAGAGGGCCATGGGACTTAGACCTGAGTGCAAAAATGGAGGCTCTAGACCCTTCCAGAGCTGAGATATTGAGATATTTATGAGATATTTATGACATACTGAGATATTGAGCCATTATAAATATCTCAATATCTCAGCTCTGGAAGGGTCTAGAGCCTCCATTTTTGCACTCAGGTCTA
Source organism: Hybognathus amarus (assembly GCA_030378365.1). Taxonomy (NCBI): domain Eukaryota; kingdom Metazoa; phylum Chordata; class Actinopteri; order Cypriniformes; family Leuciscidae; genus Hybognathus; species Hybognathus amarus. Next base: position 308,537 of record JAQIUQ010003224.1, on the reverse strand, counting down.
AGTCCCATGGCCCTCTATCAGAATCCAGAGTTATTGGAGAAACTTTTTTTTTGCACAAAAAAAAAACATAAGGGGTACCACTGTCGTTTTTTTTTTGTGCAAAAAAAAGTTTCTCCAATAACTCTGGATTCTGATAGAGGGCCATGGGACTTAGACCTGAGTGCAAAAATGGAGGCTCTAGACCCTTCCAGAGCTGAGATATTGAGATATTTATGAGATATTTATGACATACTGAGATATTGAGCCATTATAAATATCTCAATATCTCAGCTCTGGAAGGGTCTAGAGCCTCCATTTTTGCACTCAGGTCTAAGTCCCATGGCCCTCTATCAGAATCCAGAGTTATTGAGAAACTTTTTTTTGCACAAAAAAAAAAAACATAAGGGGTACCACTGTCGTTTTTTTTTTTGTGCAAAAAAAAAGTTTCTCCAATAACTCTGGATTCTGATAGAGGGCCATGGGACTTAGACCTGAGTGCAAAAATGGAGGCTCTAGACCCTTCCAGAGCTGAGATATTGAGATATTTATGAGATATTTATGACATACTGAGATATTGAGCCATTATAAATATCTCAATATCTCAGCTCTGGAAGGGTCTAGAGCCTCCATTTTTGCACTCAGGTCTAAGTCCCATGGCCCTCTATCAGAATCCAGAGTTATTGGAGAAACTTTTTTTTTGCACAAAAAAAACATAAGGGGTACCACTGTCGTTTTTTTTTTTTGTGCAAAAAAAAAGTTTCTCCAATAACTCTGGATTCTGATAGAGGGCCATGGGACTTAGACCTGAGTGCAAAAATGGAGGCTCTAGACCCTTCCAGAGCTGAGATATTGAGATATTTATGAGATATTTATGACATACTGAGATATTGAGCCATTATAAATATCTCAATATCTCAGCTCTGGAAGGGTCTAGAGCCTCCATTTTGCACTCAGGTCTAAGTCCCATGGCCCTCTATCAGAATCCAGAGTTATTGGAGAAACTTTTTTTGCACAAAAAAAAAAAACATAAGGGGTACCACTGTTGTTTTTTTTTTGTGCAAAAAAAAGTTTCTCCAATTTCTTGAAACTCTGGATTCTGATTGAGGGCCATGGGACTTAGACCTGATTGCAAAAATGGAGGCTCTAGACCCTTCCAGAGCTGAGATATTGACATATTTATGAGATATTTATGACATACTGAGATATTGAGCCATTATAAATATCTCAATATCTCAGCTCTGGAAGGGTCCAGAGCCTCCATTTTTGCATTTCCTCTAGACCATAGACTGTACAAAAATATGGACAAAGCGCCTGTGACGCACCCATAGACTCCAGAGTTTTGAGAAGATCAGAGAAACTCAAAATTTCTGACCTCCAAAAAAACGACTAGCTATATTTTCATCAGCTATATTCAAGCACTTCAGAACTGTATATTCATGAAAAAGTTTTAAAAAATGCATCGGTACTGTGATATATATATTTTTTTTATAAAAGAAATTTCAATCAGCATCACTGAAAATTTGACTTCAGTAACAGGCTTTCAAACCTACTGTCCATTCTATTGGACAGACACATTTAAAAAAATCCTGATTTAAAACGTGCACTTCTACAGTCGATTTTTAACTTTAATTAATAAGTTCAATCTTTCTATTTTACATACAAACTATGAAATACTGGCAAAAATATATACAAAATGTAAATACACCTTAGAAAATGTTGCTTGCTTCTGTGTTTGGAGTGAAGTTCTGTCATGCTTCTCTTCAATGTAGAGTTTTTTTATATACAGTAATTAACCCTACATGCAGAGACTTTACTGGCATTTGATTGGATGACAACGTCCAATATTCATGGACAGCAGGCTTTAAACTAGGTGAAATGCTCCAGAAGTTAAAAAAAGGGGCTGACATGTGATGTCCAGTGTAATAGACACAGGGTCTGAATGGGTTAAACCCGTCCCTCCCCATATCTCGTCTGAAATGTCTTCAAACACAAATTTATTTCTGTAACATCCCTGCATTTTACCAGCACTCTTCGCCTCAAACACTCAAGAGACATGAAACCTCCGCATACGCTCCACTGTGTGTATCCTTCCTTTGTCCACATCACGTCTATAATAAGTATAATAATATATAATAACGTACGACTCGCATTTACTCCGATGTGTCTGCTTACATGTCACGCAAATGCACATATTCTGATTCATAACCGATTTATCAGCACATATGAGTGAGGCCTGATCTGAGAAATGGTAATCCATGCGTTTTTTTTTTCCTGCTTACACGTTCAAATCCGATCTGTGCCACATAAGAGGAGTAAATCAGATTTGGGTCACTTGAACCATACAGTGTAAACGAGGCCTATGTGAACCTGCTTTAGTCCCTCACTCGTCCTCAGTGTGTAGATGATCTCAGTCACTGCTGGAAACATTCCAAAACTGGAAAATATGCTGGAAATCTGAACATTTTTCGGGCCCTGGAGAATTTTTCTGAACACCTTTTTTTTCTTGTGGACTATAAAAAACATATTTTTATGTAAAACATCTTATTCAGGACAGTAGTAAATAAAAAATAACATGCATGATGCTGGATCTCGTCCAGCTCTTCTGAAATCAGAGCGCTTCTGCAAGCTCTTACACAATCAGTGAACACACACACTCCTGCTTATGTGCCTGACAAGTAAAGTATGAATATTGTTGACATCTGCGTCAGATATTAATGAGCTGAAGCGCAGAGGAACATCACAGCTCAACGCATCAATCCTGCGTGTGTACAGAGGTAAAGTGCTGGAGGCTGATGTTTAATATGGTGTTTTATGAAGAATGAGGCCTACCTATTTTTTTAGAGCTACTGGTATATGTGTTTAGGAATGCAGATATCATTCAGATTTACTGCCTGAAACTGAACTTAGCCGTTCTGTGGATTCTTGTCGATGAGTGTCAATCTTCAACTGGAGCTCAAGAGACCCTTTTTATTTAGTTTTCCATTTAATGACTGTAAGACAAACGAGAGTGCTTTTTCCTTTTTCATGTTCATTTGTCCTCTGAAAAATAAAAGCCTTAGCAATATCCCGAGGAATTCAGCCGTATTCAGATTTTCAATTCATTTGTCCACTCAAGTAGCAATAATGACGGTTCATTTGCCCTCAGAACAGATACAAACTTATTAAAGTTCATACAAAAGTGACCTATTTCCCTAATATGTGTTTCAGTGGTTGGGAATATAGCTTCACCATGAATATGAATACTGCCAATTGCACAGCAATGTTTTATTCTCAGTCTATTATCAGTTCTCTGTTTCTGACTTTCTTTCCTCGCAGTTCTGAATGATAAAAAGTAGCCTATATTTAAATTGTCATTCATAAAGTCAGAATTGTAAGGTATAAACTTTTTTGTATTCCGCAGCAGAAACAAGCGTTCATACCAACATGACACAGATACAGAGAACAGAAAGAGAAAATAACTTTGAATATTCCTTTAACGATCTGAATTACACCCTAGTTTCGCTGCCAAACATTTGATTTGATAGTGAACACATGAGACAGCCGAGCGCTCGCTGACCACACCGCCAAACAGAAGTCCAGTCTCCCGCACATGAGGACAGTGTGTGAGGTGTGTGTGGCATATATTGGCTCGGATCTGCCCACACACCAGAATGACTCATTTGCAGAGTCCTTCTGGTTTGGCTCAGAGACGAGGAAATAACTCAAGTGTGTGTGTAGTGCCGGCCTCGGCTGAACGCAGGAGCGACTATAGACGACTGCCCTCACCAACACTGATAGAGGAGGATTCGGGAGATGTGTTTACTAACCGGGTTTGGCTCAGAAAAAGGCCAAGTTGTGAGATGAGCGACATATTTTGTAGCAGCAGCATCATAATCATAATTAATAATGTCGATAAGTTTCTGAATACAACATCACTCAGGCTCTGTTCCCAAACCCAGTGAGCCGTTCACATCGGCCCGTCCGTCCTAACCTCAGAGATTGAATGTGTTTCACTCCACTGTAAAGAAATCAGCACACACACACAAGTTATGGCGAAGTGATCGGCTCTCAGGATATAGGTGCTGTCAATCAGTGACTGACAGCCTCACACAGAGTTTGGGGAAGATATGTGACCAGTCTAAACCAGTCTCGGGTCAGCACTCGGTGTATCTGTGACCAGTCTAAAGCAGTCTCAGGTTTCACACCCGATGTCATCTGTGACCAGTCTTAGAACCAGTCTCGGGATCACACTGGTGTATACTGTGACCAGTCTAAATCGGTCTTGGGTCACACCGATGTATCTGTGACCAGTCTAAACCAGTCTCGGGTCACTGGTGTGCGGTACAGTCTGGAAGTCTCAAGTCACATGTGTGTTGTGACCAGTCTAAACCAGTCTCGGGTCACACTGGTGTATCTGTTGACCAGTCTAAACCAGTCTCGAGTCACAGTATTGTTTAAACCAGTCTGGCACACGTGATGCTCTGACCAGTCTAAACCATCTCGGGTCACACTGGTGTATCTGTGACCAGTCTAAACCAGTCTCGAGTCACACCGATGCATCTGTGACCGAGTCTAAACCAGTCTCGAGGTCACACTGGTGTATCTGTGACCAGTCTAAACCAGTCTCAAGGTCACACTGGTGTATCTGTAACCAGTCTAAACCAGTCTACCGAGTCACATCGATGTATCTGTGACCAGTCTAAACCAGTCTCGGGTCACACTGGGTGTATCTGGACCAGTCGAATCAGTCTCGGGTCACACTCGGTGTATCTGTGACCAGTCTAAACCAGTTTCGGTTAGTAGCTACCGGTGTATTCTGTGACCGAGTCTAAACCAGTCTGGGTCACACTGGTGTATCTGTGACCAGTCTAAACCAGTCTCAGGTTACATCGATGTATATTGTGACCAGTCTAAACTCAGTCTCGGGTTCAACGCGATGTATCCCTGTGCACCAGTCTAAACCAGTCTCAAGGTTCACACTAGTGTATCTGTGACCAGTCTAAAGCCAGTCTCAGGTTGCACCAGATGTATCTGTGACCAGTCTCAAATCAGTCTCCGGGTCACACCCATGTGTGTGTGACCAGTCTAAACCAGTTTCAAATTCACACAGGTGTACTGACCATCTAAGAGCCCGGGTCGCACCAGTGTCCTGTAGACCAGTCTAATCAGTCGGGTCACACCGGTGTGTGTGTGACCAGTCTCAAACCAGTTTCAAGTGGCACCGATCTGTGCACCAGTGGCAAGTCGGTCATCGGTGTCTGTGACCAGTCTAAACCAGTCCGTGTCGCACCGGTGTCTGTGACAGTCTGATGGGTCTGGGTCACACTTATGTATATGACCAGTCTAAACCAGTTTCAATTCACACCGGTGTATCGTGACCAGTTTAAACCAGTCTGGGTTCACACCGGTGTATCTGTGACCAGTCTAAACCAGTCTCGAGTCACATCGGTGTATCTGTGACCAGTCTAAACCAGTCTTGAGTCACATCGGTGTATCTGTGACCATTATAAGACCAGTCTTGAGTCATATTGATGCTATCTGTGACCAGTCTAAACCAGTCTCGAGTCACATCGGTGTATACTGTGAGCAGTCTAAACCAGTCTCAGGTCGCACCGGTGTATCTGTGACCAGTCTAAACCAGTCTGAGATCACATCGGATATCTGTGACCAGTCTAAACCAGTCTCGAGTCACATCTGTGTATCTGTGACCAGTCTAAACTGAGTCTTGGGTTAGCACCGATGTATCTGTGACGAGTCTAAACTCAGTCTCGAGTCACATTGGGTGTGTCTGTGACCAGTATAAACCAGTCTCGAGCTCGCACCGGTGATATCTGACCAGTCTAAACCAGTCTCGGGTTGCACCGGGTGTATCTGTGACCCGTCTAAACCAGTCTCGGGTCACACCGGTGGATGTGTGACCAGTCTAAACCAGTCTGGGTCGCACCGATGTTCTGTGACCAGTCCAAACCAGTCTCAAGTCACATCGGTGTATCTGTGACCAGTCTAAACCAGTCTGAGGTCACACCAGTGTATCTGTGACCAGTCTTAACCAGTCTCAGGTCACACCGGTGTATCTGACCAGTCTAGACCAGTTTGGGTTGCACCAGTGATCTGTGACCAGTCTAAACCAGTCTTCGGGTCACACTGGTGTTTGCTGTGGCAACTATACAGTCAAAATTATAGATTTTTCTTTATGCCAAAAATCATTTGCAATATTAATACATGTTCCATGCAGATATTTGCAAATCTTCCTAGAATCGTAAATATATAAATTATTTATTTTTTAATCGAGTGATTCCAACATAAATGCACAGCTTTCAAATTTTTTTGCACCCTGCGGTATTCCAGATCCTTCAAATCAGTTGTGTAATGTGGTGCTATACCCGTCACAAACCAAAGCTAACCATTTATTGAGCTTTCAGGATTATGGGTCAAATCATCAATTTCAGGAGATGGGACCCCTGTTGTGACAACTGGTTCCCAGGCCCAGGGTCACAGGTGCCCGATTCGCTCAGGTAACGTAATGAAGCCTTCGGGTGTTGGGGTTTGAGTCCTCACCTGGTGTGCTGAGCCCGGCTGTCTGAGTGAGGAGACACGTTAGAGGTTCCATCTCCCCTCAGCGCAGACGGATACACTCGCCGGCGACGAAGGAGGAGCCGCGCGCAGCAGAGCAGAGGCACGGCCCGATATCACGTCAGCAGGCAGCCTAACAATCGGAGATAGAGCACAATCTGTCAATCACAGCCCTTATCAAAGCAAACTTAAGAAAACTGCTTTGAAAATCAACCATAATTAGCTTCATGTTGCAACAGATAATGGGAAGCTTGTGTCTACACAAAAAAAAATGTAAAAGGTAATTGCTACTTTTGTCTCAGAATTGTGATATGAATTATCTTTTTAAAGCTTGTTTCTGCCAATATTGTGCGACAGAAACATTCAATTGTGAGTTATAAAGTCCAAATTGTGATATAAACTGTGAGAATAAATGTCATTGTGAGATAAACTGTGACTAATTACCTTTTTACATTTTTTATTCTCCAATGAACCTTTTAAATAATCAGGTTCTTAAAATACTTTTTTTTCCTTAGTGTGTGTTCACGGATCAGCCAGCCCTTCTGGAATATACTTACTCCAGTTTCAGTGCCCCTTTTGCAAGTTTATGGACTCATATAATTGCTTCCTGAGTATGTAGGACTGCTGCTGACTGATTGCTGATTGACTATCACCTGTTCTGATTCAACTCTGATTAGTTAACCTATATCTGGCTTGTAAACCTGGCGTCTGGTTGTGAAGGATTGTTTTCACTGTTGTATGCATGTCTGAGCATTCCTGGTTTTCCTTGCCTATCTGAGCATTCCTGGTTTTCCTTGCCTGTCTGTGTCTTGACTCTTGCCTTGGTGGATCTCTGTGATTGTCTGCAGCCTGCCTAGTGACCCTCTGCCTGTTTCTGGATTTCGTTTGCCTGCAGCCCGCCCTTGATCTTCAGCCTGGTTCTCGACACGCCTTTGTTTAACCCTGAATCTGTTGATGCTAATTCTTTGTCTTTGACAAAGTCTTAGATTTGAATAAATTGTTGCACTTGGATCTGCCTCTGTCATCTCCTTGATAACAGAATCCTTCACCAACAGAAGATCCAGCAGCAATGTCTACTCTGTCTGCTGCAGTCACTGCTCGAGCTTCCCTGCTCGCCACGCATCAGTTCCAGCTGTCTCGACTGATCTCAGTAACGGAGGAAATGCTCAGGGCTGTTCAGTCTCTGCAAAAGTCTGCTGTGGCTTCATCTCAAGCATCAGCATCTCCTGCACCAACACAAGATTCTGAGCCTCTGACTATCGAAAGTACGAGCCCTCACATTGTATTCCCCGAAAAGTTCACTGGAGATCCTGGTAAATGCAAAGACTTTGTTTTCAGATGCTCTCTGTATTTAGCCCAGCAGCATTCGCTTTACCCTACTGATGCCAACAAAATCGCCTTTGTTTGTTCGCTGCTTTCTGGCTGCGCATTGGATTGGCTCGTTGCGGTCTGGAAAGCGGATGGATCCGCCTTCCCCTCATTCGAGGTATTCATGCAGCACTTTCAAGCAATGTTCGATGATGTCCAGGAAGGTGAGGAAGCGGATAAACAAGTGCCTCACATCAGACCAGTCAAGCCTTCATGTTTCGTCATGCCTGTGCAGTCAGCTCTTCGTGTCGACACTGTTAGGACAGTGCCTCACGCCGGATCCCTCGAATCCGCTCTCCGCACTGTTCCTGTTGAGCCTGCGCTTCACGTAAGCCCCATCCAATCAGTCACTAGACTTTATATGATGATATCAAGCACAATGGACCCTCACCTGATATCAGTGCGATCGACCAGAAAGACCATGCCTCACGCCAGATCCTTTGAATCTGCTCTCTGCACCGCAGCTGTTGTGCCTGTTGTCCACGTGAGTCTTGTCAAATCTGCACCCCATATAGCTCCCGCTGAATCAAAGACAGTGGAAATTATGCCTGCCAAATCAGAGATTGCGGAGGTTTTGCCTGCCAAACCGGAGTGTGAGCGCTACGAGTTCGGTCCTTCAGAGTCTAATGAGTCCAGCTCTTCCGAGTCTAATGAGTCAAGCCTTTCCGAGTCTAATGAGTCAAGCCCTTCCGAGTCTGACGAATCTAGCTTTGCTAAATGGAATGAGTTCAACCCAGTCAAGTCGAATGAAACCAGCCCAGCTGAGTTGAACGGATCCTGCACTGCCAATGGTGAGCTTTTGGCGTTCCCACCTACCCTCCCTCTCTTACCTCCTCTATTGGACTCATCTTGCTCTCCTGTTCTGCCGCTGCTGAGCCTTGTCCACCCCTCTGCTCATCCTCAGCTGCCCACCTGTGTCCCTGTGCATTCGCTCAAGGATGTCCAGTCCTCCGTTTCGCCCAGGCCTGTAGACCCCCCGCCTTTGCCTCTGTCCCCTGAGCCTCAGACCCCGCCTTGGTCCTTCAATCCTTCGGCTTTACCAAGGCCCGTAGTTCCCTCAGCTCTGTCATGTCCTGTCAGCTCACCAGCTTCACCAGGCTCACTCGTCCTACCGTCTCTGCATTGGTCAGCCATCACCCTGGCTCCACCACAGTCTTCCAGATCCTGTCATCCGCCTCGGTCCCCTGTACCTTCTGCTCCGCCTTGGCCCTCCGGACCTGCGGTGTCACCTTGTCTCTGTATTCGTCTGGCTCTGTTGGGGATCCCCGAACTGCCTGATCCTCCCTGGCTTCCCTTGCTTCCAGAATTACCTGACCCTCCATGGGAAGGAGGGGTTTAGTTTGGAGCATCTGGAAGCCGCTTCTTTGGATGGGGGCTATGTTACGGTAGCCAGCCCTTCTGGAATATACTTACTCCAGTTTCAGTGCCCCTTTTGCAAGTTTTATGGACTCATATAATTGCTTCCTAGTATGTAGGACTGCTGCTGATTGATTGCTGATTGACTATCACCTGTTCTGATTCAACTCTGATTAGTTAACCTATATCTGGCTTGTTAACCTGGCGTCTGGTTGTGAAGGATTGTTTTCACTGTTGTATGCATGTCTGAGCATTCCTGGTTTTCCTTGCCTATCTGAGCATTCCTGGTTTTCCTTGCCTGTCTGTGTCTTGACTCTTGCCTTGGTGGATCTCTGTGATTGTCTGCAGCCTGCCTCAGTGACCCTCTGCCTGTTTCTGGATTTCGTTTGCCTGCAGCCCGCCCTTGATCTTCAGCCTGGTTATCGACACGCCTTTGTTTAACCCTGAATCTGTTGATGCTAATTCTTTGTCTTTGACAAAGTCTTAGATTTGAATAAATTGTTGCACTTGGATCTGCCTCTGTCATCTCCTTGATAACAGTGTGAAAAACATTTTAATAATCTGAAGAATCTTTTGTGGAATGGAATATGGAACCTTTATTTTCAGAGTAAAATGAAACACAATCTAACTGTATAAAGCAGAATAAAAGTGCGTTCTCACCAGAAGTACCAGAGCCTCTGTATGGAGAGCGCGGACGCAGCAGCGAGTCCCACAGCAGTCTTCATACGAGCGGCATCTGTGGACCAGAACACCACACGTCAGAACCACAGCCGTCGGAGACATCTCCAGGGCAACCTCCTCACGGACAACACCAACAATGATGAACGTAGAAGCGGAACCGCGATGAAAATACATCCACAGATACACAGAATACTAATATTTCACAAGAACCATTAAAGCTCATCAAATGTGCTTGTAGGATCTGAACTCATGACGGAAGCGTTAGTGTTAAGTTTCCCCAGTATTACATGATGTGCGACGGTAAAGACTTCCGTATCCTGATTGACATCATCGTTCTTCTGTAATAAAAGCATGGATGTGCACTGGGAAGAGAAGGAATGACAGCCGAAGACACTGTTTTCCTCAAGTGTTGAACAGCGATTCTCATTTGGTAAATGTGTTTATAATGAGGGGCGATTAAAAATGAGTTTATGTTAATCAGGTCATGTTTTGCTGAGAGACTGTGCTTGTGGATTGTAGACAACAATCCCCATAGTGCATTGCAATGCTCAGCTCCGCAGGCCACTCCCACTACTCCGCCCATCACTGTAGACTAGAGTTGAGCTCCACTTTACGCTACTGCCTGGAAATCATTTCGCACAATGGGTCTCATTCATGAAAAACGAGCAGAACGAATTTTTGTGTAAATTATGTGTAAAGTGGTTCTGCCGTAAATTTTTGGATTCAATAAAATGTTCGTATTTTCCAAATGTTAGTTGGTACACAAGAAATCTACTCCTGCTCCCAGCCACGCATAAATGGTGAACTTAACATCCGAACGTTTTGAAATAGTAATTACATAAGTTTTTTCTTTTTACTTTTATTATGAGAGCCAGTAATAGCAGATCTGGTGATCGAATGGCGGTCCTTCTCCAGTTTGAATAGGATTTTTCCGAAGTGAACTAATTTGTTTTATCGCTGTCAAGCTTAATGTTGAACCATTTTCTTCTCACTTCTGGGACTGTTCGATTAACAGATGAAACTCCATTAACTGCATCTGTAATATGCTGCCAAGCTTCCTTTTTTAGGACCTGATATGCCACTATGTACGCTTGAAAATAAAATGTGGCGTTTTGAATGAACTTCTGATAATAAAACTTCAATTTCTGCATCCGAGAAATCTTTCTTTTTCATTCGCATTCATGTTATTATATGCCTATATATAGATGTCAGTCGGATATAATGGGCGGGATTTATGGTAATTGAGAATGAACGTGCACAGCGCATCCCATTTACGACTGGTTGGAATTCATTAACACACACACAATTTCACTATCACATCTGACGTTTACGAAGTATTTGTGAATCAGGAGAAGAGTTTTCGGGAAGGTCTCTTTATGCGCAAATCACTCTCATATTTACTCGTATATTTACGAATGTTTCATGTAATGAAGAGACCCAATGTAATATGACGACATCAGAGAGTTAAGGCGGCGCGGCCAATTGATTGGTGTGATTTATATGGGCTTCAGACAATCAGCACACTCAATCTTGACGCGTAATTTTACACGTGAAATGCAGCCGAACTGTGGAGTGTTTTGTCTTTGGCATCTTCATTAATCCCCTTCGCTATTAGACATCCCGGGAGTCTGCCGCATATTGATAATGGCTCCCTGATGCCGCAAATTAGTTAAAATCTCCCCGGATTCTAGAGTGAGACAGATCAGACTGTGTCCACACCGTATAGTGCACACACGAGGGAGAGAGCGAGAGACTTTTGCGTGTGTGTGCGCCTCATGACACAGAGACTCAGGCACGGAAACTTTCGTTCTTATTCGGTCTGGTTATTACCATTTACGTCGAAACCGGTACCCTATGTTGGCACCACGTTCGAGTACCCAACCCTATCCATAATGCATACATCAGCGTATTCAGTAGCTTCGTCCATATTTTCAAAAAGTTTCTGCCGGTGAAATCAAATACACTGGCACTGATCTGTGATTGGTCTGTTAGTGCATTAGGCCCAACCCCCTATGGGCGGGTTTGAAAGGGTGGGATCTAGTGCTTGTAGTCTTTACAGAAATACCCCATCTTACACTTCCTCCAACAATGACGTAAAATGACGATCTTTGCGCAGGCAAAAATGACTTTAGAGCAGGTTCAGTTGGTCGACAGCTCAGTGTATTCCAGCTCCTCAGAATAGCAGCGCTCCACCAATGCTCCTGTACACACACTCGTCCTCAGACCTGCAGCCCATGGCCACAGGGGGGCGCTAAATGCAGTCGCTATTTGAACAATGTGGCGCGGACATGAAAATGAAGACTGTGTACTGAGCAGAACACACTCACGTCGCGCCTGGCGCTGCATTGCGTTGGGTGTGTGATAGGGCCTGAAAGCTCATCTGTGCTGATCTGAGCCCAGTCAGCAACAGCACGCTGGGATTAATCATGAAAGCTCTTCAACATGACAGAAGAAGACTGTATGACTAAAAGGCCATTCTGCCAAGAGCTTCTGCTAATGACTGAGAACCCGCTAATCGAAGCGCTGATCCGACTGAACTAAAGCTCGCTCGACGCAGTGCCTTAAAGTCCTGCTCATCTAGCGTCACACTGGAGAGCATCATACACACCTTACAATGTGTGGCCTGGGAAAGCTCTCTCTCATGGGAACAGCAATCACCGTTCTGTGTGTGTTCTCAAGCCGTGGCACATACGGGGTCGAGGAAATAAACGAGCCCATTAGCATAACTAATGGACCGTTGATGAGAACCAGAGGCTAGAGCGCATGGCACTCGACACTCCTCGATCTGAAGAGACCCAGCCGAAGCTGTGCGCGTGCAACACAAGCCATGTTTCCATCGACACGTTTTTATCTGAATTAAGTGATATCGAATGAAAAATGCCTTATGGAAACAGTAAAATTCGATGAAATTTCATGAAAATCGACTCAAATGAAATACAATCGAGTCTCATCGGATTTTCTCTTGATCGATATACGGCTAATGTGATAAAAGCTGATGGAAACGTTATTTGCCGAATAAATAATGAATTGCGATTAAGTTTTAGGCCCTTTTATGGTTGCAACACGCCAGAAGTCGAGTTCATTTCCGGCCAGTCTGTTTGCGCACACATGGCGGATGTCAACAAACACAGATGTAAGTTGTTTGTAAAAAAAAAAATAAATAAAAAACCTTCAACCAAAGGGTTATGAACCAGGATCTCCCAGAACTGATGGAGCGCTGTCGTTCCCACACCACAGTCGCCTCCGCTGTCGTCGGGCATTTACGTGCATCGGCATCAACATAGCAATGTTTATAGCGTAGTTTTTTTCTAAGGTTAGTTTTGCTTGTTTTTACGTGGCTTGGTTGAGTTCTAATGTATAATGTGGTCTGTTATTTCTGGTTAACAGACTGCGGCGCTGCTACACACCGTTGCCATGGACGCAGTTCAGAGACGGAACAGACTATTTTCTTTAGCAGAAGCAATACTCGTTTTTAAATCAATAAACTCGTTTTTAAGTCAATATTTTGTGTCAAATTATATATTTATTTATTTATTTGGTTGATTTATATGTAATAAGCAGGATAATATATATGCGAGGCGGTTGTTATAGCGAATACAACCCCTTCAGGATAACAACCGCCTCAATCACATACCGGTACATTATCCCATACATATGTCGCTATCAGCTGGCACATACTGGTAATCATTATTAGGCTTCAACTTGTGAAATAATTGATCATTTTTTGGTAGATCGCGTTTTGTCTAACAAAACTTTGTTTCGCAAAAGTTTGCTTGAATGTTGTTCGATTCAGTGTGAAAATTAATGGAAACACCTTAAAATGTCTCAAATCAATTCGATATACCAATTTGATCGCAAAACAGCAGGTTTTTATTCGCTTAAAGCCATTGGATGGAAGCACACTTTCACCAGCTTTATTCGCATGTGTTTTTTTACCGAACTTCAGATAATTTGATTGACAAGTAGATGGTTTGACTGAAAACTGATCCTCTCAGTGTACACAGCTCTTCTTGTCTCATGTTTGATGCAGAGATGAGAATAAGTCGAATGTCGGCATGGTGAGATCTGTGGAGCGGATGCATGGGGATTGTGGAGCGCGGAGTGAATGTTAAAGCTAATGCAGTAAGAGAGATCAACAAAACCACTGTTTTAAAGTCCCCCTGTTAGTCAATCATTTTACCCTTGAAACTCATCAAAATGAAACGGCCTTAAAATATCTTGAATGTAACTCGACACCCTTGCCTCATTTAGTATGCGCGGTTCAATGAACATGTCAATGAGCCCCGCCTCCACTCACTCACTCAGCTCAGAGATCCAGTTGTTGGCGATCACACGTCGATCTGATATTGGTTGTATGACGTTTGTAACGCAAGAGAGTTTAAGAGTAAAAGTGATTGTACTCACATAAAATAGATGGGGTATCCTCCTTCAAAATACCAGCAATACTTCTTCGCTTCTATGCACTGCAAAAAAGACAAAAATAATACAAATTAAGATACATAACCGACTATATTATACAAATCTACCGCATCCTGGGTAAACCAATATGATTGTGTACATACTTTTATTATCAGGACAAACTTCTTTTGTCACAAACTGTTTTTTGCCTATACTACTACACTCACCTAAAGGTATTATTAGGAACACACACTTAATCCTGTGTTTGACCCCCTTTCGCCTTCAGAACTGCCTTAATTCTACGTGGCATTGATTCAACAAGGTGCTGAAAGCATTCTTTAGAAATGTTGGCCCATATTGATAGGATAGCATCTTACAGTTGATGGAGATTTGTGGGATGCACATCCAGGGCACGAAGCTCCCGTTCCACTACATCCCAAAGATGCTCTATTGGGTTGAGATCTGGTGACTGTGGGGCCATTTTAGTACAGTGAACTCATTGTCATGTTCAAGAAACCAATTTGAAATGATTCAAGCTTGTGACATGGTGCATTATCCTGCTGGAAGTAGCCATCAGAGGATTGGCACTAAGGGGCCTAAAGTGTGCCAAGAAAACATCCCCCACACCATTACACCACCACCACCAGCCTGCACAGTGGTAACAAGGCATGATGGATCCATGTTCTCATTCTGTTTACGCCAAATTCTGACTCTACTGTCTGAATGTCTCAACAGAAATCAAGACTCATCAGACCAGGCAACATTTTTCCAGTCTTCAACTGTCCAATTTTGGTGAGCTCTTGCAAATTGTCGCCTCTTTTCCTATTTGTAGTGGAGATGAGTGGTACCCGGTGGGGTCTTCTGCTGTTGTAGCCCATCCGCCTCAAGGTTGTGTGTGTTGTGTCTTCTTCACAAATGCTTTGCTGCATACCTTGGTTGTAACGAGTGGTTATTTCAGTCAAAGTTGCTCTTCTATCAGCTTGAATGAGTCGGGCCCATTCTTCCTCTGACCTCTCGCATCAACAAGGCATTTTCACCCACAGGACTGCCGCATACTGGATGTTTTTCCCTTTTAACTCCATTCTTTGTAAACCCTAGGAATGGTTGTGTGTGAAAATCCCAGTAACTGAGCAGATTGTGAAATACTAAGACCAGCCCGTCTGGCACCAACAACCATGCCACGCTCAAAATTGCTTAAATCACCTTTCTTTCCCATTCTGACATTCAGTTTGGAGTTCAGGAGATTGTCTTGACCAGGAACACACCCCTAAATGTATTGAAGAAACTGCCATGTGATTGGTTGATTAGATAATTGTATTAATGAGAAATTGAACTGGTGTTCCTAATAACCCTTTACGTGAGTGTATATTGAAGGAAATAATCCAGGCATGATGATGATCTGCACCTTTTACATTCTTCTAAACATGTTTTTCTATCAGCAAATGTTCCGTTCCACTCTGTTATATAAGAATGATTACAAAAAAAAATAAAATGAAAAAATAGATAATATAAAATCCAAACAATATATACCAGCATTTAAAAGTTTGGGATCATAATTTTTAAAGAAATAAACAGTGACCAAAAAAAAATATGTTTTGTCAAACTTTTTGTCCATCAGATTCATAAAAAATGTATCATCGTTTCTACAACAACAACTGTTTTCAAGATTGATAATAAATGTTTCTTGAACACTCTTCGCTCTACTGGGAACATCGTTTACTGGGAAAATCGCTTTACTGGGAACACCGCTCTACTGGGAACACCGCTCTACGGGGAACACCGCTTTACTGGGAACACCGCTCTCACGGGGAACACCGCTCTACGGGGAACATCCCTCTACTGGGAACATCGCTCTACTGGGAACATCGTTTACTGGGAACACCGCTCTACTGGGAACACCGCTCTATGGGGAACACCGCTCTACTGGGAACACCGCTCTACTTGGAACACCGCTCTACGGGGAACACCGCTCTACTTGGAACACCGCTCTACGGGAACACCGCTCTACTGGGAACATCGTTTACTGGGAACACCGCTCTACGGGGAACACCGCTCTACGGGGAACACCGCTCTACTGGGAACACCGCTCTACTTGGAACACCGCTCTACTTGGAACACCGCTCTCTGGGAACACCGCTCTACTGGGAACATAGTTTACTGGGGAACACCCGCTCTACGGGGAACACCGCTCTACGGGGAACACCGCTCTACTGGGAACACCGCTCTACTGGGGAACACCGCTCAACTGGGAACACCGCTCTCTGGGAACACCGCTCTACTGGGAACATCGTTTACTGGGAACACCGCTCTACTGGGAACACCGTCTCTACTGGGAACACCGCTTTACGGGGAACACCCGCTCTACGGGGAACACCGCTCTCACGGGGAACACCGCTCTACGGGGAACACCGCTGAACCGCGCGGGAACACCGCTCTTACTGGAGCACCGCTCTACGGGGAACACCGCTCTACGGGGAACACCGCTCTACGGGGAACACCGCTCTAACCTGGGGACACCCCTCTACTGGGAACACCGCTCTACTGGGAACACCGCTCTACTGGGAACACCGTTCTACTGGGAACTGCGTAAAGATGACTAATGCATGAGAGATGTTGCACACACACGGCACGACTACACTGCGGACAGTTACCCGTATGCCGCTAGCTTTCTTCAGCATGCTAGTCAGAGTTTACGGCCTAACCTGGTAGAAGGAGCGGCCTCTATTTCATACACACTGAACATACACACTGAGCCTATGAGTAACCTCAGTCCTGATTATCTACTGTATTTAATGTTCAAACAATTCTAGCGACAGACGCTGGAGGCTGCAGTCTTTAGCCTCCTTGTTAGAGTGCCCTGACTCTACGCCGGAGACCTGGAGCTCGAGGCCCGCTCGGAGCGGGTTGAGTGGGAACCGGGTGGAGGGGTTACACATATACTAATTTTTTCATTAAAAATGCATAGATGTCATGCACACACTGACTCGAAGGCAAATTTTTCATTCGATGATCAGGTTTTAAAATTCCGAAATAAAATTAATTTGGACATTTTTAGGTCAAATCAGCTTTATTTCTATAGCGCTTATACTATAGACTGTTTCAAAGGTGGTTTTTAAAAATAAACAGGAGAATAAAATGATATAATGATACAAACTAGAAATTAAAAATGTCTGCTCATTATTCAGCTCATATCAGTTCAGTGTTGATTCGGTTCAGTTCAATAACTGTTCAATAAAAAGTTTATCAATTAAAGAACAGTGTCATCAACAAGTCTCATAAGGTAATATTCAGATATTTGATATTTGTCATAATGATATTTATGCATTAATAATTCATTCAATAATCAATGTGTTCTAGATGTTGCACTTGATGGTTACGGCTCTCGACGACGGTCTAGCGCATTACACTACAACTTCTCAAATTGT
Organism: Hybognathus amarus; assembly: GCA_030378365.1. NCBI lineage: Eukaryota > Metazoa > Chordata > Actinopteri > Cypriniformes > Leuciscidae > Hybognathus > Hybognathus amarus. The sequence continues at coordinate 290,778 of JAQIUQ010003224.1, read as the reverse complement.
TCAAAGCCACATGAAACTAATATGAATATTTTCATTTCTTATCGCGGACACAGTGTCATTGACCCTTATGAATGAACAACTGGAAACAATAAATGCATTTCAGTGACTTGACGAATCACCTAAACAGAGAACTGATGAACAACACTCATTCAGGTGGACTTGCATTGGAACTCTTCATTTGTAAACACTGATTAACTAACTAACATTAACAAAAAATTAACAATTCTATTTGTTCTTATATTAAAAAAAATGAATAAATGCCTTAAAAATGTATTGTAAGTCATCATAGTCAATGCATTAACTGATGTTAAAGGGCACCTATTATAAAAAAATCACTTTTACATGGTGTTTGAACATAAATGTGTGTTGGCAGTGTGTGAGCAAAACCATACAAATCCACCCAGTGTTTTTTTACTATCTCAATAAATCATCTGCACTGTCTCAGAACAGAGCTGCTCTAAAGATTCAGAGCTTTGTAAAGTAGAATTGAGCAAGGGGTTTGATTGACAGTGTGGTTGTGGCCTAGACCTCGCCCTCTGGTGATCTGTAGCACCATCCTCCATTGTTTCAACGACAGCCGGTAATCATAAGTGTTCTGTTGTGGGATGGGATGTAATAATGACATACATATTAGTTTTCACTTATTTCTGACATCAGAGCCACTGAAAACACAGTGTTTTGTATTATTGTAATTTGGAAATTTAAGTGGCATAAATGTAATTTCACTTGTACGTAGCAAATTTTATCACAGTATGTGTATGTAAGTTTTAAAAAAATTGCGCCAACGTTGTAGTGTTTGTGTGCATGTGTGTTTACATCCATAATTGCAAAGGGGACGCGATTACAACTCATAAGTACATAAATGTATCAAATAACCATACCGAGACGTACTGGTCCATTCTCATTTGTGTTTTTTCTGCTGGAGTCTCTCGTCATCTGGGTCTGATCAGAGACTATTTATATATTCCGATTCAAACATGTACGGCTGAATGACATTCAAAACAGCGGGTCTCTCATCTCTCAGCCCTTCTGCTTACCGACTGCCATAGGTATCAAGTTACGCCCTCATCCAAAGGCAGGGCGGGGATATGCAGCTCATTTGCATTTAAGGTTGTATACACCAAAACAGCTCATTTTTAAACAGGCCCCAAAAATGACATTTTCAAATGGTTATAATAAATTAACTGTGGGGTATTTTGTGCTGAAACTTCACAAATACATTCTGGGGACACCCGAGACCAATGTTACATCTTGTAAAAAGGGGCATAATAGGTGCCTGTAGGTTCCACTGTTCCACTGAATGTAGCCTTAGTTTGACGCTTTATCCACTCTCCTTGTCCACATCCAATTCAATTAATCCACATGACAACTCTTGATAAATATCTTCGTTTATTTAGTAATCCACAAACATCAGTACAGGATCGTTACAAAGTATAAAACGATTAATTAAAGGGAATAGAAATAAAAATAAAGATAAAGGTAAAGGCAAAGTAAAGCTTCACTAAATAAATGACACGAGAAGCGTCACTCACTCTCGTCACACACACACAGAAGCAGCTCCGTGTCACACACACCTCATTTTAGATAATTATTTTAGATAATGACGTCAACTTGCTTGCTTTAGATAATTACCCAATTAACTCTATAAATATCTGCAAGTACTGTAAACATTTTTCCCAAAATAAATCATACAAATCACAGCTCAACACACAAATCACATTACTCATCAAACAACTGCATTTAGGCTCCTACATTACCGACCCCTAATTGTTATCAATGTCCTTGAAACAATTATAAAAACTTAAATCAAAGGAGCCTGAATGATAACTAATAAACTATTTAAAGAAATATTCTTGGTCTTCGCCCTATACGAAATAGGGTCTTTCCTTCAGAACAGCTTATGCGTCGTCCTCCGATCCTTGAAGTCGACATAGCTTTGTTATTGGGCGACAAAGCTCGTTGCTCTTAGTCTTGACTTTCACCTGACGAACGAAGCCTTTCTCTGTCAGGAAAAATCTCCACAATTCTTCCAAGTGGACATGAATTTCTGGGCGATGAATCATCCACGATCAGCACTACATCACCAACACTGAAGTTTCTTCCAGGTGTGAACCATCGTTCACGTTCTTGGAGCTGCATTAGATATTCTTTACACCAGCGTTTCCAGAATATGTCAGCGAGGTACTGAACTTGTCTCCATCTGCGATTAGCATACTGGTCATGGAGACCTTCATCATCCAAAAGCTGTTCCTTCACTGTGGTGTTAAGAAAGGTCTCAAGCTGTTGCAATCCAGACATCCATTTTTTCCAGCTGTAATGGCCGTTCACAAGTTTTGTAAACTGAGACGCCATGTCAATAAACTGATGATCATCTTTGGACATTTCAATGTCTTCACTTTGTCCAGCATCAGGAAAGTCCAGCTTGAAATGCAGCTGCCAGAGCTCTTATAGTTTGGCTAACTGAGATACGATTGGTGGTGACTCCAGTCAATGTGTTTGTCTCCCTCGTATCGCTTTCGCCTCTGAGTGGTCCATTTACCGTCCATCCTAATATCGTTCTCACGGCGTACGGGCCGTCATCCACACTGCTAACCACCTGCAGTGGCTCCATCGCCTTGGGAACATTTGCTCCTATGAGTAATCCGACCTCTGCTTGGATCAGTGGGGAGTTTCACCTCCTTTAAATGAGGCCAACTGTCGATATCCTCTTGACCGGGAATATTGTCCTTGGTTACAGGGATATGTTTCTGTGAAAACACCTCGGGAAGTTCAATAAAGTGTTTGCCATCGCAAGCCACTGATTTCCAGTCCATTCACGATGCAGGTGTTAACAACAGATTCATTCCCCATTGTTTGTAACAAGATGCTTGTATTGCATCTGCTCATACTCAGTTGTTTTATTAATGACTCCGTAGCAAAAGTGGCTGAGCTACCTTGATCTCAAGAATGCGTACTGTTGTCACTGCATCGGCTTCCCTTTTGTGCCTTGTCACGCACTGGAATGATTAAAAGAGCTCAGTTTTCCTTACCGGCCCCGGTGACTGCAAAAGTTTCCTTCGTGTGTACAAGAGCGCTTGAAACGGATTGCGGTCCCACAACCGCTCGCTTGTAGTTGTTTCTTCATCGTTAAGCCTTTAGTATCCATGTGCAGCAATGTGGGATGCAGTCGGGAGCATTCTTGACATTGAGCTTTCTCTTTACAACTACTGCTCATGTGTCCATACTTCAAGCATGCAAAACAAAGACCTTTGCTCCGCAGGAAGTCGATTTTTTCTTTGTGCGGCTTGCACTTGAGTTTTCTGCAGACTGCGAGACTGTGTTGCTCTCCCTTGCAATAAACACAGGGCTTGTTGTATGCTTTTGGTGTTGGTTGTTTGTCACTTTCAGTCTTGAATTTGTTTTCAGTTTGGGAGGAGACAATGGCCGCCGTGAATACTTTCTTTGGTCTGAACATCTCTGGGTACTGTAGTTTGGGTTTCTGTTGTACCGGTTGTTTTGGTCTGGTGGTGGTTTCTTGAATGTTTCCGTAGAGTGGGTTTAGTATATATCTGACTTGCTTGTTGACGAATTCGACAAAATCCTTGAACTTCGCCCTTTTCTTTGTTTTTTCTTGTAGGTCGCATGCAGACCTTCTCCAAGCTTCTTTGAGTTTGTATGGGAGCTTGTTAGCCAAAGTCTTTATGTTAGCTGTGTTGTCCAAGTCGTCCATATAGCTTATATCAGTCATTGTGTTTCAGCAGCCTGTAAGAAACAATGCAAAGGACTGCAGTGCAACGCCATCTTCTGACCTAATTGTCTGCCAATCCAACGCCTCCATTATGTAAGCTTCTGCTATCTTGTAATCATCACCAAAAAACTCCTTCAGCATTTCTTTCGCTTTGGCATAACCTGCTGAGGGTTCCATGTGAATGCAACTTTTTACCAACTCATGTGGTTGTCCACTTGTGTACTGCAACAGAAACTGTAGACGATCATGACTGTCACCAGTGCGGCCCTCAATTCCATGTTCAAAAGATCTGATAAAGGATTTATACTCAAGCGGGTCACCCTTGAATGTTGCAATAGCGAGCTCAGGGAGTAATGTGGCCTTGTGATTCTTCACAAGAGTACTCAGTGACGTTGACTTGCTGAGAAATAGCCTTGCATAGACTATCAAGCACAGGTCCGTCGTTGGGGTCCATGTTCAATACCGACGAGGCTCTTTGTGGCCTTGCTAGATGAACCTTGTTTTCAAGCTTGGGCATAACTGGGGTGTATTGTGATGGTGATTGGTATGTTATGTTCACCTTTGTTTCAGCGATCTGTTCATCATCTTCTATAATGCTCTTTGTTGCTTGTGTGTATTCATATCTTTGCAAAACTTCCATTTTTGCATCTGACTCTGCAAGAGCAGTCTGCATTGCATGCATCTCCCTTTTAGCCTTTATCGCAGCTTCCATTCTTTTTTGTTCAGCATTAAACTCCGCTTGCCAATCTGCTTCTTCCCTTTCTATAGCTAACTTCTCTCTTAAAGCTGCCGCCTTTGCCTTTAATGAAGCACGCTCCATTTCTGCCTTTATTCTCACTGAAGATGTAGATGATAATGCACTTCCACATTGTGATCCAAATCTACTTGAGCGTTTCATGCTGGGTTTTGAAGATGTAGTAACGTTAGACCAACTATCTGTGGGCATTACTTGTTTATTGTACTCTTCAGCCTGCTCAGAGCGTTTCATGACCTCTTTCACCCATTCCTCGCATTTCCAGAAGAAATCATTCATTTTCTTATTTTTAAGATCAAACCAATTCTTTTGATCATCTGAGAATTCTTTATCAGACATAAATGTTCTCAAAGCTGAATTTGAGTCGGAAAATTCCTGTTGCAAACCAGCGAAGTCAACACGCAATTTATTTTTAACGATGTCAGCATTTGCGTCATCTTCCATTAATTGCACGATATGCTTTGTCAGGCTCGTGAGCAGAGATAGCTTATGCCTGCGTGCATTAAGCTGTCTGTATTTGCGTTCTTCCACAGCTTTCTCAGTCAATTTTACTGTCCGTTTTTCACTGTATTGTTCATCCATGATAAGTGAATGTTTACACACCTTTTAGTGCAAATATCAAATCCGTAGAGTGAACTTATCACACGCGAACTGCGTTCCACTTCTTTGTTCAATCGAAGGCGTCCTTTTATTTATTTATTTATTCTCTCTCTCGCGCGCCGAGTAGTTTCAGTTTCGTTTCTTTAACGGTCCTCAGAAGAGCAAAGAAAGCTACAACTTACGGTTTCCCCGTGAAAGTTTCCTCCTTCCGTCCTTCGTCTCGAATCAGGTAGTTCCAAAGTCCGTTAATCCTTGAGGAGCTAGTTTTTTGACTAAATGTATAATATCTGCAAGTACTGTACACAGCAGGCAACAGGTTAAACAACAACAGATAAATTCTGTTAAATTAAATTTTATAACATACCGAATTATCCATTTGTTTTCTGACAGGGAACACATGGAACGAATCACCTCCTAATTTTGATTGACAGCCGTCAGAACCTAACTAGTGGCCGTGTTTACTCCTTTCTTTTCAACCATTGGATAACATAAAAAACGGCTGTTGATTTTGCACTTATGACAAAGCACTGTTAAATATAGGTGAAAAACTATGCTGCAATAATAATAAATAAAATACCTTAAAAAGGCAAAAGAATGCATACACGTTTTCTTAATACTGATAATTAAAAACTAACAGACTGGTGAAAATGCTGGACATTTCCTCAATATGCGACGTGTGGGACAAGGGGTTAAAATGCTGTGCAACACAAAGTGGGATGGGTGGTCACCGTAAGTGTAACTTAAGTGTAACACCGTAAGTGGCCTGTGTTGTTATTGCTGGAGCTAAAGCTCATTTGCATTTAAAGAGACACACACAAAACCCACACCAAAAAAGGAGCCAATTTGATGAGCTATAATAAATGATCTGGGGAGAATTTTAAGATGAAATTTCACACACACATTCTGGGGACACCATAGATATAAATATTAGCCTACATCTTATCAAAATGGGCACAATAACCTTTAAAATAAAATCCTTTTTTCTCCCTTCCTTGCAATTATATGCCTTTAAACAACAACAATGCTTCAATAGCACTACCCATAATGCTTTACACTGATTATATATCTGTGGCACAAGAGGACATGAGTCATAACAGATGCAGGTGCAGATGTGTCATAATAACTATCTATTAAACCAGCATATTCAAGTTCTGTTCATCTCAGTATCGTTCCCTCAGCACTGCTGTAAAGACACATCACTCTTTCAGAAGATCAACCTCTGCATTAACTGATGTTATGAGTGAATACGCTGACTATTGATTTATCCCCGTCTAAGTGCTAATGACAAAGTATCGCTCTCTCTCCGCAGGCCGGTATAGAGATTCGGTGAAATGCCATTACTGTAATTGGAAATGCGTACAGTAAGAAGGTCTGATTATGCTTAATGCCTCAGGTTGGCAAGTCATTGAAATGTAAATACTGTATATCAAAGCTTGGGGAAGTTATTTCAAGAAAAAAAAAAACAGCAAACCTATAGCAAAACGGTACACACACACACACACACTATACACAATAATATAAACTGCATTTCATTGGGACATTTGAACTGCCTGAAAGTACAAAACACAAAAACATTTCATATTTTGACACTCATCCATCATTACTTCCCTCAAATGCTTTAGGCCTGTAAAAGGCATGTGATAATCCAGTGAAAATTAATATGAGGCCAATACAAATATAGCAATCAACTGAATACAATTACTATAACGCACACTGTAATTTCATAGCCTCTGAAAAAACGGAGCCATAGACTAAAGCAAATCCCAAAAACAGTTAACATCTCCAGTGATGTTTTAAAGACACACACAGATCTGAGAACGGTTCAGAAACAACCGATGTTACAGTATTGCCTCCATCTGTGAATGATGATGATGATGATGGTGATACACACACAGTAGGAGCGGGCAGAGACAAAAGGCTCAATATTACTGGTGTATTTTACACCCGTTATCAACGCAACAGCCAGCGACTAATAGAGGAATAATGAGGCGCTGTGTCCGTACAGGAAATGGCGAAGCGTTTGTTGTGCGTGTGTTGTGCGTTGGACGCGACGCGACTCACCTCGAGGATAGCGCACAGTATCAGCAGTGTGTGGGTTGGACTTACCTCTGAGGACAGTCTCAGCAGTGTGTGTGTGTGTGTTGGACTCACCTCGAGGATCGCGCACAGTGTCAGCAGCGCGGCCGCTCCGACGCTCCTCATCTGCTCCTGCATGTCGGAGTGTGTGTGTGTGTGTGTAAATGCCGTCAGGACGGAGGATTCATAGCAGCAAACCGTGGATGTTCACAGCAGAAGCACGAACGTGATGATGCGCGCTTGTGTGTGTGTGTCGCGGAGGAGAGAGAGAGAACAGCGCCAGCATCTCTGCTGCGGCTCGAGCGACAAGAAACAGTCCGCCGCTGAACACGAACACACACACACACAGGCGCGCGCGATATTAGCACTGTAGGCTTCTGTCTCATATTCCTCAATCTAACACAACTCTTCATCAGGAGGAGAATCCACCGCTTATTAGACTATAGTCCGCTTACTTTAATTGAAAAAAAGATAGCCCATTGATTTACAAAGTAGGATAATGTTACCTGGAAGATGCAAGAAAAGTAAGTAAAAGGACGTTTGAATGTCACTGCACCACAACATGAAAACCACTTCATTTCAAAACCAATCATTTTAAGCACACTTATCAAGAATATACACACTTTACAGGTTTTAAATCTATACAGACTTCTGCAATCAAAATAAAAGTTTCCTAACTTTGGGATCATACATTCAGGTAATGTTCTCACACTGACTAAATCCACTTAAATGCCTTCACAGCCTTCTCTCTTTGGGACCATCTGAAGTATTGACTGATTCATCCTGCACTACACAGATCTCTGACCAATCAAATGTCATCGAATCCCAGCATCTGACTATACAAGCATGTAATTAAACTGTGATGTAATTAAAGCCTGTTGGATACATTATTGAAGGTGATCGAAAGTTGAATGTTAAAATTATTGATAAATGATTGCGTGCTAACTCAAGTGAAACTGCCATACATTCACTAAATCCCTGGGAACCAGTTAGTTAGAAGTCAATGCAACAACAACACACACACAACAGTCTGTGAGCAGTGTACTGTACAACACATTGCATTGTGTTTTGGATTATGTTGTATCTTGTTGTATGCCTATAACAGATATTATGTTTTCATTAATATCTTTTGTATCCCATCCTAGAGTTTACGTTACTTTGCCGCTTTGGTTTCTAGCCACAGTTCAACCTTTTGACAGTTTTCATGCTATTATTTTCTTAATGTGCGACAGTGATCATGAATGAAGGCTCTCATCCTCCCCCAGTGTTCACCTGTGTCCGTCACCATGGCAACTGGTCTTATCAAACAAAGGCCAGGACGGAGAGAGAGAGAGAGAGAGTGTTGTTCTTTCTCTTAATTGGGGAGCTGCAGTAATGACTATAAGGCTCTAATGAGCTGAGATCAGTTGATGAACTGAAGTCCACCTCAACTGTCTTGTTCTGTTGCCATGAGTTTGGAAGAGGAGCTGAGAGAATCCAATTAGTTGTGAGCGCATGGGTGTCCTCACTGTCTGTCATAGAGTGTCACTTACGTAAGCACAGTCTCGGTTCTGGCTGCTGTTCTCTGAACGGGATGATGCGATACTCACGGGTGGGTTTGTGCATATCTCTATTTTTAGAAAAAGGAGAGCCCTGAACTGACCAAAATATGATTAACAACTACCTCTAAATGTTATTATATTTGATTTATATGCAAGTGATTTTAATTATCTATTTACAAATTCAAAAAAGGGTCTGTCCCAACTATTAGGGCTAATAGTGTTAAATGACATTAGCTAACATTCTGGCGAGGTTCTCTCAATGTTCACTAATGTTAATAAACGTCTCGGTTACATATGTAACCCTAGTTCCCTGATAGGTAATGAGACGCTGCGTTGTAACCCTGTGGGAACGCCCTGCATTGTGCGCTCATGAAGCACGTATGAAATCAGCCCAATGGAGAGAGGGAACGTCATATGCGGGTGTCGTCATCGACCAGGAAACCATAAAGCAACACAAAAACACAAGCACATCAGCTTCTGACAGGCCTAAAGGAAGTGCTAACGGGAGTGCCGGGAGTATGGCGGAAGATGCAGCTATCAGGGAACTAGGGTTACATACGTAACCAGACGTTTCCTTTCAAGAGAACTTCAAGCTGCGTCAAACAATGTGGGAACGCGAATACCCACATCGCCATAGGAGCAAATGACCATCATAAGAGATCTAGCGCACAGCGGACGAGAGAACCTGCCCCTCATAGAACTTAATAAACGTATGCAGTGGTGAGAACATCCAGCCGCATCACGAGACATCACTCAGGAAACACCCGAGCCCATACCGTTAAGCACAGACTGCAAGCCCATGACTGCAAGCCCAGACTGCTAGCGCAGACCGCAAGCCCAGACCGTGAGCCCAGACTCGCAAGCCCAGAACCGCGAAGCACAGACCATCGAGCACAGACCGCGAGCGCAGACGCGCAAGCCACAGACCGTCGAGTCGCAGACCGCTGAGCACAGACCGCAAGCCCAGTACCGCAGACCGCCGAGCACAGACCGCGAGCGCAGACCGCAAGCCCAGACTTGCGAGCGCATGACCGCAAGCCCAGACCACAAGCCCAGACCACGAGCACAGACCGCGAGTCGCAGACCGCAAGCCCAGACGCGAGCGCAGACCAAGCTCATAACCTGGACACAGACTCGCGAGTCAGATACAGCCAGACCGCGCAACCGCAGATCAGCTGCAAGCCACAGACCGCGAGCCCAGACCGAGAGCCTGAGACCGAACACAGAACTGGTGAGCTCAGACCGTGAGCCTAGACTGCTAGCCCAGACGGCGAGCTTACACCGTGAGCCTGATAATGGAAGCCTAGACTCGAACACAGACCCAAGCCCAGACTCAGAGCCTCATGACGTTGAGCCATGACTGCGAAGCTCAGAATCATAGAAGCTGAGACTGAGCACAGTACGGCAACCAGACCCCAGCTGCACTGACTGCCAAGCCCATACTCGTGAAGCTCGCAGACTGAACATGTAACTGTGAGCTGAGACGACCCAAGCCAGACTGCTGAGACAGACCGCAAGCCTGAGAATGCAACACAGAATGCAAGCCTAGACCGCGAGCACAGACCGCGAGCCCAGACTGAGAGCCTAGATCGTCGAAGCTCAGACCGTGAGCCGAGACCGCAAGCCTAGACCGCGAAGCACAGAACGGAAGCCCAGACCGCGAGCACAGACCGCTAACACAGACCGCAAGCCTGAGACCGTTGGAGCACAGACAGTGAGCACAGAACCTGCGAGCCCAGACCGCAAGCTGAGACCGTGAGCACAGACCGCAAGCCGCAGACCGCTGAGCACAGACCGCTGAGCCTAGCTAGCCGGAGCCCAGACCGAGAGCCCAGACTGTGAGCACAGACCGCAAGCACAGACCGCGAGCCCAGACGACTGAAGCCCAGACCGCGAGCACAGACGCAGAGCTGCAGACCGCGAGCACAGACCAAAGCCCAGACCGCGAGCACAGACCGCAAGCTGAGACTCGCGAGCACAGACCGCAGCAGACCCAAGCCGAGACCGCGAGCACAGACCGTGAGCACAGACCGTGAGCCCAGACGCCAAGCTGCAGACCGTGAGCACAGACCGCAAGCCCAGACCGCGAAGCACAGACCGCGAGACCTAGACCGAGAGCCGAGACCGAGAGCCCAGACTGTGAGCACAGACCGCGAGCACAGAGCCGCAAGCCCAGACCGGTGAGCACAAGCCGCGAGCCTGCAGACCGTAAGCCTAGACCGCGAGCACAGACCGCAAGCTGCAGACCGCGAGCACAGACCGGAAGCCCAGACTGAGAGCCTGAGACCGAGACACAGACCGCAAGCCCAGACCGGCGAGCCCAGACTGTGAGCCCAGAACTGCGAGCCCAGACCGCAAGCCCAGACCGCGGAGCACAGACCGCAAGCCCAGACGCGCAAGCCCAGACCGCGAGCACAGACCGCAAGCCCAGACCGCGAGCACAGACCGCAAGCCCAGACCGCGAGCACAGACCGCAAGCCCAGAGCCGCAGAGCCCAGACCGAGAGCACAGACCGCAAGCCCAGACCGCGAAGCCCAGACCGCGAGCCCAGACCGCGAGCACAGACCGCAAGCCCAGACCGCAAGCCCAGACCGCGAGCCCAGACCGTGAGCACAGACCGCAAGCCCAGACCGCGAGCCCAGACTGCAGAGCACAGACCGCGAGCACAGACCGCAAGCCCAGACCGAGAGCCCAGACCGTGAGCACAGACCGCAAGCCCAGACCGCAAGCCCAGACCGAGAGCCCAGACCGAGAGCACAGACCGCAAGCCCAGACCGCAAGCCCAGACCGCGAGCCCAGACCGTGAGCACAGACCGCAAGCCCAGACCGCGAAGCCCAGACCGAGAGCCCAGACCGTGAGCACAGACCGCAGAGCCCAGACCAGCAGCCAAGACCGCGAGCACAGACCGCGAGCACAGACCGCAAGCCCGAGACCGAGAGCCCAGACCGTGAGCACAGACCGCAAGCCCCAGACCGCAAAGCCCAGACCGTGAGCACAGACCGCGAGCACAGACCGCGCAGCAGCAGACGCGAGCGAGACAGACCGAGCACAGCCGAAGCTCAGACCAGAGCCCAGACCGTGAGCACAGACCGCAAGCCCAGACCGCAAGCCCAGACCGAGAGCCCAGACCGTGAGCACAGACCGCAAGCCCAGACCGCAAGCCCAGACCGCGAGCACAGACCGCGAAGCACAGACCGCAAGCCCAGAACCGCGAGCCCAGACCGCGAGCACAGACCGCAAGCCCAGACTGCGAGCCCAGGCCGCGAGCACAGACCGCACTGTAAAAAGAGCTACAGTGCCTCAACTTGAATGGTTGTAAAGACAAAGTGATTAATGTTTGCTGAATTAGTAATGTTATGAACTTTCAAGTAATTAGCTGTTGCTCTGCAGTGGCTAACAGGAAAATTATATTCTGAAGGGGAATGGATATTTCTCCATCCCAGCACTGCAATACAGCAAAGTATTATAATAAACACCATTCATTCAGAAAATGGTGCCATATGATTACAAAACAGAACTGCCATACACAAAATATGCAGAATATAAATAACTGATTTATAGAGTATTCTGTATTCTCAATTAGCCCAGAAGCCCAGATACATAACAGCTAAAAATTATCAATAAAAGAAGCCCAATCTAATGCATTAACATTACGGTTATTGACCAGTACATCCCTAATGAGAGGAAAAGTCCAGAACAGACCTGGGAATACAAATAATGGTCATCTCATTACTGCTGATCTATGATCATAAATGATCATTAACTTAATATGACAGCATTATTAATGTCTTCACTAGCATAATACAATGTGTCAACTAATTCCAATGCACATGGTGATCTAGTGTCACTCTTCAAAGAATGATGTAATAACATGCATGTAATTATTGTTCCGTTGGACAGTATTAAGCCCAGCTCCAGGACGTGTTCTAATAGCCACCAGTGTAATGGCACACGTGACTGTTGTGGAGAACTGAAAGCTTTCTCCCGATGTTTGCTGACTCAGGCTCCTCAGAGAAGCTGACGCACACACTCCTGCCACAACTAAAGTCATTAGTGGAAACAGAAATCTATTTCCAATGGCGTCCGCTGGGAGAAGCTCAGGCTGTCCTGGGATCTGTGCTCATGTTCCTCAGCGTGTGGAAGACGATGAGGCCACACATGCACAGGTAATGACTCCTCCACTAATCAAAGTATAATTCTTACACTCAGTGTTCGCTCATTTTTTATTATAAATATCAACAAACATTCGGACACACTATAATGTTTCCTTGAAATTGGTTATAATAAGTTATTACATTATTTTTTAAATATATATATAAATTCTTCATCACTAAAATACTCCTATTTTTACATTTGTGTTATACAATATTTGTATGACTTTATTCAATTTCTTACTTTAAAAAAATAATATTTATAGAAATAATAAAATAGCAGTTTTTTTTTTCACTGGCAGTATACATTAAGAAATCACTTTAAACATTTCATATTTGTAAATAATAAATAAAATGAATTAAAAATAAAATGCAATGTGCCTTCCAGGGAGAACTGGATGTTCATGGCATATATTAATAATACCATAAAACAAACTTCTCTGAGAGCAGAGTGCTGAGACTGACAGTAAGTCCAAGTAAAACCCCAAAGCAATAACATCAGCATCAGTGAAACGAACCACTCTTGTAAAGCTCAGATCTGTACGAAAGTTCATGCAAGATTTCAGATACGAGAAAGGCTGTTTTTAGAGGCTTAAACAACAACTGGATTCAGCCATTATTACTGTGTGAATCTGACAGCTGAGGCGACTCCTCTATTTCCACCCGCACAGAAAAGGCTGACTCTACACTTCAAGCAAAAGCATTTTGAAACGACTCTAAATCTCCCTTTTAAAGCATTTCTCCGCTTCCACTGCAAGTAATCCATCATTTTCCTTCATTCCCAGCACGGGGCGCCACCCCACTCGCTGCGACGACTCATGTGATGATCGTAATGATGTTTTTATTGTAGTCAAACACAGTGACACTGATGCAGAAACTGTAGCGCTCCCCTCAGGCAACACCATGTTCCCAGACAACACACTAAACAAGTGCAGTCTTTGTCAAAAGGTTCAGGAAATTATTCAGTTCTTGATTTTAAACAACAACATATTTCATAATTCATGAAATGCGTCACAGTGACGCCTAATGTGCACCTTCAATATTAATGACTTTCCAGCCCATGAAACGACAGCCCAGTGTGTGTGTGTGTGTGTGGCACGTTTAACAAATGAACATTCACATTAAATGATTGTGCTGCTCACCGTGTGAGAGATCAGGGTCAGGTGCATGCTGGGGGATCACCATAATGCAATGCTAAAATCATAATGTTACAAAATATTTATATTTTAAAATGTCTCCTCCAACACATGACAGGTGGATACAAGACATCTTCTACTGTATTGGACTTGAAAAGTTAAGATATTCACTCTCTGGTTCACTTACATCCTTTCACAAGACTTGGGATCCCTTTTTAAATTACATTAACGGTTTACCCTGTGCACTGGCGTTGGTACATAATTTTCGCTTATTAGAAGGATCTTTGTAGAGAGAATGTAATTTTATATTATGTATATGTGTGTATGTATACATGTATAAGTATATCTTTCAATTCATATTATTTTAATTAATTTTTTATTATTATTATGTTTTTTTAAATATTTTTATTTTACTTATTTATTTTTATTTCTATTTATTTTTTTTTATTTTTTTTTTGTATCTATTGGATTGAGTAGGGAGATCATGTAAGGGATTAATAATGGACAATATTTTACTGTCTACTGTTGTTGTGTTATTTTGTACTGTCATTGAAAACCAATAAAAACATTTGAAATAAAATGTCAAAATTCTTTTGAACTTTCTATTCATCAAAGAATCCTGAAAAATGAGTGTTTCCACAGAAATCTATTGGAGTAAATCTCTTCAGACTCATTATTCCTGTTCTGTTCAGCAAATGTCAGATTTGTTCCAGTTATGTCTCAGTTGTTGAATCTTCATACAAATATTAAAGGGGTGGTTGACTGCTTTTTTTCTTTGCATGATTGTGTTTATGGGGTGCAATATAACATGTATTCGTGGTTGTCTTATTTTTCATACATTTCACCTTTATTGTCAGCCACGCTCTCCTCTGTCCCCTGAACGGTTCACTTCCTGATTCTATGAAAACACTCCCTCAGAAACACGTAGTGGGCTCAGATTGGTTCGTTTGGGCCGGTGTGTTGTGATTGGCTAAACTGTTGCTCACGTTGTCCGGAAGATTAACGCCCATTACCTTTACGGGCAAAACGTGCGGGCATGAGCTCCGGTCCAGATGTAAATAATGGTGTCGAACTGCAGTATCAGTGAGGCAGAATCAGACCGAGAAAGCCGCGATGAAGAGAGTCAAACAGAACCTCACCACACACGGCTCTTAATAAAGGTTTCTGAATGATAATTTGCTACATTTTTTAACTTTATGCACGTTTGTTTTACACAATAACATTTGACTGGCAACAATAGCAACTGACTGGCTACTAATGTTGTACTCAAACAGCGTTGGCATGTTTACGTTCTTGATCAAATCGAAAATAACATCATAAAGCATATATACATGACAAATACGTTTAAAACATTAGAACTTATAGAAAATTCAGGTCCATAATGTTTGTACGCGTTTGTCGTAGACACAAAATAGCATAGGCTAACTAGTAGTGCCTATAAAGGCGCTGGCATTTGAAAAAAATAAAACACAAGGCTACGTCTTGCATTATACATGCAAATACATTTAAAATGATGAAGTCTTAGCCTACTTACAGGTTGTGGCCCAACAACTGCTGACTCTGGTTTTAAAGTTGGAACTGCTTCATGTTTTAGAAACAGTTTCTTGTTGAATCCGGTGTTGAACTCGCTAGATTACGATCATCATTTTCAGGAACATAATCAAAAATAAATTGTATCCATTTCTGAAGAATAGCATCCGTGGGAAGCCTGAACACAGAAGACCTGACAGCTGCGTGAACAACACACTCTACGAGTCGACGTTCCTCAGAAATATGCGCATTGCGCATGCCATTTCCTGCATATTCTGAGGGAGTGACGTACCATAACCCAGCTGTAGTCCCAATCGAGTCGTTTTTGTAGCCAATTATACTTCCTGATTTTTAAAAGACGATATCTCTGCTTACACTAAACTTTCAGCGCTGCAACTTTGCAGATACTGTTCATGCACCAACAGCAACATTACACACTATTTAAAATCAAAAAAGTGAAATCACAGTCAACCCCCCTTTAAGACATGTTATCAAATCTGCTGCGGGGAAAAAGCAGTTGAAAGTGAGAGGATGCTTTCTTTGTTCTTTTGTTGTTGTTGTTGATGTTTTTAATCTGCTTTAACACCAACATGTAAGTTGATAAGTGGACAGCATTGCTGAGTATTTCCTCCTTAAAACTGCAGTGAACCAAAGACAGTCTCAAAAACACGCTTTGAAATCGCTGGTGTTTCTGACGTCATGATCTGATTATGCCAAATCAACCAATATTGTGTTCATGAAATAATTAAAAAATATAGGAGTTTTATGCTCTGTATAAAATGGAAAATTTGTGTCACAGAACTGACTGGAGTGCAAGAAGGAAATGATACTGTGTAGCCTGACCTCGTCATACTCATGTTCTAGTCAGTCTGTGAGTCTGAAACTGCTCCATAGGGCTTTGATTATGAGGCGTTTCTTAACCGAACCAGGAAAAACGACTCTGCACTCAATTGGATAGTCAGTAGACCTACAACCAATCAGAGCAACGCAGAAAGTCAACTACTTTGAACACAGTTGTCAACTACAGAACTTACTTATTTTAGAAGTTAAAGGGGTCATGAACTGGCTTTTTAAATGTTTTTGTTTTGTTGTCTGAGGTCAACTTATGGCGTTCGCTTGGTTTTTCCATTCAAAAACATAAAAATGAATAAGTTATGGGCTATTTTCTTCCCTATTTTTTAGCCTACTTGAAAAATGCTCGGATTTTACTGGGCATGTCGCATTGAAGACTAGGAAGTAAACGCCCACTGCTGTGAGTGGATAACAGTTTTGCATATTATAATGAGCTTCAACTCTGTCGTTGGTTTCGGTCGGTGCATGTGGGGGATTGTTTTGAAAACCACTGTTGTAAAATGGCAACCGGAATGATTGGCCCATACATGTTTGACCCAGAGTCCGATCCCGAATCGCAGGACAATGAACCAACAGCAGCTCGAATACAGCGGATACTTGTAGACACATACACAAAATTATTAGATATTATTTTATTTTCAGACCGAGAGCCCAGACCGAGAGCACAGACCGCAAGCCCCAGACCGCAAGCCCAGACCGTGATCCCAGACCGTGAGCACAGACCGCAAGCCCAGACCGCAAGCCCAGACCGAGAGCCCAGACCGTGAGCACAGACCGCAAGCCCAGACCGCAAGCCCAGACCGCGAGCACAGACCGCGAAGCACAGACCGCAAGCCCAGACCGAGAGCCCAGACCGTGAGCACAGACCGCAAGCCCAGACCGCAAGCCCAGACCGCGAGCACAGACCGCGAGCACAGACCGCAAGCCCAGACCGAGAGCCCAGACCGTGAGCACAGACCGCGAGCACAGACCGCGAGCACAGACCGCGAGCACAGACCGCAAGCCCAGACCGAGAGCCCAGACCGTGAGCACAGACCGCAAGCCCAGACCGCAAGCCCAGACCGAGAGCCCAGACCGTGAGCACAGACCGCAAGCCCAGACCGCAAGCCCAGACCGCGAGCACAGACCGCGAAGCACAGACCGCAAGCCCAGACCGCGAGCCCAGACCGCGAGCACAGACCGCAAGCCCAGACTGCGAGCCCAGGCCGCGAGCACAGACCGCACTGTAAAAAGAGCTACAGTGCCTCAACTTGAATGGTTGTAAAGACAAAGTGATTAATGTTTGCTGAATTAGTAATGTTATGAACTTTCAAGTAATTAGCTGTTGCTCTGCAGTGGCTAACAGGAAAATTATATTCTGAAGGGGAATGGATATTTCTCCATCCCAGCACTGCAATACAGCAAAGTATTATAATAAACACCATTCATTCAGAAAATGGTGCCATATGATTACAAAACAGAACTGCCATACACAAAATATGCAGAATATAAATAACTGATTTATAGAGTATTCTGTATTCTCAATTAGCCCAGAAGCCCAGATACATAACAGCTAAAAATTATCAATAAAAGAAGCCCAATCTAATGCATTAACATTACGGTTATTGACCAGTACATCCCTAATGAGAGGAAAAGTCCAGAACAGACCTGGGAATACAAATAATGGTCATCTCATTACTGCTGATCTATGATCATAAATGATCATTAACTTAATATGACAGCATTATTAATGTCTTCACTAGCATAATACAATGTGTCAACTAATTCCAATGCACATGGTGATCTAGTGTCACTCTTCAAAGAATGATGTAATAACATGCATGTAATTATTGTTCCGTTGGACAGTATTAAGCCCAGCTCCAGGACGTGTTCTAATAGCCACCAGTGTAATGGCACACGTGACTGTTGTGGAGAACTGAAAGCTTTCTCCCGATGTTTGCTGACTCAGGCTCCTCAGAGAAGCTGACGCACACACTCCTGCCACAACTAAAGTCATTAGTGGAAACAGAAATCTATTTCCAATGGCGTCCGCTGGGAGAAGCTCAGGCTGTCCTGGGATCTGTGCTCATGTTCCTCAGCGTGTGGAAGACGATGAGGCCACACATGCACAGGTAATGACTCCTCCACTAATCAAAGTATAATTCTTACACTCAGTGTTCGCTCATTTTTTATTATAAATATCAACAAACATTCGGACACACTATAATGTTTCCTTGAAATTGGTTATAATAAGTTATTACATTATTTTTTAAATATATATATAAATTCTTCATCACTAAAATACTCCTATTTTTACATTTGTGTTATACAATATTTGTATGACTTTATTCAATTTCTTACTTTAAAAAAATAATATTTATAGAAATAATAAAATAGCAGTTTTTTTTTTCACTGGCAGTATACATTAAGAAATCACTTTAAACATTTCATATTTGTAAATAATAAATAAAATGAATTAAAAATAAAATGCAATGTGCCTTCCAGGGAGAACTGGATGTTCATGGCATATATTAATAATACCATAAAACAAACTTCTCTGAGAGCAGAGTGCTGAGACTGACAGTAAGTCCAAGTAAAACCCCAAAGCAATAACATCAGCATCAGTGAAACGAACCACTCTTGTAAAGCTCAGATCTGTACGAAAGTTCATGCAAGATTTCAGATACGAGAAAGGCTGTTTTTAGAGGCTTAAACAACAACTGGATTCAGCCATTATTACTGTGTGAATCTGACAGCTGAGGCGACTCCTCTATTTCCACCCGCACAGAAAAGGCTGACTCTACACTTCAAGCAAAAGCATTTTGAAACGACTCTAAATCTCCCTTTTAAAGCATTTCTCCGCTTCCACTGCAAGTAATCCATCATTTTCCTTCATTCCCAGCACGGGCGCCACCCCACTCGCTGCGACGACTCATGTGATGATCGTAATGATGTTTTTATTGTAGTCAAACACAGTGACACTGATGCAGAAACTGTAGCGCTCCCCTCAGGCAACACCATGTTCCCAGACAACACACTAAACAAGTGCAGTCTTTGTCAAAAGGTTCAGGAAATTATTCAGTTCTTGATTTTAAACAACAACATATTTCATAATTCATGAAATGCGTCACAGTGACGCCTAATGTGCACCTTCAATATTAATGACTTTCCAGCCCATGAAACGACAGCCCAGTGTGTGTGTGTGTGTGTGGCACGTTTAACAAATGAACATTCACATTAAATGATTGTGCTGCTCACCGTGTGAGAGATCAGGGTCAGGTGCATGCTGGGGGATCACCATAATGCAATGCTAAAATCATAATGTTACAAAATATTTATATTTTAAAATGTCTCCTCCAACACATGACAGGTGGATACAAGACATCTTCTACTGTATTGGACTTGAAAAGTTAAGATATTCACTCTCTGGTTCACTTACATCCTTTCACAAGACTTGGGATCCCTTTTTAAATTACATTAACGGTTTACCCTGTGCACTGGCGTTGGTACATAATTTTCGCTTATTAGAAGGATCTTTGTAGAGAGAATGTAATTTTATATTATGTATATGTGTGTATGTATACATGTATAAGTATATCTTTCAATTCATATTATTTTAATTAATTTTTTATTATTATTATGTTTTTTTAAATATTTTTATTTTACTTATTTATTTTTATTTCTATTTATTTTTTTTTTATTTTTTTTTTGTATCTATTGGATTGAGTAGGGAGATCATGTAAGGGATTAATAATGGACAATATTTTACTGTCTACTGTTGTTGTGTTATTTTGTACTGTCATTGAAAACCAATAAAAACATTTGAAATAAAATGTCAAAATTCTTTTGAACTTTCTATTCATCAAAGAATCCTGAAAAATGAGTGTTTCCACAGAAATCTATTGGAGTAAATCTCTTCAGACTCATTATTCCTGTTCTGTTCAGCAAATGTCAGATTTGTTCCAGTTATGTCTCAGTTGTTGAATCTTCATACAAATATTAAAGGGGTGGTTGACTGCTTTTTTTCTTTGCATGATTGTGTTTATGGGGTGCAATATAACATGTATTCGTGGTTGTCTTATTTTTCATACATTTCACCTTTATTGTCAGCCACGCTCTCCTCTGTCCCCTGAACGGTTCACTTCCTGATTCTATGAAAACACTCCCTCAGAAACACGTAGTGGGCTCAGATTGGTTCGTTTGGGCCGGTGTGTTGTGATTGGCTAAACTGTTGCTCACGTTGTCCGGAAGATTAACGCCCATTACCTTTACGGGCAAAACGTGCGGGCATGAGCTCCGGTCCAGATGTAAATAATGGTGTCGAACTGCAGTATCAGTGAGGCAGAATCAGACCGAGAAAGCCGCGATGAAGAGAGTCAAACAGAACCTCACCACACACGGCTCTTAATAAAGGTTTCTGAATGATAATTTGCTACATTTTTTAACTTTATGCACGTTTGTTTTACACAATAACATTTGACTGGCAACAATAGCAACTGACTGGCTACTAATGTTGTACTCAAACAGCGTTGGCATGTTTACGTTCTTGATCAAATCGAAAATAACATCATAAAGCATATATACATGACAAATACGTTTAAAACATTAGAACTTATAGAAAATTCAGGTCCATAATGTTTGTACGCGTTTGTCGTAGACACAAAATAGCATAGGCTAACTAGTAGTGCCTATAAAGGCGCTGGCATTTGAAAAAAATAAAACACAAGGCTACGTCTTGCATTATACATGCAAATACATTTAAAATGATGAAGTCTTAGCCTACTTACAGGTTGTGGCCCAACAACTGCTGACTCTGGTTTTAAAGTTGGAACTGCTTCATGTTTTAGAAACAGTTTCTTGTTGAATCCGGTGTTGAACTCGCTAGATTACGATCATCATTTTCAGGAACATAATCAAAAATAAATTGTATCCATTTCTGAAGAATAGCATCCGTGGGAAGCCTGAACACAGAAGACCTGACAGCTGCGTGAACAACACACTCTGACGAGTCGACGTTCCTCAGAAATATGCGCATTGCGCATGCCATTTCCTGCATATTCTGAGGGAGTGACGTACCATAACCCAGCTGTAGTCCCAATCGAGTCGTTTTTGTAGCCAATTATACTTCCTGATTTTTAAAAGACGATATCTCTGCTTACACTAAACTTTCAGCGCTGCAACTTTGCAGATACTGTTCATGCACCAACAGCAACATTACACACTATTTAAAATCAAAAAAGTGAAATCACAGTCAACCCCCCCTTTAAGACATGTTATCAAATCTGCTGCGGGGAAAAAGCAGTTGAAAGTGAGAGGATGCTTTCTTTGTTCTTTTGTTGTTGTTGTTGATGTTTTTAATCTGCTTTAACACCAACATGTAAGTTGATAAGTGGACAGCATTGCTGAGTATTTCCTCCTTAAAACTGCAGTGAACCAAAGACAGTCTCAAAAACACGCTTTGAAATCGCTGGTGTTTCTGACGTTCATGATCTGATTATGCCAAATCAACCAATATTGTGTTCATGAAATAATTAAAAAATATAGGAGTTTTATGCTCTGTATAAAATGGAAAATTTGTGTCACAGAACTGACTGGAGTGCAAGAAGGAAATGATACTGTGTAGCCTGACCTCGTCATACTCATGTTCTAGTCAGTCTGTGAGTCTGAAACTGCTCCATAGGGCTTTGATTATGAGGCGTTTCTTAACCGAACCAGGAAAAACGACTCTGCACTCAATTGGATAGTCAGTAGACCTACAACCAATCAGAGCAACGCAGAAAGTCAACTACTTTGAACACAGTTGTCAACTACAGAACTTACTTATTTTAGAAGTTAAAGGGGTCATGAACTGGCTTTTTAAATGTTTTTGTTTTGTTGTCTGAGGTCAACTTATGGCGTTCGCTTGGTTTTTCCATTCAAAAACATAAAAATGAATAAGTTATGGGCTATTTTCTTCCCTATTTTTAGCCTACTTGAAAAATGCTCGGATTTTATGGGCATGTCGCATTGAAGACTAGGAAGTAAACGCCCACTGCTGTGAGTGGATAACAGTTTTGCATATTATAATGAGCTTCAACTCTGTCGTTGGTTTCGGTCGGTGCATGTGGGGGATTGTTTTGAAAACCACTGTTGTAAAATGGCAACCGGAATGATTGGCCCATACATGTTTGACCCAGAGTCCGATCCCGAATCGCAGGACAATGAACCAACAGCAGCTCGAATACAGCGGATACTTGTAGACACATACACAAAATTATTAGATATTATTTTATTTTCAGACCGAGAGCCCAGAACCGAGAGCACAGACGCAAGCCCAGAATCGCAAGCCGCAGACCGTGATCCCAGACCGTGAGCACAGACCGCAAGCCCAGACCGCAAGCCCAGACCGAGAGCCCAGACCGTGAGCACAGACCGCAAGCCCAGACCGCAAGCCCAGACCGCGAGCACAGACCGCGAGCACAGACCGCAAGCCCAGACCGAGAAGCCCAGACCGTGAGCACAGACCGCAAGCCCAGACCGCAAGCCCAGACCGCGAGCACAGACCGCGAGCACAGACCGCAAGCCCAGACCGAGAGCCCAGACCGTGAGCACAGACCGCGAGCACAGACCGCGAGCACAGACCGCGAGCACAGACCGCAAGCCCAGACCGAGAGCCCAGACCGTGAGCACAGACCGCAGAGCCCAGACCGCAAGCCCAGACCGAGAGCCCAGACCGTGAGCACAGACCGCAAGCCCAGACCGCAAGCCCAGACCGCGAGCACAGACCGCGAAGCACAGACCGCAAGCCCAGACCGCGAGCCCAGACCGCGAGCACAGACCGCAAGCCCAGACTGCGAGCCCAGGCCGCGAGCACAGACCGCACTGTAAAAAGAGCTACAGTGCCTCAACTTGAATGGTTGTAAAGACAAAGTGATTAATGTTTGCTGAATTAGTAATGTTATGAACTTTCAAGTAATTAGCTGTTGCTCTGCAGTGGCTAACAGGAAAATTATATTCTGAAGGGGAATGGATATTTCTCCATCCCAGCACTGCAATACAGCAAAGTATTATAATAAACACCATTCATTCAGAAAATGGTGCCATATGATTACAAAACAGAACTGCCATACACAAAATATGCAGAATATAAATAACTGATTTATAGAGTATTCTGTATTCTCAATTAGCCCAGAAGCCCAGATACATAACAGCTAAAAATTATCAATAAAAGAAGCCCAATCTAATGCATTAACATTACGGTTATTGACCAGTACATCCCTAATGAGAGGAAAAGTCCAGAACAGACCTGGGAATACAAATAATGGTCATCTCATTACTGCTGATCTATGATCATAAATGATCATTAACTTAATATGACAGCATTATTAATGTCTTCACTAGCATAATACAATGTGTCAACTAATTCCAATGCACATGGTGATCTAGTGTCACTCTTCAAAGAATGATGTAATAACATGCATGTAATTATTGTTCCGTTGGACAGTATTAAGCCCAGCTCCAGGATCGTGTTCTAATAGCCACCAGTGTAATGGCACACGTGACTGTTGTGGAGAACTGAAAGCTTTCTCCCGATGTTTGCTGACTCAGGCTCCTCAGAGAAGCTGACGCACACACTCCTGCCACAACTAAAGTCATTAGTGGAAACAGAAATCTATTTCCAATGGCGTCCGCTGGGAGAAGCTCAGGCTGTCCTGGGATCTGTGCTCATGTTCCTCAGCGTGTGGAAGACGATGAGGCCACACATGCACAGGTAATGACTCCTCCACTAATCAAAGTATAATTCTTACACTCAGTGTTCGCTCATTTTTTATTATAAATATCAACAAACATTCGGACACACTATAATGTTTCCTTGAAATTGGTTATAATAAGTTATTACATTATTTTTTAAATATATATATAAATTCTTCATCACTAAAATACTCCTATTTTTACATTTGTGTTATACAATATTTGTATGACTTTATTCAATTTCTTACTTTAAAAAAATAATATTTATAGAAATAATAAAATAGCAGTTTTTTTTTTCACTGGCAGTATACATTAAGAAATCACTTTAAACATTTCATATTTGTAAATAATAAATAAAATGAATTAAAAATAAAATGCAATGTGCCTTCCAGGGAGAACTGGATGTTCATGGCATATATTAATAATACCATAAAACAAACTTCTCTGAGAGCAGAGTGCTGAGACTGACAGTAAGTCCAAGTAAAACCCCAAAGCAATAACATCAGCATCAGTGAAACGAACCACTCTTGTAAAGCTCAGATCTGTACGAAAGTTCATGCAAGATTTCAGATACGAGAAAGGCTGTTTTTAGAGGCTTAAACAACAACTGGATTCAGCCATTATTACTGTGTGAATCTGACAGCTGAGGCGACTCCTCTATTTCCACCCGCACAGAAAAGGCTGACTCTACACTTCAAGCAAAAGCATTTTGAAACGACTCTAAATCTCCCTTTTAAAGCATTTCTCCGCTTCCACTGCAAGTAATCCATCATTTTCCTTCATTCCCAGCACGGGGCGCCACCCCACTCGCTGCGACGACTCATGTGATGATCGTAATGATGTTTTTATTGTAGTCAAACACAGTGACACTGATGCAGAAACTGTAGCGCTCCCCTCAGGCAACACCATGTTCCCAGACAACACACTAAACAAGTGCAGTCTTTGTCAAAAGGTTCAGGAAATTATTCAGTTCTTGATTTTAAACAACAACATATTTCATAATTCATGAAATGCGTCACAGTGACGCCTAATGTGCACCTTCAATATTAATGACTTTCCAGCCCATGAAACGACAGCCCAGTGTGTGTGTGTGTGTGTGTGCACGTTTAACAAATGAACATTCACATTAAATGATTGTGCTGCTCACCGTGTGAGAGATCAGGGTCAGGTGCATGCTGGGGGATCACCATAATGCAATGCTAAAATCATAATGTTACAAAATATTTATATTTTAAAATGTCTCCTCCAACACATGACAGGTGGATACAAGACATCTTCTACTGTATTGGACTTGAAAAGTTAAGATATTCACTCTCTGGTTCACTTACATCCTTTCACAAGACTTGGGATCCCTTTTTAAATTACATTAACGGTTTACCCTGTGCACTGGCGTTGGTACATAATTTTCGCTTATTAGAAGGATCTTTGTAGAGAGAATGTAATTTTATATTATGTATATGTGTGTATGTATACATGTATAAGTATATCTTTCAATTCATATTATTTTAATTAATTTTTTATTATTATTATGTTTTTTTAAATATTTTTATTTTACTTATTTATTTTTATTTCTATTTATTTTTTTTTATTTTTTTTTTGTATCTATTGGATTGAGTAGGGAGATCATGTAAGGGATTAATAATGGACAATATTTTACTGTCTACTGTTGTTGTGTTATTTTGTACTGTCATTGAAAACCAATAAAAACATTTGAAATAAAATGTCAAAATTCTTTTGAACTTTCTATTCATCAAAGAATCCTGAAAAATGAGTGTTTCCACAGAAATCTATTGGAGTAAATCTCTTCAGACTCATTATTCCTGTTCTGTTCAGCAAATGTCAGATTTGTTCCAGTTATGTCTCAGTTGTTGAATCTTCATACAAATATTAAAGGGGTGGTTGACTGCTTTTTTTCTTTGCATGATTGTGTTTATGGGGTGCAATATAACATGTATTCGTGGTTGTCTTATTTTTCATACATTTCACCTTTATTGTCAGCCACGCTCTCCTCTGTCCCCTGAACGGTTCACTTCCTGATTCTATGAAAACACTCCCTCAGAAACACGTAGTGGGCTCAGATTGGTTCGTTTGGGCCGGTGTGTTGTGATTGGCTAAACTGTTGCTCACGTTGTCCGGAAGATTAACGCCCATTACCTTTACGGGCAAAACGTGCGGGCATGAGCTCCGGTCCAGATGTAAATAATGGTGTCGAACTGCAGTATCAGTGAGGCAGAATCAGACCGAGAAAGCCGCGATGAAGAGAGTCAAACAGAACCTCACCACACACGGCTCTTAATAAAGGTTTCTGAATGATAATTTGCTACATTTTTTAACTTTATGCACGTTTGTTTTACACAATAACATTTGACTGGCAACAATAGCAACTGACTGGCTACTAATGTTGTACTCAAACAGCGTTGGCATGTTTACGTTCTTGATCAAATCGAAAATAACATCATAAAGCATATATACATGACAAATACGTTTAAAACATTAGAACTTATAGAAAATTCAGGTCCATAATGTTTGTACGCGTTTGTCGTAGACACAAAATAGCATAGGCTAACTAGTAGTGCCTATAAAGGCGCTGGCATTTGAAAAAAATAAAACACAAGGCTACGTCTTGCATTATACATGCAAATACATTTAAAATGATGAAGTCTTAGCCTACTTACAGGTTGTGGCCCAACAACTGCTGACTCTGGTTTTAAAGTTGGAACTGCTTCATGTTTTAGAAACAGTTTCTTGTTGAATCCGGTGTTGAACTCGCTAGATTACGATCATCATTTTCAGGAACATAATCAAAAATAAATTGTATCCATTTCTGAAGAATAGCATCCGTGGGAAGCCTGAACACAGAAGACCTGACAGCTGCGTGAACAACACACTCGACGAGTCGACGTTCCTCAGAAATATGCGCATTGCGCATGCCATTTCCTGCATATTCTGAGGGAGTGACGTACCATAACCCAGCTGTAGTCCCAATCGAGTCGTTTTTGTAGCCAATTATACTTCCTGATTTTTAAAAGACGATATCTCTGCTTACACTAAACTTTCAGCGCTGCAACTTTGCAGATACTGTTCATGCACCAACAGCAACATTACACACTATTTAAAATCAAAAAAGTGAAATCACAGTCAACCCCCCTTTAAGACATGTTATCAAATCTGCTGCGGGGAAAAAGCAGTTGAAAGTGAGAGGATGCTTTCTTTGTTCTTTTGTTGTTGTTGTTGATGTTTTTAATCTGCTTTAACACCAACATGTAAGTTGATAAGTGGACAGCATTGCTGAGTATTTCCTCCTTAAAACTGCAGTGAACCAAAGACAGTCTCAAAAACACGCTTTGAAATCGCTGGTGTTTCTGACGTTCATGATCTGATTATGCCAAATCAACCAATATTGTGTTCATGAAATAATTAAAAAATATAGGAGTTTTATGCTCTGTATAAAATGGAAAATTTGTGTCACAGAACTGACTGGAGTGCAAGAAGGAAATGATACTGTGTAGCCTGACCTCGTCATACTCATGTTCTAGTCAGTCTGTGAGTCTGAAACTGCTCCATAGGGCTTTGATTATGAGGCGTTTCTTAACCGAACCAGGAAAAACGACTCTGCACTCAATTGGATAGTCAGTAGACCTACAACCAATCAGAGCAACGCAGAAAGTCAACTACTTTGAACACAGTTGTCAACTACAGAACTTACTTATTTTAGAAGTTAAAGGGGTCATGAACTGGCTTTTTAAATGTTTTTGTTTTGTTGTCTGAGGTCAACTTATGGCGTTCGCTTGGTTTTTCCATTCAAAAACATAAAAATGAATAAGTTATGGGCTATTTTCTTCCCTATTTTTTAGCCTACTTGAAAAATGCTCGGATTTTATGGGCATGTCGCATTGAAGACTAGGAAGTAAACGCCCACTGCTGTGAGTGGATAACAGTTTTGCATATTATAATGAGCTTCAACTCTGTCGTTGGTTTCGGTCGGTGCATGTGGGGGATTGTTTTGAAAACCACTGTTGTAAAATGGCAACCGGAATGATTGGCCCATACATGTTTGACCCAGAGTCCGATTCCCGAATCGCAGGACAATGAACCAACAGCAGCTCGAATACAACGGATACTTGTAGACACATACACAAAATTATTAGATATTATTATTTTTTAAAATAAAAATATTACTCACATAAGTGTGTTGCACCACTCCTGTTGGATCCAATATAGAAGGTAACGTAGACTAATCATGTTCCGTACAACAACGATGTTCCGTACAGATTAACTTTAACCGCCGATCGCTGAATAAATACTTCTAGGTCATACACAAAATGCATATCTGTGTCGTCTTCATTTCTCCCTCTTATATTATAATCAGTTTAACTCACCCGTCGGTGCACGTGGGGAAACGTCCAATGTTGTCAAATGGAAACCGGATTTGCCCATACATGTTCGACCCAGAGTCCGTGTGTTGCACAATTCCTGTCAGATCCAATATAGACGGCACATCACCGTTCTTTTCTCTTAATCGGTCTGCAAATCCAGCCTCGAACTGTGTCATGTTCACAAAACAATCCTCTGTGAAATGAAGCGAACATACGGATAATGTTTTACACTCATCTGCTGGAACGTCATTAAACACAAATTTTAACCAGGCATTCCTAATATTGGAATCCAGAGGAAGCTTATGCAGCGACTGTCTTCTTCCACAGTCAGGCATGGCACAACATTTTGTCAACGGAATGTTTATTGCTGGATTAGCTCGCTCCGGTGTGTCATCACGAGGTATGCTTTTGTTTACCTATGCGTGAATGCGTGAATCGGTGGGCGGGGCTAAACCGGCCGTGTTGAAGTAGGCGTTGATGAGCGGGTGGGGTTTCTTCGTCTTCTGACGTCATACTTCCACGCTTTCAAAAACGAAGACGTTTGTTGAGGCTGGTGTCAATAAAAGCTTTTATTGGACTAACAAGGTCGTTTTCAGTTCTAAAACTTACAGGATATTCTTATAATATGATGACCTCTTAGATGTCAATAGCTCAAGGAAAATTTGATTCCTCAGTTCATCACCCCTTTAAATAACCAGAGTTGCTTCTTTTACTTACTCCTCCATGAGTGCGACCAAAGGAGAAACCACACCGAACCACAGGCTTTTCATTACGTCCCATCTTCTTAGTGACCGTCAGAGCCAGCTGATAAGTTACACTTGTGCCGAATCATGTAGGAAGGACGGCAAAAATATCTTTCCAATCGACAAATGTCTTCTTGATTGCAATTTTCTGTTTGTCTATTAAAATGAATGCGCTGTCCGATTTATTTCACAACAGACGCGACAGCCGAATCTGTACATCTCAATTCTCCAGCTGCAGTCATCTCTGAGGGAAACCAGTTAAGCGCTCTTTTGACAACGTGATGATTACGTCCCTGCAGATCATCTGTCCATCATCGTATAAAGCCCGCCCTGGCAATTTGATTGGCTCAAAATTTTTTGACTGATCATAATTACTCTCTCAATGGATTGAGTCCAGACCGAACTTCCCGACCAAGAAATGTTGTGGGCGGCGTTTGGGCTGGCATCCAGGCTAGATACTGTGTGAAATTGAGCAACAGAAGTCAAAGAACATGAGCTAAAGACTGGAGCTCAGAGAGAAGAGATCTGACGCCCCCTGCTGGAGGACAGTCAACAGCACAGGGCCTGCCTGCTTTGAATCCTTCGTCAGTCTCCTCTCTAGCCTGAAATCCTTCACGTGACAGAAAAAATACCATTGTCTTTTGTCAGTGGTGTAAGTGGCGGTTCTAGGCCAGTGCCCCTGTGACAACAAGCTTGGACCCCCTTGTGGCCCCCCTAAATGAGGAGTCAGTGTGAATTTTTTTTATAGTGTCACGCATTGAGCGTGACAGTCACTCATTTCAGTCTTTTGTCACACACTCCCGTCACACATTGTATTTCTCATGTGGAAAAACTATTAATAATATATTTAATAATTAATATACACAATTTATCTTGCCCCGCTGACGCTTCGACCTGTTTTACTTCCTTTTGTTGCACTGTATATGTTGAGCTGAAATGTCTAAAACTCTCCTGACTGAAGCCTATATACCACTGTTTAGTTTTACACGCGTGTCACTGTGAAAATAAACAAGAATTGCTATATTCATATATGCACTGAAACATGCTTCTCGTCTGATGCATTGCCCTCTGGAGTTGCTTCTGCTCCTGCTATCTTTCAGAGAACAATGGAGGGATTGTTGTAAGGAAGTTGTTTATCTTGATGATATATTGGTGACTGGCGTAAATCAAGAAAGTCAGACACTGGATGAAGAGCTGGCGAGACTGAAAGAAGCTGGTTTGCGATTGAAACAGATGAGGGGAATATTTAGGCCACAGAGTGGATGCCCAGGGTTTACATCCGATGGCAATTAAAGTGAAAGCTATTGAAGAAGCACCAGAACCAAGTAATGTTGCAGAACTCAAAGCATATCTGGGCTTGCACAATTATTCCTTCCCAACCTGGCAACGCTGCTAGCTCCTAAATAACCAAATAAGAAATCGCAGTACAGACGAGATGCTTGAGACTGCACAACCCAGAGAAAATGAACAGGATGGTGACACTTCTACATTGTCTAGTGAGGATGTGGCTAACTGCCGAACAGGAGAGGGCTTCTCTTGAAGGAGGACCGTCGAGAGAAGTGGCTGTTGTAGAAAAGAGACTAACCAACCTATACACCTGAGAAGATCGGCAAGAGAGAGAACGTGGGACTATATTTTTTCATTCTGTAGGTAATATTATTGGTATTTAAGGAGGGGATGTAGTATCTTGGAGTAACCACTAGGTGTCATTGTATTATAAGTGTTGTGTTTGATCTGGGAGTTAGACATGTGATATGCTGGAGGCATGGTGTGTGTATGTCTTGCAACAAACTAAGTAAAGTATTGACTTTATAAATGTAGTAGTCCGCTTTCTGCACATTCTACACATTGCCAACACTTGTGGTTCCATGACTGTATTTGATCTGAGCATTACTGATCTGAGTATTACTGATCTGAGATCTGAGCATTACTGATCAGTGCCCGGTTCCCCAATAACGCTCACTCTTAGCGCGCTGAAGAAGACTCAAAAAGATATATCTTACCGAAATTGTTTATGTTCCTAAGTGTGTCCCTCGAAGTGGCTTTTTAACTCGCTTCTTGTTCGACGCTTACAAATATCTTCTAAAAATTTGACGTTACAATTTTTTAGAAGACATTTCGAACAATGTTGGTAATCAAACAGTTGATGGTACTCATTGACTTACATTGTATTTTTTCCCTACTATGTAAGTCAATGGCCACCATCACTGTTAAAATTTCTTTTGTGTTCAATAGAACAAAGAAACTCATACAAGTTTGGAACAACATAGGGGTGAGTAAATGATTACATCATTTTCATTTTGGATGAACTATATACCTTTAATTCATGTTTTTATTTATTTATTTATTTTAACTGTAATGTTTTATCCATAGTATTTCAATAAAGAGTGATTTGTACTCCACTCCAACTCCATCCATGCGCCTTCTTTTCCAAGAAACTGTCCCCGGCGTAGGCAGACTTATGACATCGGCAACCGAGAACTGCTCGCCATCAAGCTCGCCTTGGAAGAATGAAGGCACTAGCTGGAGGGAGCCAAGCATCCTTTCTTCGTCATCACGGATCATCGTAACCTTGAATACTTACGTGAAGCCAGAAGACTGAATACCCGTCAGGCTCGCTGGGCGCTCTTCTTCACCCATTTCAATTTCAGAGTCACCTATCGCCCAGGACCAAAAGAACACCAAGGTGGATGCTCTGTCCCGTCAGTTTCACCCAGATTCCTACCCATCGGTTCCTGAAACCATCCTCCCTCCAGCCTTAGTCATCAGCCCCAGTTGGGGGCGAGTGGGACATGTCCCCACCACTTTATGCCAGGGTCGATTTTGTCCCCACCACTTTTGAAACTCCCAGCACCGATGTTACCAATAGAGATAAAACATCTCCAGTTAACAGCATTCGTTTAATTTGTTTGTTTGATCTAGCACTGAAATGTGTTGTCTTCTCTCGGAAATGCGGTTGGTTGGACACAATGGTAGGTTTTGTGCGGAGATTCGTTCCGGTGAAATCACAAATCAAAATGCACACAAACGTGTCCCTGTTTCTCATAGTTTCTAACCTGCTCTCGTATATATTTTTTTCAAAACATATACAACCACTGATAAACATTATATCAGTTCAACCACTGATAAACATTATTGGTTTTGATGAGGGGAAAAAAATATACACGAGTGCGGATTAGAATCTCGAACCTCCCGTAGTCCCGACACGCTAGGCAAAAATTCTACCTCTAGACCATCACTATACACATGCAATAAAGAGCGCATATACTCTATATACTGACTATACTTGGACATTGTGCTCATTTTTATTTATGTACATCAGGAAGCTACAGGACATCGTCTTTCAAAACATGACCTACTCGAAAGAGAAAAAGAATAAGTGTCATTGTACCCAGCACTTTTGAAAATGCCCTTCCGAATACGTCTCTGTCCCCAGCACATTTCAAACCAAACTGACGCCCATGGTCCATTTGCAGTGTAAACTCACTCGGGCCCAGTAGATAACAGGAAAGCCGCTCACATGCCCAAACCGCAGCCAGACATTCTTTTTCTATTTGAGAGTTTTTCAGTTCAGCACAGGATAAGGTTCTGGAGCAGTAAGATATAGGAAGTGTCTTGTCACCATGGAGAGGCAACAGAGTGGCACCCAGTCCGAAAGTGCTGGCATTCGCGGACACAATGGTAGGTTTTGTGATGTCATAGAAGGCTAAAACTGGAGCAGAGGACAGCATTGCCTTTATTTTGCTAAAAGCCTGCTGCTGTTGCGTGTCCCATAGCCATTCAGAATCTTTCTTGAGCAGTTTGTTGAGTGTGTGCAACACCATGGACAAGTCAGGTAGAAACTTTCCGAGGGATCTACCATACCTAGCACTTGTCGGAGTTGGGTGATGTTTTTGGGGCATGGCAGGTCTGTAATCACTTTGACTTTATCCAGATAGGGTTTCACGCCATCACTGCTAATGATGTGCCCAAAGAAACAGAGTTCTGTTTTAATGAACTGGCATTTGTCTTTATTGAGCTTCAGTCCTGACCCCAGGCTCGTCTGCAAAACTGCCTCCAGATTCTTAACTCTCTTGATCACTGCCATACACCAGCACATTGTCCATGACTACTACACAGCCTTATTGTACCCCCAGCAGCTTGGTCATCTCCCTCTGAAACAGTGGTTTTTTTAATGAGAGCCGCACTGATAGGACAAAGTCAGTAGGAGAGCCATTTTTACAGGAAAGTATAAAAAGTTACATCCAGTCATAAATACCATGTCTGTTTATTAATATGTACCGTGAACATACAATATGCAATGCAATAAATATATATTTTTTAATGATTTACCACCAGACAAATTTGTAACTGAGACAAAGATGATTTCCCTTAATGACAAAAAAGCAGGATTTCCAGATTGTTTTTCTACATTATCTCATCATGTATCTAATCATCCAAGAGCACATGCGACATTAAGAGCTGGGAATTAGCAGTTAGCAGTTTTAAAAATGCCAAAAAAAGATTTGCATACTATTGTAAGGGGTGGAAATTAACCACAAGATCATCCAGTCAGGCCTGATCAGTGCAGATGTTTTGTATTGTATGGCACTATAATTATTACATAATAGAGAATTATTAGTGTTACATTTGTTTTTGGCTGAGCAGGGGTAGAACAGGCAGAAGTTTTTTCTTTTGGTTTAAATGTTAGTTTAATATTCATCAACATAAATACACAAATTGGCTACTGCTGTACCTGTGGTACAGCTTAATGAAGCAAAAATAATAACTGGTAAATAGTACCAAGGAGATTTTTAAAAAGTAGAATACATACATTATACTTTTCCAATAAAAAAAAACATGCATGCTAAACAGCCGATGTTATTATCTGCTCACTCATTGACTCACCCTTCATGTTGACAGTACAGTACATGTCCTCTCCACAAGTGTCAAGTTATCAGGGATTTTCTCTGCCTCAATGTCTGCCCAAACTTGAAAAAGGCCTCAATCAACGCTGAAGGTACATGGAATAACTCAAACCATCTGGTTCTTCATCATAGAAGCAGTTTATTGAAAATCTCTCATCAATGATTAGATCTTCCTTTGTACTTGTCTCAATGATAATTCCAGAAGGTTAGCTTAATAACCTACACAGAAACAGATATGTGATATGAGTCACTACAAAGTGCAACAAAAGTATAAACAACATTTTCAAATATTCACAATTTACACAGCAACTTAACAGCAATTGTAAAATAAAAAGCTTGTAATGCAGTTAGAAAGTTAAATGCTAAACTACTAGCATCAAACACCTTTCAAACATACACAAAACATGTATTCATTAAACAAAAATAAGTCTTTGTCCTACCAGTTGCATCTCAAAGTTGATGAAAACATTGTGGCTTTTCCCAACAGTCTTTCTCCTTTGGTTTTTTCTTTTAATCACCAAAAACCACCAACTCTGGTAGGAGAAGCACGTTTGCTGCCAACAAAGATCTCTCTTGCTTCTAGTGATCACACACACCTGGTGGAGTTTGGAGCTGTGGAGTTTCAATGACCAATCAGCTACCTTGATTCTCCCAGGTTGCACCATGTGCTCACCACCAATAGGCTGCACTCATTTTGATCTTAAATATTTTTACCAATGAAGAATTTATACTTTAACCATTTATTTATTGTTTCCTCTTTCACTCAAATTCAACCTAACAACAAGTGCATATATTCTTTGGAAGTGCCATTGGTAAGAGTCGATATATGATAAAAAAAATAAAAAAAGTTCAAGAAAAACAAAGACAGCTTGTAGTTATGTGACTTTACTAAGAAATACATTTACAAGGACCGATATATATATATGAATGTAATTAAAAAGCATTTATTTAAAACCTAAAATAAGACAGTACCTTCATGATGGTGAGAATACTGTTTCACCACTGTGGTTGGAGCTTCAGCCTTGTGGAAACCTGAAATCATTGTGCTTCTGTTGTGAAGTGCTTGTGTGCGGTGAACAGCACAGTCACAATCAATGCAGGTGCTTAGAAAGACAGTCTGTACACTTTACCACCGCCACTTTTGCCTTCTGCATGTTGATATGTTCTGTTGCTGATTAAAGATGGTCTTGCCTCCCTCCATCTTTCTGATGCAGCTCCTGTCCTTTTTACCCCAATGCAGTGATGCTGATGGTTGTGTTTGCTCTCAGAATTAAGGATGGAAGAAGCAGCTGACAGCAAGTCTTGAAACTCGTGTAGACTCCCCCCCAAAAAAACTATATCAAATTATGTACACCACTGTCTGATTATACATTGCTGTTACCTAAATAAAGAGCATTGCTTTTTTAAGCGAAGTTTAAGCAAAGCAGGAATGGACTATTTTTATAGCAGTATCATAAATAATAATCATATGGCTTCTGCAACTTTGCACAAAAAAATACAGACAGGACTTTAAACTAACACCTAATAAATGTTTAATACAAATAAAAATAATAATAACAAAATAATATATATCTTACCATGATCTAGACCCTGTTCTTGAAGCAATTCTGTTGCCTTTGGGCCAGCCTTTGATTGTATCTGATTAACCCTCATGTGATGTGGTGTTTGGGGCAATTTGACCCGGAGAAGATTTTCTTTTTCCCGAAAATACTAGTTAATGTTATCGCTTTTGACTGAAACTTTGTGACTTTGTTCCCAAAAGGTATAACTAAATCTCAGTTGTTTTTTAAAAATGTTCTTATTTTTTTGAGGGAGTTTTGTTACCTTGATACACTTGTGGTGTTCCCGGTTAAAAATGACTGGCCTATACAAAATAGCTTATAAATCACTCATTATACCATATTTTCACCCAATCATGGATTCAATCTTTTTGTCAACTTGTTCTCTTTTAACTAGGACTGGTTTTATATTTATGTTTGCATCTGATTACTCGTGGGCCTCATTTATCTAGTAGGCATGCATGGTCAAAAATGGTCACAATAGCCAACCATTGAAAGTGAATGGGAGAGACTGAAAATAACAGAACAATTTAGTTTTCAGGAGCATGTTCATTATTTTCATGTACACATATGAGCATGTGTGCTTGCAAACATCGAGCCCTTGGACCTGTCCATGTATCCATACATTTATACACATCGCTACCCAGACACACACACGTTAAAACACACAAACCATATTTTTTACAAAACAAAAGTTTCAAAACAAAATTCCTGGTGAAAATTTTAAGTTGACTAGTGTGATCAACAATATCAATTTTCTTCAGATTTTATTTAATATTTCAAAAATTATTCAAAAATTACAAAAAAAAAAAAAAAAAAAACAAAAAAAAACACTCAAAAAACGAAATGCCTACTCTCAGAGAAAGGAGACCTATGATTATTCAGATGGAAATAAAAATATAAAACCAGTCCTAATTGAAAGAGAACATGTTGACAAAAAAGATTGAATCCAAGATTGGGTGAAAATATGGTATAATGAGTGATTTATACGTTTTTTTGGGCCTGTCATCTTTGTACCGGGAACACCAGAGGTGTATGGGGTTTTGAACACCACATGAGGGTTAAAAAGCTTGCTTATTGCTTGTTACTGGTAACAGAGACTGGTTAAGCTACTGACCAGTCAAAACATGTCCTATCTGTACGTATTTTAGGTTGTTTTTATGGACATTTAGATACGTATCGAACCTGCAATTACGTCCATATGATACGTAAAAGGCACTGTAAATACGTAACATATCATACGTATTTGACCATTTTTATTTACGTATACATAGTACGTTTTATTTGTGAGACCAGGCTGAGATTTCAGATACGAGAAAAGCTGTTTTTAGAGGCTTAAACAACAACTGGATTCAGCCATTATTACTGTGTGAATCTGACAGCTGAGGCGACTCCTCTATTTCCACCCGCACAGAAAAGGCTGACTCTACACTTCAAGCAAAAGCATTTTGAAACGACTCTAAATCTCCCTTTTAAAGCATTTCTCCGCTTCCACTGCAAGTAATCCATCATTTTCCTTCATTCCCAGCACGGGGCGCCACCCCACTCGCTGCGACGACTCATGTGATGATCGTAATGATGTTTTTATTGTAGTCAAACACAGTGACACTGATGCAGAAACTGTAGCGCTCCCCTCAGGCAACACCATGTTCCCAGACAACACACTAAACAAGTGCAGTCTTTGTCCAAAGGTTCAGGAAATCAGATCAACGTGTGATTGTCAACCAGTGGATCTCTGAGTGGGTGAGTGGAGGCGGGGCTCATTTGCATATTCATAGAACCGCGCATACTAAATGAGGAGAGGGTGACTGTAATCGCCCACTGGGGCTAGATACACGCGAAACACCACTCATGCTAAAAGATTCAACACCAACCAAACAGCCGCAATGGGAACTGAATGTGAACAGTCAGATCAGAACACTAACAGCTGTTGTCCTGACTCTAATGATCAAAATCCCAAGGCTGATTTCCCAAGTACACCAAAACCGGGTAGACCCCAAAGGACCAGACGATTGCCTGAGAGGTTATCTGATTATGTCATAGACTGAAAGGAGTAAATGCCATAAATGTAAGTGTTTGTTCGAATTCCAGATGCCTGGGGCAAATGGCAAGTGAAGTATATAAATATGTTGAGAGTTGTTTTTTGCATAGCAGTGTGAGGACGACAGCGCCAGCCTGACAGTCTGATGCCAGAAGTGGGCCATATAAGGCGGATGCACCTTTATAAAAAGTAAAACTGCAACTTTCATACGGATTATTACATAATCAGAAGATATTAGTTTTCAATTCTAATTTGTTTGTTTTAAAGTGGACAATTCAAGCTTTTGTCTACATAGGTTATACAGTAGTGGTCAAAATGAATGGCACCCCTGGTAAATATGATGAAAACTGGCTGTAAAAATAATTCTGCTTTGTTTATCCATTTGATCTTCCATTCAAAAATTCTAAACCTTTCATTGAAGCAAAAGATTTGAAAGTGGGGTAAATCACACTATGAAATAAATGTTTTTCTCAAAACACTCTGGCCATAATTGTTGGCACCTCTAGAATTTTTTTATGAGAAAAAAATCTGTGAAGTACATTCCCATTAATATTTATTTTTAAGCACATCAGGGTGACTAGGAACATGAAATTGTCCAGCTATGACTTCTTGTTTCAAGGAGTTTAAATATGAGGAAGCACAAAGGTCAAATTCCCTGAATCGTCCATCACAATGAATAAAACCAAAAAACATGGTTCTGATGTGCATCAGATGATTGTTGAGCTTCACAAAATAGAAAGTGGATGTAAGAAAATAGCTAAAGAATTGAAAATTCCCATTTTGACCATCAGGACAATAATTAAGAAGTTATAATCAACTAAAGATGTTATGATTCTGCCAGGAAGAGGACGTGTGTCTATTTTGCCTTAATGGACGGTGAGGATGAAAGTTTGAGTGTCCAAAGACTCTTCAAGGATCACAGATGGAAGAATTGCAGAGATTAGTAGAGTCTTGGGGTCAGAAAACCCCCAAAAAAGTATCAAACAACCCTTACATCCCCACATGTTGTTTTAGAGGGTTTCAAGAAAAATGCTCCTCGCTCATCCAAAAACAAACTCCAGCATATTCAGGTGTCAGACACGTACTGGGATCTTCAAAAGGGACCGGATTCAATGGTCAGATGAAACTAAAAAAGGGGCTTTTTGGCAGCAAACCCATCAGATGTGTTTGGTGCAAACAGGGATGAAGAGTACCCCATGCCTGACGGTTAAGCATACTGCTGGATCTTATATGTTGTGGGCCTATTTATTTGCTGGAGGTCCTGGACATCTTGTTCAGAGACATGGCATTATGGATTCTATCAAATACAAAGAGATAAAAACCTGACGCCTTATGCTAGAAATCTTATAATGGGCCGTGGTTGGATCTTCCATCAGGACAACGATCTAAAACAAACATCTAAATCAACACAAAAATTAGTTACGGAGCACAAAATGAAGCTTCTTCCATGACCGTCCCAGACCCTGACCTGATGAGTGGAGTGAACTGAAGAGATGAAGCACCAACATGGATCTGGAGAGAGTCTGTATGGAGGAATGGTCTCTGATCTCAGGTCAGGTGTTCTCCAAACTCATCAGCCATTATAGGAGAAGACTCAGATCTGTTCTCTTGGCAAAAGGAGGTTGCAAAAAGTTTTTAATAACAGGGTGCCAATAATTATGGCCAGAGTGTTTTGGAGAAAAACATTTATTTCATAGTATGATTTACCCCCACTTTCAATTCTTTTGCTTTAATGAAAGGTTAGAATTTTTCCAATTTTTTGAATGGAAGATCAAAAGGTTAAACAATGCAGAATTATTTTTTACAGCCAGTTTTCATCATATTTACCAGGGGTGCCATTCATTTTGACCACGACTGTATTTTGTTTCAGTTCTCGTGACTTCAGTTCGCGGAGATCATGAAAGCGTGCCTGATTGTTTTAGTTTATTTTACAAAAGCACAACGTTTTCTTGTTATTGTGAGTTTACACAAATACAAAGTAGTAGCGAATAATGTATTATTATTTCTGTATGACTAGAAATGCTAGAGTATTTTAAGTTGTTTCCACTGTTGATAGGGAAAGGCAAGTGTCCGTGCCCACGATTCCCTGCTGCCATCCAGCGATCGCTCCACACTCCGCACAAACACTGGGATATGCGTCAAAATCTTGTGTTTATTTGTGATAATCTTAGCCCTCTATTATGAATGACATGTGACGAATTACTTTGTTCCTTTTTTTTGGATAAAAACATCTTCTGCATATAGCCTAAAGTAATACATGTTATATTAATGATGATAATTTATTATTTGCGGACACGGACACCAAACACACCGTGTCCTCTGAATTGTCAGGTGATTGTAAATGCACAAAATCTGTTTCCATTGCAG
This sequence comes from Hybognathus amarus, assembly GCA_030378365.1. NCBI lineage: Eukaryota > Metazoa > Chordata > Actinopteri > Cypriniformes > Leuciscidae > Hybognathus > Hybognathus amarus. The sequence goes on along the minus strand of JAQIUQ010003224.1, from coordinate 250,707 downwards.
TTTTGCACAATATTCCTTTTTCGAATTGCCTGAAAACCCTTATGCGAGCATAAAAACTTTTTTACGATAAACGAGAGTTTTTGCGAATAGACGTGTTTCCATCGTGCATGTATTCAATTTGCATTTTCAATATGCGCAATTTGTAAGGGTAATGGAAACGTTGGATAGGTGACGCCATTAAATGAGAACTGAGCTGGACGAAGACATCAGAATGGCTTTATAGATTCATTAACTGAAATAACTTTTTTACAACAGAAATGAATCAACACTGAAATTACTTGGATAATAAGATTCTGATCTTTTATAGCCTACTATTTAATTAGATATATATTTTCAATTAAATCATTTAAAAAAAAGTCTTTATAATAACGTTGTTTTAAACTTTGAATCTCTTGGCAAGTGGTGTAAAGCTAGTGTGAAGCTGGAGTAAAGCTGGAGTAAACTAAATATTAGATTATTTGAGACAACATTTGGAGAATTCTGTACTGTAATGAATTATATTCACATTTAAGTGTGCTGTATAAAATCAAATGTGTTGCATTGCAATACTCTCTGGATTATCATACACCTTTGAGAGAATATTGTTTACAGCATGAAATATAATTTTAACTTCTACAGCAAGTTCAAGTACGCCACCTAGAGGACAGAAAACAGTGTTCTCAGAGTGACCTTCAGCAGCTGTATGTGTGTGTGTGTGTGTGCGCGTCTCGAGTCTCTCTCTCTCTCTCTCTCTCTCTGTGTGTCACTCTCTCTGTGTGTCACTCTCAGAATAACAGATAATAATGAGCTGTTCTACTTCACTGGTTGCCCAGTAAAGACACTCCTGTTGACTCAGTAACAGTAATAGCCTAAATATATCTGTATAAAACCCAACTAGCATCATTTAATATTACATCTATAAAGCTGTTATCAGTGTCTGTCAGGTATCAGCCAAAATGACCACAGGTTTCCTGACACACACTGCACAGAATCTGCAGTAACTAGCGGAGAAGAGCTCGTCAGGGCCAGTGGAGTACAGCGCCACCCGGTGGCCACATTCACTCACTGCGCTGGGAAAGATGCGGCACTTTATAATGAAATAATCATTATTTCACGAAATGCCATGCCAAACCTAAATCAATTTATATTTACAATTGATATGAATTTACCCGACATTACAGGATTTAAATTAAGAGAAAATAAGCACGGAAATGAGCTAAAACAACTGAAAATCACAACGTGCAGATAATCAACAATTAGAATATAGTTCAAAAGTTCATTCATTTCAGTAATTCAACTGACTCACTGCATGCAAAGTGAGATTTTATTTCAAGCCTTTGTGTTGTAATTCTGAGGATGATGGTTTACAGCTTCTGAAAACCTTTTCACGATATTGTAATGTTTGGAGTTTGAGCTTCATCACTCCTCGAGTTCAGCGTCTCTCTCCTCTGGCCTTCATCACTTCTGCTCTCCACACTCTTCAACTCTGACCTCGACTAACACACGTGTGTGTGTGACTGAAGTGCGCATGAAGCAGAATCATATCAGTCGATAATGCTGTGCTTTTATAAACATGTTTGAGAATAAACGCAGGGTTACTGTAATGCACTGACCTCAGCAGAGGAGACGGAGTGTGTCGAACTGCTGCAAACTCTCTCATTATCCAGTGTACAGAGACACACACACCCGTCTCTGACAGCAGCAAACACACACCAGCGGACAGGAGAGCTTGTGGGTGGATCAGAGCGGGGTTCGAAACGTGCAAACACGTCAATAAAACAGCGGGAAAATAATCATGTCACGTGACACATCGAGGAGAGCGCCACACACACGCGTTTAGACTTTTGTCAATTAAATCCACTGATGGTCCGAGAGTTTATTTTCCCTACATTCATTTTTCATGTCTAGTACAATCATGTGGTTTTGTTTCATTAATACAGTGTTTACTGTTCCTCGATTTCCCCTGAAAGAATGGAAGTGAACTGTGACAACATGCCCCAGTGGAGCTCACTATAACATCACCATATGACAGATTACTGTTATCTGATTTAATCACTAAATATACAAGACAAATTCATATTTTCTCAATAAAATACTGATTATTAACTTTGTAATATAAAATAATGGTATTTTTTAATAATGAAAAATAAACCTATTTTGAGTTTGGCAACAAACACACAGAACGCATATATTTCAGAACATAATAATAATGAATCCTAAAGGGTTTTTATTATTGAACCCTTAAAAGGATTCTGTATAGAATCTTTTAGAGGTTACAAATACATAGCGCTGAACCTTTTCTTCTAAGAGTGCAGATTGTATTAAAGCAGCTTTACAGAGATAACAGGAAAATAATGCAACAAAGTTTGTTAACTTAAGGCAGATCAATAACATGGAATATAGATAGAATTGGATATCATAGTTTTAATAGAGATCTGTGATTGTGTATGAGAACATAATTCTGTCATTTCTTAGACTTTTAAGATGTTCACACTTCAAAACTGCACACATAAAGAAGTGAAGTAACGCTGTCGACACTTTCCGGTTCCACTGCCGCCCTCGGCCGGACACGAGCTCAACCCTTCAGGGTCTTCAGTCCTGCTGTTCGCCACGGGGAATCAGTAGCCATGTTTCCATCGACACGTTTTTATCCGAATTAAGTTATATCGAATGAAAAATGCCTTATGGAAACAGTAAAATTTGAGGAAATTTCATGAAAATCGACTCAAATGAAATACGTATCTGTCTCATACAGATTTTTCTCTTGATCGATATACGGCTAATGCCGATAAAAGCTAATGGAAACGTTATTTGCCGAATAAATAATGAATTGCGATTAAGTTTTAGGCCCTTTTATGGTTGCAACACGTCAGAAGACGAGTTCATTTCCGGCCAGTCTGTTTGCGCACACATGGCGGATGTCAACAAACACAGATGTAAGTGGACAAAGCAATACAAAATAAAAAAATGCTTCAACCAAAGGGTTATGAACCAGGATCTCCCAGAACTGATGGAGCGCTGTCGTTCCCACACCACAGTCGCCTCCGCTGTCGTCGGGCATTTACGTGCATCGGCATCATCATAGCAATGTTTATAGCGTAGTTTTTTTCTAAGGTTAGTTTTGCTTGTTTTTACATGGCTTGGTTGAGTTCTAATGTATAATGTGGTCTGTTATTTCTGGTTAACAGACTGCGGCGCTGCTACACACACCGTTGCCATGGACGCAGTTCAGAGACGGAACAGACTATTTTCTTTAGCAGAAGCAATACTCGTTTTTAAATCAATAAACTCGTTTTTAAGCCAATATTTTGTGTCAAATTATTGATGTATTTATTTATTTGGTTGATTTGTATGTAAGAAGCAGGATATAGTGAGGTGGTTGTTATAGCTTTAGTATAACAACCACCTCTATAGTTTGTTGGTAGATGGCATGATCTGTTTTGTCTGAAAAGCTTTGTTCGCAAAAGTTTGCTTGAATGTTGTTCGATTCAGTGCGAAAATGAATGGAAACACCTTAAAATGTCTCAAATCTAATTCGATATACCAATTTGATCGCAAAACAGCACGTGACGTCATTTATTCGCTTTAAAGCTGTTTGATGGAAACACACTTTCACCAGCTTTATCGCATGTGTTTTTTAACTGAACTTCAGATAATTCGATTGACAAGTAGATGGAAATATGGCTTGAGATTCATGAATTAATTAAGATTTAAAGCTACTGATAGTTTTCTCTTTTCTCTAGTTTTGATTTGAAATCAAACAGTGGCATTGGCAAACAGTTCAGTGTGTTTTACTCTCCCAAGATTATACAGTCATGAAACCAGAGATAGAGAAATAATCTATTAATGAACAAAATAAATGAACTCAAAATAAATGAAATTTCATAATTCATAATAATGTCCAATCTAACTGCAGAATAGAGGAATATGAATATATTTGGACTTCTGCGCACAGCAATAATTACACAGCTGAACAAAACCCAGCAGAAACGACTGTTTTTCCAGCTGAGGGGGCGTGTCTTTCGACGTGATGTCAGCGTGGGGGGGGTCTCTATGACATCACTGGGTCTGCCTGTATAAGGGGTCTGGAGGGACAGGCATCATGGCTCCTCCGCTGGAGACAGAGAGAGTGATGGAATGATTTATCAAGTTCACTTTTCAGTTTAAGCCATTCATTCATTTATTCATTTTCTTTTTTTTTTTTCTTTTTTTTTCTGGAGGCAATTTTAAAAGAGCAGGTAAGAGGCAATATTAATTAATGTTGCATGATTCGAAACATATAATCTATTTAACATTTGCAAAGAAAACCTTATCTAGCTAAATATATGGACACTATTTAGTCTTTTTTGTTTTATTAATACTAAATTTACCTAGAAATGTTGAGACATTTATTTAACTATATTAGTCTATTATCATATCTATGTATTTAATATATTTTTGTCATCTAAAATAACCTGATTTGAGATACAATACTGGCCTGTATTTAAAATCTATTTATAAAGTAATTTCATCCTTGATGTTTAAAATGTTTGATGACATAAAGAATACGCCCTTATAGGACAGGTGTCAGTCTCACACAAGAGGATTGCAGGATTATTATGTAATGCATGTGGCACTGATAAAGGAGCAGAAAGAGAGTGTGTGTGTGTGTGTGTGTGTGTGTGTGTGTGTGTGTGTGTGTGTGTGTGTGTGTGTGTGTGTGTGTGTGTGTGTGTGTGTGTGTGTGTGTGTGTGTGTGTGTGTGTGTGTGTGTGTGTGTGTGTGTGTGTGTGTGTGTGTGTGTGAGAGAGAGAGATTCTTATAGATGGAACCAAACCTGTAGTTACGAAGAAAGCTCCTGTAATTTCCCACACTTTAACTGCTTTTACCTGTTTTACTTTCTTTTGTTGCACTGTATATGTTGAGCTGAAATGTCTAAAACTCTCCTGACTGAAGCCTATATCCCACTGTTTTACACGCGTGTCACTGTGAAAATAAACAAGAATTGCTATATTCATATATGCACTGAAACATGCTTTCGTCTGATGCATTGCCAACACGTGTGGTTCCATGACTGTATTTGATCTGAGCATTACTGATCTGAGATCTGAGCATCACTGCTGTCATTGACCAGGAGCTGTTTCAGATCCTGCAACATCTGAGCTTATTATTATTATAAGACAGAGGATTTATTAACTCGTTCAAAACCCAAAGAGTTCTCAGTTTAAATTTTGAAGTATGATCTTACTCTGCAGATGTTTCTCTTAAATAGAATATCATTTTTAATGAAATAATATTCATAAAACATGAATGCAAATTAAAAATGAGCATAGGTAATGTATTAGATAATTGCTAAAGGTAGTTTCTCCCATACATTACACCCTGTTATTCAGCAGAAATGTAAATTCTCTCATCATTTAGGCCCCATTTACACGAAGGGAAAATGCAGATATTTCCCTGCAGTTTGGTCTCTCGTTTACACGAAAACCCGTTTTTATCACAGAAAACGATTATTTCTAAAAACTCCAGCCAAAGTGGAGATTTATGTATCATTGTTTGTTCCACAAGAGGTTGACAAAAAAAACCCAATGTATGAAATTTGGAGCTGAATTACATGTAAATGAGCTATGAATGAAATGTGAGTTATTTTGAATATAAGTTGAAAAGAATGCGAGGAATCAGCTTACATTACTAAATAATTATTTATTTATTATTTATTGAACAATGTAATTTAAAGGTAAATAAAATTTAAAACAACAAAAAAACTATAAATAAACATATGAAACATGTGAACACAGGAACATGTGAACAGAGGAACAAGAGGAACATAGGAACAGGGGAACATGGGGAACATGTGAACAGGGGAACATGGGGAACATGGGAACAGGGAACAGGGGAACATGGGAACAGGAGACAGGAGGAAACATGGGAACATGTGGAACAGGGGAACAGGGGAACATGGGAACAGGGGGAACAGGGGAACAGGAGGAACATGGGAACATTGGAACAGGGGAACATGGGAACATGGGAACAGGGGGAACATGGGAACATGGGAACAGGAGGGAACAGGGGAACATTGGAACAGGGGGAACATGGGAACAGGGGAACAGGGGAACAGGAGGAAACAGGGGAACATGGGAACATGGGAACAGGGGGAACATGGGAACATGGGAACAGGAGGGAACAGGGGAACATGGGAACATGGAGAACAGGGTAACATGGAGTAGCAGGGAACAGGGGATCATGGGTAACAGGGGAACATTGGAAAGGGTAACAGGAGGGAACAGGGGAACATTGGAACAGGGGGGAACATTGGAACATGGGAACAGGGGGAACAGGGGAACATTGGAACAGGGCATTGGAACATGGGAACAGGGAGACCAGGGGAACATTGGAACAGGGGGGAACATTGGAACATGGAAACAGGGGAACATTGGAACAGGGGAACATTGGGAACAGGAGGGACCAGGGGAACATTGGAACAGGGGGGAACATTGGAACATGGAAACAGGGGGACATTGGTAACAGAGGAACAGGGGAACATTGGAACAGGGGATCAGGGGGAACAGGGGAACATTGGAACAGGCGGGAACATTGGAACATGGGAACAGGAGGAAACAGGGGAACATTGGAACAGGGGGACATTGGAACATGGCAACAGGGGAACATGGGAACAGGAGGGAACAGGGGAACATTGGAACAGGGGGAACATTGGAACATGGGAACAGGGGGAACATTGGAACATGTGAACAGGGGAACATTGGAACAGGGGATCTGGGGAACATTGGAACATGGGAACATTGGAACAGGGGAACATTGGAACAGGGGAACTTTGGAACAGAGGAACAGGGGAACATTGGAACAGGGGATTGGGGGAACAGGGGAACATTGGAACAGAGGAAAAGGGGAACAGAGGAACAGGGGAACATTGGAACAGGGGAACATGGGAACAGGGGAACATGGAAACAGGGGATCGGGGAACAGGGGAACATTGGAACAGGGGAACATGGGAACAGGGGATCGGGGGAACAGAAGAACAGTGGAATAGGGGAACATGGGAGCCTGCTGCAGAAAGAAATGGCCAATTAACCAGCGATTTCCCATGACTGGATTGAAAGCACAATTATTTGTGAGACGCTTAAGCTGAAACTGCTCTGAGCAGCAGAACATCTGTCCCACTGACCTCAACACACGGGTCTCCACTTCTGCTGCTTTCTTTTCTGTTTAATCCTCAATCCATTCAAATCCGGCCATGACTACATGTTCTGCATTCTCCATGTACTGGAGTGTCTTGGACGCTTGTGCTCCACTGTGCCATCAGGGTTATTAGTGTCGAAGCCCCAGTCAAGCACAGCGTCCCCATCCCGTGCAGTGTCCTGATGCCCAGAGTCGGCATCCCAGGCTTCACTGCGGGGTCACAGGACAGGAACGACCCTCTGTTGTGTTTGACAATGCCATCGCCCTGGTCAAGCTCGCTTTACCTCAAAATAACCTTTGTAAAGTGGACAGATGCTTCATGTGACATGGTTTTGAAAGGCTGGCTTGAGTCTTCTATTTTTTTTATTAAAGAAACAGAAATTATACAGTGCAAAGTCAACATGAATTTTAGGCATTGCTGAACTTAAAAGAAGTGTTTCTATATGCAGCACAAGTACATGTGTGTGTGTGTAATTGTGGGCATTTTCTCGTAATCCGGCATGCCCTGTTTATTTCCATGTTGTGTTCACTAGTTTCTTTGCCGACGCTGTTATTTCCCTGTGGTTTAGCGGCGGCTGTGGTCTGTTTGTTGACATCACTGAAGCAAAGCGAGAAAGTAAGACCACGTGTTGTTCGGTACCAGCAGAACGACCCTCAGAGACACTTTTATATAGTGGAATAAAAGGGAATTGTCCTAGCCTGTAAAGTTTTAGAGTTGCTTTGCCAATGAAACGTTAGCAAAATAGACAGACTGCATGTTATTTTATTCTCATAATTTACGCATATCATTCAGGGTGTGTCTGGTTGACTGTATAAACTTGGAGTTTATGGAGGAATGTAAAAGTTTGGTTGGAGTTTTGTGTTAGATTTGAACATTTTTGAAGAGTGTTCCTGCCAGTGCAAAGTGACCAGCAAGATTCAAGAGAGCCCAAGTCTATATGATACGAGTGATAAGCTTATAGCACTAATTGTTTGATTATGATTCTCATATTTTGGCATCACACTGTTAACAGAAAGACTTTAGTTACGAGCAACAATAGGTTGATTTTAGTAACACGAATCAAATGCCTCACAATATCAGGGTTAGGGTTAGGTTAGGGTTATGGTTAGGGTTAGGTTGTCTGTCTAGATTGTTTTGCATGTTTTCCTTTAATTGTTTAAGTCATGTCTTTTATTATATGTCTTAGTCTTGCTCGTGTGATGGGAGAAACTAAGCTTTTCTAAACTTTGAACCAATTGCTTTGCAAAATTATTCCCTGTGTAGAGGAACTCAAAATAACAGATAGTGACGCCTAGAAATCCTTACAAACTAAGAAAACATGCATAAATCATCTACAATCAAAGCAACTGCAAATGTTTAATTGACAGTGTAATCAATTAAATGCAATTAACAAATCATAATACCAATAACAGTGAAGGGTCTGTATCCTTTAATATATGTGTTCTGTGTATTCATTTGAAGAGCTTGTTTTATGGAGCGCTTGGTTAATCAGGTCAATAAGAGACTATTAACTCTATTTAATATACAAATGTGTCATTGAAAATGAGACAAATTCATAAAACATGGGAATGAAAACATATTCACCCATTTAGTTCATGCCTTGAGATTTTTCGCCAGTTGTTCTCATGTTTTCACTGGTTGATCGTCTTATAACTGGTTCTGTTCTCTAATTGGTTCCCGTTCAGTGTCCTTTATATCTTGTTTGCAGGTCTTTCTTGTCATTGGCTGTTTTTGTCATGTACACACACACACACACACACACACTCAGTGTTTCAACCTCATGTTTGCCATGCTTCTGGCTTCTTCCAGGTCATTGTCTATCGTCTAGTTCATTTATTTTATAAATCAAACTGTGCAATGGACCTTTCCATTATGTTTATTCTCAGAAGTGATTGTGTCTGAGAAGCGTCTCGCTGTGTGCACTGATCTGATTAGCTTAAGTTAGTGTGTAACATCAGAAGTATAATCAAACGAAAACACTCATCTTTATGTAATTATGTAAGATAACTGATTCTTAGCCATTTAGAATAATTATAGATTGCAATGTTGCTCTGCATCCAAAACAGACTGTTTAATATACTTTATTTAACAGGGCTCTGACACCTATATTCGAGCACCGGAGCGCTGGTTGGGAATGTCGTGGATTTGGAGGTGTTTCCCAGCACTGGTTCTCCTGATGACCTCGCGAGCGGACGAGGACATCTGAGCCGGTATTACCAGTTTATCACCCGTCGGAGAAATGCATTCAGAAGTGTCATTAAAGTCATCATTAAATCAAAACTGAATTTTTCATCCATCATGCATGTCATTTTTTTTATTATTATATATCTATTAATAATAAATCATTATATTTCTTTTAGCCGTTCAGCATTGCATGTATCATTAGCAGAGAATGCGTCACTGTAATAAGCATAGTAAAAAACTCTATCCAAAATGGTGTACAAATAAAGCATTGGTAAAAAGCACCAAAAAATTATTATTCAAAATTTAGTATGTTGAAATATGTGTGATGTGTGCTTTATGGCATCAGAGTATTTGCTACTTGCCAGATCCAAAATGCAATTGAAGTTGTAAGTACGTAATTGGCAGATTCTGTTAATGTCAATTATGTGTTTTCCATTTGCTTTCTTAAAGTCGTCATTAAAACAGAAGCAGCGCTGGTGTTCTCTCCTCTATTGTGTCGTATATTGAGTGAAACGCTTCTGGAACAAGAACACATGTGGGCGGGGCTTGATTGTGTATGTGGGAACTGATTGGACGGCTGTGGTTTGCTATTGGCTAATCTCATGTGAGTGACAGGTTATAGCCCCGCCCACATCATCAGAGAAGAGATGCTGAAGAGGAACTGATTCTCATTCTTTATTGACACGAAAATTAATCCAGATCATCTTAAGACGAAGCCAACAAAAAATTATGGAATCCAAGTTGATTCGTCAAATTGTTTTTGAATAATGCGCAAATTAATTTTTAGCGCTCAGGAGATAATTTTATGCTTATAACTTTTGAATGGTTTTCCCAACATAAAAGTGGTCTGTTAGATTCGGGGCGGCATGCCGATTTTTAGGCGGCATCCCAATTTTACCATATCGGCCATTTCTTTGCGTCTGCCATTTAAAATTTTGTAGTAAAATGCTGTATTTTATGAACGCATTAGCATATTGTTACGAAACTCTGTATGGTTCCTCTTCTTCAGGCTGCAGCACTGCTGTTAATGACCTGGTCTACATCATGGACGGCTCCTGGAGCGTGGGAGACGAGGACTTCGAGATAGCCAAGCGTTGGTTGGTCAATGTCACCAGTGGCTTCGACGTGAGCTCTCCACTACTCTCAGGTCGGTGTCGTTCAGTACAGCGACACGCCCCGGCTGGGAGATCCCTTCGGCCTCCACAAAACCACTCAGGATCTCGTTAAAGCCATCGAGGCGATCAGCTATCTAGGGGGAAACACGCAGACGGGTCCGCGCCATCAAGTTCTCCGTGGACCACGCTCTTTGCGTCTTCGCAGCGGAGTGACGTGAAGAACCGTATTGCCGTGGTGGTGACTGACGGGAAGTCGCAGGACGACGTGATGGATGCTAGCGTGCGAGGCGCGGGGCGCAAGGGGTTACGGTGTTCGCGGTGGGCGTCGGTTCGGAGATCACCACGTCCGAGCTGGTGACCATCGCAACGCGCCGGAGGGGGATTACGTGCTTTACGCCGAGGACTACACCAACATCGACCGCATCCGGGACGCCATGGCACAGAAGCTTTGTGAGGGTAAGGGGCTGTTCAACCAGACACGTAATGTGCGTTTTGGCCGTTCGTTTACACGATAACAGCGTTTTGGGCATCTGAAATTGCTAACTTTTGAAAACAGGTTTCAAAGAGCAAGTTTTTAAAAGCAGTCTCAGTGTAAACCATAGATATATACACTAGATGTCGCCTTGGCTACGGCAGTTCATTAGAACGAATGAGTCAATAGAGCCGCCATCTTGAAACACTTTAATGCATCAGCATCAACATAGACAAAGGTCTAACGGAAATACAATCACCATAAATCATCATGAATGTGATTTTCGATTTTTTTAATTAATTTCAACGGTCAACATGTATTTGTCATTGATTCCAGAAAAACAAACAAAAATTTATTTTTAAAAAACATTCTTCCTAGTTCAGATTTCATTCGTGTGAACATCATACACAGTACAAGGTCCGCCACCATTAATTAATTCTAAGTAAAGGCAGAGGCACTTCCTATGATAAGACCACTGATCCAAGATGGCGGCGGTTTTGACGCATGCTTAGAACCCCAAGGTGACGTCTAGTGTACATGTTTATGCGCGTAAACAACAAAAACGCGAATCTTCTGAAGGCGATGACGTCCTGCACATGTGTATTATGTGTTCAGTCTGTTTCATCGCCATCTACTGGCCTGGCAGCAGCATACAGCGTTTGTAGTCGTTTTCACGAATCCGTGTGAATAGAGATTGTTTTGACGATGGCGTCCTCTGTACGCGGAAATCTTTCTCTCTGTTTTGGCCTTTTGCCACACTGAGATGGCGTTTTTATTCATGAAAATTGAGGCCCTGTTTACACGAGAACACTCGCGGGTGAAAACATAAAAATATTTTATTGGATGTGCCTTTCGTTTACACCGGCGACAGCGTTTTTGGGGCTTAAAAAACGCAAAAAAGTGAAACCACCCTCTAGAGTGGAAATCTTAAAAATGCTCCACCGCCGCGTTCCTGTGTAACTGGTACAAACGCAAAAGTCTGCTTGACAGTGAAGGTTGTACGCAGGCGTGCGGACTTGGTGTTGTTGTGTGGGAGTGAATGGTGCAGCATGCGTCACATGGTTAAACTAAGCGCCACGTTGCACGGGCCACGCTACAACACCGGAAACTGCATTTACAAATTGATCCATTTTAGAGAGCGTTTCCATTAGTAAACACGCCGTGTGTTCTCAGTGTGGACGGAGGGGCAAAACGGAGAGGAAAAGATCAAATGAACCCGTATTAGCGTGGGCAAGGCCTCTCATGCGTGTGAGCAATCCCATAAACATTTAAACTAGTTTTGGCATTAGCAATCCTCTCCTGTTCATGAAAGAACAGCAGACCACTAAAGCACCACAGTCCATTCATGCCCAGTGACACGGAGAGCCACAGACCAGCGGGCCAAACCAGCCGGCGCGATGCCATGGCAGGAGGGGCCGGGAGCTGGCGAGGTTGGCATGTTCTGGTTTGGATGGAGAGAGTGCTTGTTAATAGGGGCAGGAACCTGCTTTCTCCAACCCTAAGCAGTTACAAACACTTGTCCATGTTTTCTGATGGTTTATTTGCAGCTGTTGCCTTTGGCTCAGTCGGGGTTTAACCCGTTACCGGCAACATCCTTTCTGAGCATAAATCTGAACTTGAATGCATGTAATTTATAAATGCTTTGGAATACAGATAAAAATTATAATAAGGATGAATACTAACCAGCACACTGAGACGTAACAGGCTTAAATAAGCCCATGTAGTCAATCACTGTATCCCCTAAAACTCATCTTTGATCACAAAAATGACAACAAAAAAACTTCAATGCCTCATTTAGTATGCGCGGTTCTATGAATATGCAAATGAGCCCCGTCTCCACTCACTCAGCTCACCACTGGTTGACGATCACACGTTGATCTGATTGGTTACAAGGTGGTTTGTGACGTCAGAAACACCAGCGATTTCAAAGCGTGTTTTTGAGACTGTCTTTGGTTCACTGCAGTTTTAAGGAGGAAATACTCAGCAATGCTGTCCACTTATCAACTTACACATGGTGTGTGTGTTAAAGCGTATTTATAACACCACATACACACATAAAACAAAATTAAATGCTGGATCTCTAATATTCAGTAGGCTAACTTCATTGCACTGAAACTCCAGCTGGATAACGACAATAGCAGAACTGAACTCGTTTCATTATTGATGAACTTTACTCTTATTGAACTGAATTGAATCAGAAATGAAGTCTCCTTTACAGCAGAATTCGACTCAAGTTTGCATCACTGATTCTGTTTTTCTGTGGTACTATACAGTGTCTCATAATTATCCTATGAGATATTTCACATTTCACAGAAAAAAGACAGGATGTTCATGGAGTGTTTTTACCGACTTTACTAGTTGGATGTTCATTTTTAAATGTTACTACAGAATATTCAGAGAACATTCAAAAGTAATTCACATGTTTGCAGAACAGAGACAGTTCATCCAAAAATGATAATGTAGTCATCACTTACTCCACCTCAAATTGGTCTAAACCTGTACAAGTTGAAAGCAAAAGATGAATGTTGGTTATCGAACAGTTACGGCAGCTGACTTACCTACTGTGAATACTGTGGAAGTCAATGAGTGTCTGGTTTTCCAGATATTTTTGGGTGAACTATCCCTTTAAAATGAGCATATTCAAGAAAAAAAGGTTTTTAAATATAAAAGTAAAACGGAGAGAACATTCAGAAATAACATTATGAGAACATGTTTTGTTCGCTGGGTTTAGCATTGATTTCCTCTCATTCCTGGGAACAGGCTGGATTGTAGCCTACATCATCATATTAAGTGCAATCAAATGACATATTGATTGAATGAAAATTGAGAGAGGATTAAAAATATAAGGCATAGCTGGTTTGAAAGCGTGTGATCAGATGTGTGTGTGTGATGGGTCTGTGCAGAATCTGTGTGTCCCACTCGGATCCCCGTGGCGTCGCGGGACGAGAAGGGCTTCGAGCTGATGCTGGGCATGAAGATCCAGCAGAAGGCCCAGAAGATCCCGGGCTCGCTGCGGTCGGAGGACGCCGTATCTGCTGGACACCGGCACCGACATCACGGAGAACACCAGGTCGGGTTCGTGACTGATAATGACGGGAAAGATGCATTACGGGGATCTGCGTCACTCCCTAAAAAAGTGCCTCATTACGTTACTCTGATGGAAAGTAATGTGAGATCTGCTGCAAGAGTTTATTGTAGTAATGCATATAATACTTTCATTTTCTTTAAAAACGACATTTAGAATATGATTATATTCTGCTTAAGCGCCCTAGTTATGGAGAAGAGTTTTAGTTCAGTAGTTTATTGAGGATGAGGAGTCACGTGCCGATTTGGGCGGGGTCTGAGCCGGTTGGCCATGATGGTAGGAGACGCTATCGGTTACCAGCGGCAACGCCTTTAGAACACTATGGCAGAGACGCGACTAAACATTCCAGAGCTCTTTCATTTTCGCGCATTTATTATTTTCGTGCATTTATTATGTTGGCAGGACAGAGACGGATCTAAGAATACGAGAAAAAAGGAAGAAAGTAAAGCAATGCAAAAAGATAAGGCGAAAGAAAAGGGACCTTACAGGAACAAACTCACACTAAGCGCGAAACAGCTGTATTTGGAGAAGCAGCATCAAGATATTTGTTTTTTTGCACTAATAACAGTATTATTATTTTATTATTATTACTTATGTTGTCCATGAAACTTATATTGTCCAAATATACATATATATTTCAGTTCTCAATAAATATTGTTAAGCCATATCAAGTTGTTTCAAACATTTATTTCAAAGAAATAAAAAAGTAATGAACAAGGCACTCAAACAACACTTTTGCGTATGTTCGTTAAGGCACAGCAAACAGTGAAAATCATATACTAAAGGCATCAGCCAACCATGCAATCCAGCGTCTCCTGTCAGATACTCTCCCTGATGCTGTGTCCATTTCGATAACCTAAAAAACTGTATTCCATTGTTCCTATGTTTTCCACATGTCTCGTGTGAGTTACTGGAGGAGTTTTTAACGCAGCAGTGACTTCCAGGCATGGTAAAACAGTGCAGAATTGCGAGAAACTCCTCTACTACAGAGCTAAAAACACACGTAAACAATACTGGTTTGCCGTGGGAATCCAACCAACATGGCGGAGAGGGAGGGGCTCTGTACAATGACGTCAACTCCTCATTCTCAATAGAATAGCAAATTAATTCAACTGATAAGTGACATGCATTACTTAATTTTAAACAAGTAACTCAAATATTAACATGTACATTTATAATAATAACTGTATTATTCTATAGAGCCTTTAAATGAGCTTCTCAAATTGCTTTACATGGTGGAACATACAAAATAAATCAACAATGGAGTATTAAAACAGTGCTCCTGTAGGCTACTCTAAAAAAATGCTGGGTTGTTCAACCCAAATTTGGGTAAGGCCAAACCCAAATGTTGGGTTAAAAATGTAATTAAAAAAAATTACAGTTGAAAGTGAAAGCTGAAATTAGTTTAAACATTTTTAACCTAACATTTGGGTTCGTCCATATTTGACCCAAATTTGTGTTAAAGCTACCTAGAATTGTTTAGAGTGTTGTTACATCTGATTACGTAATGTTAACAGTGATCACAATGATTTTAACATGTTTAATATGTAGAATCAGAATCACCAATTATTACATATTAAACACGTTTAAATCACTGTGATCAGTGTTATAACATTACGTAATCAGATGTATCAAATAACACTGGTCACAGTGATTTAAACGTGTTTAATATTGGTGGACCTGCTTTTTGGAGCTCCTGAAAATGTGTAATTTTTTAGTTGATGGCTTATATTGCGCACGTCTACATGTGTGTGTGTATTATCTATCTGACGGATAGTGACCTGTTTTAAAGGGAGATTTTCCCCGAAGGCCTGCCCCCTCGTATGTGTTCGTGTTGACGCTGGCGGCTGCGAGCGCCTTCGGTCGGGGAGAGGTTCGACCTGTGGAGGGTCGTGTCTAAAGATGGACAGATTCAGGCGGCGGTCTTCGCTGGGACGGCCGGGGTCCAGGCCCTCGTCTTCACCACCACCAACACTGTTAATGAGGAACAGGCCGTCACGTTTGATGCTCCAGGCGTCGAGGTGAGCCGAACCGTAGCATCACACGGAGCGAACGCTTACAGATTCTCACATCGTCCGCGATAAAACACAACACTGATGTCTTCACTTCCAGGTCAAGAAGCTTTCTTTATTTGCTTTCATTAAACGCTGGATCTTTAATATTCAATAACTGATTTGACTGCACTGAAACTCCAGCTGGATAGTTGGATGTTCATTTTTAAATGTTAGGCTACTAGAATATTCAGAGAACATTCAAAAGTAATTCCCATGTTTGCAGAAAGAGAGACAGTTCATCCAAAAATAAATAATGGATGTTGATGTCATCACTTACTCCGCCTCAAGTTGGTCCAAACCTGTACGAGTTTCTTGCTTCTGTTGAAAGCAAAAGATGAATGTTGATTACCGAACAGTTACGGTAGCGATTGACTTACTGTGAATACTGTGGAAGTCAACGAGTGTCTGGTTATATATTTTTGGGTGAACTATCCCTTTTAAATGAGCATATTCAAGAAGCTGTCAATCAAAACTCAGTAGCCAATGAGAACACAACGCTGGTAGCCCCACCCGCGAGAGATATGTGCCAGAACGAAAGAGGAGAACACAGTTAAAACATGCAGTGTATTCAAAACTTTTTTCAGTTTTATAGATATTTTTTCAGTTTCTTGAAAAGTTACATTAATTATTATCGGCACAAACGTAGTTCCATATTTTTCTGTAGCTGCATAAGAAAGTAAATGAATGATTCATCCGTACACTAATGAAGCAGATCTTACATAAAGCCGTGATGAGAGGTGTCGTATATCAGATGAAACAAGAACACATGTGGGCGTGGCTTGATTGTGTATGTGGGAACTGATTGGATGGTTGTGGTTTGCTATTGGCTGATCTCCTGTGAGTGACAGGTTATAGCCCCGCCCACATCATCAGAGAAGAGATGCTGAAGAGGAACTGATTCTCATTCAGGATTATTAACACTATAATGATAATTAGTCCATTCAAAAATAAGAGTTTTATGGTGACTTTAAGCAGAGGTTGCACACACACACACACACACTCGTTCAGGCGGAAGAATAATGTAAAATAAGCTGCTTTATGGCATGATTGACTGCAATTTCCTGTTCAAATTCCCATGACGCTTTTCCCACTAAAGCTGCACTTACACACTTAAATAACACAGATGTCCTAGTTCCTGCAATCATCATCTTGTTCACGTCTTCTTCTGCTCTTAATGTCAAAACCGAATACTTTTCCAAGATGTTTTTGCATAATCGAGCTTTCCTGCATCACAGCCTGAGTGTGTGTGAACAAAGAAGACCTGTTCACACACACACACACTCACACACACTCACACACACACACACTCACACACACACACACACACTCACACACTCATCCTCTTGCAGGCTCTGTTCGATGGCCGCTGGCACCAGCTGAAGGTTCGGGTCCGAGCCCAGACATGTGACGTGTTTCCTGGACGACCGGCAGATCCAGGACCGATCTCTGGAGCCGTCGGAGCCGAATCTTCATCAACGGGAAGACTCAGATCTCCAAGCGCTCGGGCTCCGGATGCCACGCTCCCTGTAAGTGCAGGACACACACACTGCAGCAGGGGAGAGCGGACACACACATTGACGTTGTTACACACTTGTTTTAAATACTTCCACACATCGCATGACCAAACTAGGTGTCATATCAACACTACAGACAAACAAATATTTGGAAGATATCACATTTATTTATCCACAGCAAAAGTACATTTCTTACTTATGTTAATTTTTCCATCTCTGTTTTTCGTGTTTATTTAAAATTAGACAAATCTGATATTTTAATATTTTATCTGTTACTTAAATAGTTGTTTAATGCTGATGTAACAGTAGACACACTCGCCGGGCCCGGGTTTAAACCTCAGGGGCATGTTGTCACACGGTTACAATGAGCCGCTATTAGAACTATGATATTATATTCTATACATTTATGAATTCTATTCAGAAACCATGTGAAAAAGGTGAATAAAGATGTTCAGAAATTATATATAATATTTTATTGAGAAAATATTTGAATTTGTCTTGTATATTTAGTGATCAGATAACAGTAATCTGTCATATGGTGATGTTATAGTGAGCTCCACTGGGGCATGTTGTCACAGTTCACTTCCATTCTTTCCGGGGAAATTGAGGAACAGTAAACACTGTATTAATGAAACAAAACCACATGATTGTACTAGACATGTGTGAAAATTAATGTAAAAACTACTCTGATATTCTCGTAGGCTGTTTTTAAAGTATGAGTTGCAGTCGTGTGTTGTGTTGAATTAGAAAAGACTAAATGTTTGTTGTTGTTTTTGTCGTTTCTCATTGAAACACACAGACAGAGATTCAGAAACTGAGGCTGAACTGCGACCTCATCAGAGCGAGAGAGAGACGGCGTGTGAAATCTACTCTGTGGTAAGAACTAATGAACTTAGTTGTAGAATTGCATTTACTTGATTGGTTGTGGGGCGGGAATTGGTCTTTTTAAGGGTTAAATATTCCTGTTATTATTTTTTCACTTAAAAAAAATCTTTTCAGAAAGATGCATGAAAGTGAGTGAGTTATTTTGAGTTGAATGAATGCGAGGAATGTGCTTATAGTAATCTAGACATTTAAAATTAAATAAAATAAAAAAACCACACAAAATCTCCCAAAAAAATTGCATTCAAAAATAGATTTTATAAATAGATTTTATATTAGATTAAATAAAATAAGCTTTCTTTAAAAAAAAAAAGTCTAATTTTAGGGCTTGGGGTGATTTTGACCCGCGAGGGAAGGAGTGTTACACAGAAGGAAGGATGAACACACTAACTACTGCTGCGGATACACAGTTTATGACTCACTGTAAGCCAAAGGACAAATATTCACACACACTAACTTCCTTTTTTATCTCCCTTGTTTTACAGGACAATGAAACGGGTACGTGTGAAACCGCACACACTCATGACTGGAGAGTGTGTGTGATGAGCTTGAGGTCCTGCTGATATGAGTGTGTGTGTGTGTGTGCAGAGGTCCTGCTGATATGAGTGTGTGTGTGTGTGCAGTGTCCCCTGGATCGAGAGCCCAGCGCGGGCCCGGGGACGAGTGCGACTGCAGCGATGGGCCTCCGGGGACCGAGGGTCGACACACATCTCCTTCTCTCTCTCCTGTGTAAGTGCACTCTCTCTCTCTCTCTTTAACTGGGTTACTCACAGTCTGATCTCCACAGGGTGAGCGGGGGGAGACGGGCAGGGACGGACCCCCGGGCCCCGCGGGAAACCTGTGAGTACAACACACATATATATATCAGGGATATCCACGCTTTCGGTTCTGGCCGGAGACTATCTGTGTGTTTTCTCTGTAAAGGGACCGCAAGGTTCAAGAGGAGAGCCAGGTGTGCCTGGAGAAAGGTAAGAAGCACTTACAGTGGCAGACCATTTACTTCAAAACAAACAAACACTGCGTCCGGAATTCATGTCCGAAATTTTCGCATGTTAAAAAATATATAAGACCTCACATTATGTCCATCACGGTTGCCCATTTTGCCTCTGAAACTTTCTCCATAGGGCGACGCCGGTGTATCGGAGACCGAGAGGGGATCCAGGGCGGCAGGGAGTGAAAGTGAGTCTCCCATCGAAAAACACACACACACAGACACACTCTTACACACATTTACAAATGTGTTTAGATGAACAGTGTTTAGCTGTAATCTGGTGAGCTTTGCGCTTATTGCAAATCATATTCGGTCTATTTCAAATCCAGGGTGAGCGAGGGGAACGAGGGTTGCCAGGGGAACTGGGCCCACCTGGACCAATGGTAAGAGCTTCTCACTGACTGTACACTTCACTTCCTCTTAACGCTTCCCTCTATAAGCACACTCAAGTCCCAAATCACGTACTTGTGCACTATTCTATGCCACTTTGTAGTATAAATAGTGTGAGTAGTGTAGTCACACTGCAAATTCTAAAAAAGAAAAAGTGCACTTTTTTCCCCCATGCTGTGCCAACCCCGTAAGACTTCGTTCATCTTCGGAACACAAATGAAGATATTTTTGGATGGAATGGAATATTTATTATTTGGATGGAATGGAATATTCCAATATTTGGAATATATGGAATGGAATATTTGAACACATGGAATATTTAAACATTTTCTTGGCCGTTCAAGTTTCAATCCTTTTGGCAGCCTATAGCAGTGATCCACCTCTCAAATTTAATAAAAAATATCTCCATTGTTGTTCTGAAGATGAACGAAGGTCTTACGGGGTTGGTACAGCATGAAGGTGACTAATTAATTACTTAATTTTCATTGTTGGGGGAACTATCCCTTTAATAAAATATCGAAATACCCAGTGAAGATCTGCTTTTGTGTTTCAGGGAGCAACGAGACCAGTCATTGGTAAGCCAGGAGAAAAGGTACTATATTCTTTCAATTATAATAATCATATTTTTTTTTTTTTTTTCAATTGTAAAGTGCATAGATCATGGCCTTATTTCTTGTACTTGATTTAAATTTTTGCTGATTTAAATAAGATTGCATTACTTTACTTTTCACCAGACTACATTCGGTTTTCTTTTCTTTTTCTGTGTTACAAATATTTACATTTAATACTATACTAATACTATATATTTTATTTAAAATTGTAATGTTTGATTACAATATTTCAATGTAATTACTACTGTAAAGAAATAAGCAGTTAAAAGGCCTTATTGGTCGATTACATGCTGTCATAAGCATGTGTGATATTTACAGTAGTCACAGATGTAGACACTGTACACTACAGCAAGTAGAGGACGATCAACATGTTATCAATTTTCTGCCCAGATTCTGAAACATTGATTCCATAATTCATTAAACTGAGTGACACTGAGAAAATGCCCTTCCTACTTGGACAGCTGCACTTTATTTTTTGATTTATTAACATGGATTGTATTTATTTATTTACTATGCTACATAGGACATGATCTATACATATATGTTTTGTTTGTTTAATTATTTATATAAAATATGCTTTGGCAACATTGTTTGTGACACACAGTCATGCTAAAAAAGCTCATGTGAAGTGTTGTGTAACAGGGCGAGCAGGGCAGAAAGGAGAACGAGGACCTCATGGAGATCCCGGGCCAATGGTATACCTGTGTTCTTATACCTGTGTTCTCATATCTGTGTTCTTTTACCTGTGTTCTTATACCTGTGTTCATATATATGTGTTCTTATACCTGTGTTCTCATATCTCTGTTCTTATATCTGTGTTCTTATACCTGTGTTCTTATATCTGTGTTCTTATACCTGTGTTCTTATATCTGTGTTCTTATACCTGTGTTCTTATACCTGTGTTCTCATATCTGTGTTCTCATATCTGTGTTCTTTTATCTGTGTTCTTATATCTGTGTTCTTATATCTGTGTTCTCATATCTGTGTTCTTTTACCTGTGTTTTTATATCTCTGTTCTTATATCTGTGTTCTTATATCTGTGTTCTCATATCTGTGTTCTTATACCTGTGTTCTTATACCTGTGTTCTTATATCTGTGTTCTTATACCTGTGTTCTTATATCTGTGTTCTTATACCTGTGTTCTTATATCTGTGTTCTTATATCTGTGTTCTTATATCTGTGTTCTTATATCTGTGTTCTTATATATCTGTGTTCTTATACCTGTGTTCTTATACCTGTGTTCTCATATCTGTGTTCTCATATCTGTGTTCTTTTATCTGTGTTCTTTTATCTGTGTTCTTATATCTGTGTTCTTATATCTGTGTTCTCATATCTGTGTTCTCATATCTGTGTTCTTTTACCTGTGTTCTTTTACCTGTGTTCTTATATCTGTGTTCTTATATCTGTGTTCTCATATCTGTGTTCTCTTTTACCTGTGTTTTTATATCTGTGTTCTTATTCCTGTGTTCTTATACCTGTGGTCTTATATCTGTGTTCTTATACCTGTGTCTCTCATATCTGTGTTCTGCATATCTGTGTTCTTATACCTGTGTTCTTATACCTGTGTTCTTATATCTGTGTTCTTATACCTGTGTTCTTATATCTGTGTTCTTATATCTGTGTTCTCATATCTGTGTTCTTATACCTGTGTTCTTATACCTGTGTTCTTATTCCTGTGTTCTTATACCTGTGGTCTTATATCTGTGTTCTTATATCTGTGTTCTTATACCTGTGTTCTTATATCTGTGTTCTTATATCTGTGTTCTTATACCTGTGTTCTTATACCCGTGTTCTTATATCTGTGTTCTTATACCTGTGTTCTTACACCTGTGTTCTTACACCTGTGTTCTTATACCTGTGTTCTTATACCTGTGTTCTTATATCTGTGTTCTTATATCTGTGTTCTTATACCTGTGCTCTTATACCTGTGTTCTTATATCTGTGTTCTTACACCTGTGTTTTTACACCTGTGTTCTTATACCTGTGTTCTTATACCTGTGTTCTTATACCTGTGTTCTTATACCTGTGTTCTTATACCTGTGTTCTCATATCTGTGTTCTTATACCTTTGTTCTTATACCTGTGCTCTAATATCTGTGTTCTTATATCTGTGTTCTTATATCTGTGTTCTTATACCTGTGTTCTTATACCTGTGTTCTTATCCCGGTGTTCTTATACTCTGTGTTCTTATACCTTTGTTCTTATACCTGTGCTCTAATACCTGTGTTCTTATATCTGTGTTCTTATACCTGTCTCTTATACCTGTGTTCTTATATCTGTGTTCTTATATCTGTGTTCTTATACCTGTGTTCATATATATGTGTTCTTATACCTGTGTTTCTCATATCTGTGTTCTTTTATCTGTGTTCTTATACCTGTGTTCTTATACCTGTGTTCTTATACCTGTGTTCTTATACCTGTGTTCTTATACCTGTGTTCTTATACATGTGTTCTTACACCTCTGTTCTTATACCTGTGTTCTTATACTTTTGTTCTTATACCTGTGTTCTTATACCTGTGCTCTAATACCTGTGTTCTTATATCTGTGTTCTTATACCTGTTCTTATACCTGTGTTCTTATATCTGTGTTCTTATATCTGTGTTCTTATACCTGTGTTCATATATATGTGTTCTTATACCTGTGTTCTCATATCTGTGTTCTTATATCTGTGTTCTTATACCTGTGTTCTTATATCCGTGTTCTTATATCTGTGTTCTTATACCTGTGTTCTTACACCTGTGTTCTTACACCTGTGTTCTTACACCTGTGTTCTTATACCTGTGTTCTTATATCTGTGTTCTTATATCTGTGTTCTTATACCTGTGTTCTTATATCTGTGTTCTTATATCTGTGTTCTTACATCTGTGTTTTTACACCTGTGTTCTTATACCTGTTCTTATACCTGTGTTCTTATACCTGTGTTCTTATACCTGTGTTCTTATACCTGTGTTCTTATACCTTTGTTCTTATACCTGTGCTCTAATACCTGTGTTATTATATCTGTGTTCTTATACCTGTTCTTATACCTGTGTTCTTATATCTGTGTTCTTATATCTGTGTTCTTATACCTGTGTTCATATATATGTGTTCTTATACCTGTGTTCTCATATCTGTGTTCTTATATCTGTGTTCTTATACCTGTGTTCTTATACCTGTGTTCTTATACCTGTGTTCTTATACCTGTGTTCTTATACCTGTGTTCTTATACCTGTGTTCTTATACATGTGTTCTTACACCTCTGTTCTTATACCTGTGTTCTTATACTTTTGTTCTTATACCTGTGTTCTTATACCTGTGCTCTAATACCTGTGTTCTTATATCTGTGTTCTTATACCTGTTCTTATACCTGTGTTCTTATATCTGTGTTCTTATATCTGTGTTCTTATACCTGTGTTCATATATATGTGTTCTTATACCTGTGTTCTCATATCTGTGTTCTTATATCTGTGTTCTTATATCTGTGTTCTTATACCTGTGTTCTTATACCTGTGTTCTTATACCTGTGTTCTTATACCTCTGTTCTTATACCTGTGTTCTTATACCTGTGTTCTTATACCTGTGTTCTTATACCTGTGTTCTTATACCTGTGTTCTTATACCTGTGTTCTTACACCTGTGTTCTTACACCTGTGTTCTTATACCTGTGTTCTTATACCTGTGTTCTTATACCTGTGTTCTTATACCTGTGTTCTTATACCTGTGTTCTTATACCTGTGTTCTTATACCTGTGTTCTTACACCTCTGTTCTTACACCTGTGTTCTTATATCTGTGTTCTTATACCTGTGTTCTTATACCTGTGTTCTTATACCTGTGTTCTTATACCTGTGTTCTTATACCTGTGTTCTTGATACCTGTGTTCTTATACCTGTGTTCTTATACCTGTGTTCTTATACCTGTGTTCTTACACCTCTGTTCTTACACCTGTGTTCTTATATCTATGTTCTTATACCTGTGTTCTTATATCCGTGTGTCTTACACCTGTGTTTTTATATCTATGTTCTTATACCTTTGTTCTTTATACCTGTGTTCTTATATCTTGTGTTCTTACACCTGTGTTCTTATACCTGTGTTCTTATACCTGTGTTCTTACACCTGTGTTCTTATACCTGTGTTCTTATACCTGTGTTCTTATACCTGTGTTCTTACACCTGTGTTCTTATACCTGAGTTCTTATACCTGTGTTCTTTATACCTGTGTTCTTACACCTGTGTTCTTACACCTGTGTTCTTATACCTGTGTTCTTATACCTGTGTTCTTATATCTGTGTTCTTACACCTGTGTTCTTATATCTGTGTTCTTCAGGGTGTACCAGGACTCCCTGGGAGTCACGGACCTGCCGGGTCTGCTGGGTCAAAGGTCAGACAACATTCAAACCATTTTCATTGTCAAAAATGTTTCATAAGCCTGGAAAAGCAGTTTTGTCCAGTAAAGCATAACTCGTCTGTGCAGATCTGACACCCTCCTGTCGCTGTAATGAGGGATCTGAAGTCTCATTCACTGTGTGTGTGTGTCGACAGATATTACAGTAATGCTGGAGTCATTAGCGTTAAACATCTGCTAGTGTCTGGAGTCACGGTATCTTGCTGTAAAGGTGAAGCAGCTGTTGGTCTATACAGGTTTTGAGTGGTTACGCTGTGTTATATTTTTGCATTTTATTAAGCATAACCAAAGAAACTAAGCTTGTTAAGCATCATCTGGTCCTGTGGTTCTACTTGATGCCACTAGGATAATAAATAGCTTGCATTTGCCCTGATATAGTGTCAGGGAACATTGCACCGACTAATGGTTTACAGGAACTCGAGAGACTGAAGCTCAGATGAACACAATTATATCCAGCAAGATAAACAATCCCTGTTGACATGAACAAGTCATTTCATCCTCTAGAAGTGAACTTCAGAACAGTGTTTTCTCAGAGGCAATCTTGATTAAGCAAGACAAATGACTTTCTCCTGCAAATTAGACAAAACGACTTGAAATCATCATCATCATTATGTGTAGGAACCAGGAGATGTATATTTGGGTTTCCAGCTCCCACTGCAGACAGAAGTGGTGAACATGTTCTTCACAAGCGTCCATTCAGAAATGTGTAATTCACTAAACCTAATATGATGTCTACAAAGCTGTGGCATTTTAAAGAGACCATTAGTCATTTCATCAGAGCATATTTAATCAACACTATCAATCAAAAGTTTGAGGCAAGTAAAAAAAAAGTTTTAAATAAACACTGTTCTTTTTAAATTTCTATTCATCAGAGAATCATGAAAGATAAAATGTATGACGGTTTCCACGTAGAAGCAGCACAAAAATGTTTTCAACACTGATAATATTCATAAATGTTTCTTGATCATTAGATCATCATCATATTAGAGTGATTTGTGAAGGATCATGTGACACTGAAGACTGGAGTAATAATGATAAATTCAGTTTTGATCACAGGCATAATTTACACAATTAATTTACCTAATTTACTGTATATTCACACAGGAAACAGGTGATTTGCATTACAATAATATTTCACTGTTTTTACTGTATTTCTGATCAAATAAATGCAGAAGAGACAAAAATAATACAAATCTCACAACCCTAAAACTTTAAGCAGTTGAGTACACAAAGTGTAACTTTTTTGAATGATATAAAATAAAATATATAAATAAATAAAATAAATAAAATAGAAATATAAAAAACTAACTATTGTAACATCTGTATAATGGCACGATTTAAATAATACATTTCTGACCAATAACTCTATGAATGACAGTGTTCTCTCTATATACGGTCCAAACACATAATAGTACTTGGACTCTTACCCACAAATAGACGATGATTAAGTGCCCCTGTTATGCTATTTTAAAGGCTCCTAATTTTGTGTTGGAGTCTCCTACAATAGGTTTACACACTTTAATTGTCTCATAAACATCAGCGTGAGCTCTTTTCTCACAGCGTCTGAAACGGCTAGTTTGAAGATCCAGTCTCTCTAAACTCCGCCTCTCTGAGAGCTGCTCTGCTGTGATTGGTCGACCACTGACATCTGACACCACTGACTTCCCGACATGAACGACACAAACCAAACTCTGCCAGTCTCAACTAGATACAACTAGAGTGTTAGAGGGCGGGGCTAAGAGACACCACCAATCAAGACCTTAGACTGGCATTATGCAAATGAGTTCCATTGTTACATGTAACAGGAAGTGAGACTGGATATCTTTTTACATGGATAATATAATACAATTAACGCAACATACTTATAATTTGTACTCGTGCAGATCTCTTACATTCACAAAGGGCTTTGTTACCACTTTGTCACTACACACTACATGTAAGCTAACATTCGAATAAGCGTAATAGGCACTTTAAGGATGATCTTCGAGCGGCTTGTTTAATCTGAACATCAACTGTGATCTAAACGTTGGTCTGTAGTCTTCCTTCACGGTCTCTCACTGAAACAGCTTCATCGGCTTCAGCTGAAGGACAGGTTTAGTAGTGCCGTAATGTGTGTTTGCTCAGGCACTGCTGTGAATGGGACTTTGTCAGCCCTTCACGAAGGAAATCATTGCTAAGGACTACTTGAATCTGTAAACACATGTTTCCACTAGGCTGACAAACGAAGTAATGTTCGTTCGGTTCGCTCACCCTGGGAATATTCTGGTAGACGATGCCAACTGACATGGTTTTCATTGGGAACTGCTCAAGATGCTTGTTTTCTCACTTTCGAAAAGTCTAAATGATCAACAGAGTGACAGGACAGCCGAAGATTTGCCAACATTATGGACATTATTTGGAAATGGCTCCAAATGTTTCTCCAAGTTTGCATTCATTCGCCTTCATACGGCCACAAAGTGAACTCAATCAAACCACACTATCATAGATTTAAGCAACATATAACAGTATAATAACTGTTTTTATGCAAAAACTTCTCAGATCAATTTATATTCGGATATATTTTTATTAGGGCAAGTTGCCAAATATTTGATATGTTTTATATGTATTTTTTGTAATTACAATATATAGGTGTGGGTAATAAACAATAAGCACCTCTTTCAAATAATGAATGGTTACAGAGAAAACCCCAGAGATGTGTAGACTTCACAGTCAGAAATTCTGTCCATCCAAAAGCAACAATTATTTTGTAGTCAGAAAACAAATCATGCCTTCACACTCCTCAGAGACGCGGCTTTAAAACGTTAACATTATTAATCCAACCTTTACAGTTTAGTTTGATGTTCGTCTACAGTTTTTTAAATGATACAGCTTCTTTCAGGACTTTCAGAGAACATTCAAAACATTCCCATAATCTTTTGCAAAATTATAAGTGGAACGTTTCCTTAATGTTCATATAACCAAGAAAAAAATGTTTTTAAAACGTTTAAATAACTGGATGAATAACTTTGAATGTTCAGGGAATGTTCAGAAATAATGTTTTCATAATTGAATGGGAAATGTTAGCAAAATGTTCTGTTGCCATATGCATTTATCAAGTTTGCCTCTAATTCTTCTCTATATTCTTCCTCTAAATTTGTTTTGGGAACATTAAAAACATTTATATTATACATTCACCCTTCATTTCTCCCTTTACACTCATCTACTTCTGTTACTCCCTTCCTGATTAATTCTTAGAAATATGCAAATCACTGTTTATTAGACCATTCAAAGAAAACATCAGTTTAATGTACAGTCAGCATCGAGTGCTGTCGCGGTTCAGTTTACGGTCCGCCGCTGTGAAGTTTAACACTCTCGGCTTGCAAACAGAGGACTTCTCACTTTTTTGATTTTAACACTCATGCTGCGGTGTAACTCTTTACAACAAGCTCCTAACTCCAGCAGAATGAGTCCCAACATAACCCCGTACTGGGTCAAAAACCTCCCTCTTCTGGATTTCATGGCTATTAAAAGCCCACAGATCCCTCACAGCTGCAGATGAAGCCGTCGGCCCCCGAGGGCCCGCGCCGCAGAGACGGAGATAACAGCCGCGTCGCGCATTCATGTGGCCTTAGGGCTCCAGTGCCGCGGTCGGACCGTTTAGGAGCTCTCGGAATCAGATCACACACACACACACATGTAAACAAACACATGCGTTTATGTGTTGTTCTTAACTTCCACAGCCCTCACACTCGCCAGGCTTTAGGACTTTTGTCACAGCACAAAGTAATTATCTTAATTAGTACTTTTGTCTTGTTTTCCCAGAAATAATATTTTCCAGACATATCTAAACACCTTTTTGATAAGCATAAGTAAAAATGCAAACAGTTGGTTCAGTCAAAAAAGAAGATATATATATATATATATATATATATATATATATATATATATATATAGATAGATAGATAGATAGATAGATAGATAGATAGATAGATAGATAGATAGATAGATAGATAGATAGATAGATAGATAGATAGATAGATAGATAGATAGATAGATAGATATAGAATGATAGATATATAAATATCAAACGCTGAGGAAAATATAGACGTATAATGATTTATCAGTAATATTCAGATCTAAAGCAGCATGTGCTGGAAGTCCTGCAAGAGCTGCACAGAAACTCATTTTACTGTGACTGAGCGACACATGGGCCAGCGATGTGACCACATCCACACATAGATTTACAGGAATAGAAGTGATGTTTTCAAACAACACCGTTTTGAAGTAGTAACTTCTTTTATGTTTCTGGCACCTCACACACCTGCAATTATATGTCTGAATCAATTTAGTCCAGAAACGCTGTGAGAATGTGGACAATTATATCAAAACCGACAGTTCTGAGACCCAGCGTCTGTAATTCTGCTGTCGACACACGATTCTCAACCTCTTAAATCCAGCACAACTCTCACACCTCCTCCATCATAAGATCCAGCATTTATGATAATCATGGCATATATATATGGTTGCACTTATTGTTTCAATAACTCTAAGGGGAAACTGTGTTATTCATTTTTTCAGCGCCAATTAGAGCAGAAAGAAGGGATGCAAAAGCATTTTGCACATGCATGTTTTTCCAACGTGTCCGGGTTTAAAATGAGTGATACCTCAATACCAGAAAGGAAACATCTATAGCACAAACATGTGAAAGCGCTGGCCCATCATCAGTCTGAGACGTGTCTTCCACAAACTCTGAATGTTTGCTCACCATAGACCATGTTTTATGTTAACACACCTCCAGATGTCTGGCCAGAGTCGCAGTAGTTACTGGGTCCAGCTCCAGCTCACCACAGTCCACATTCATGTGTTCTCTTACAGTCTCACGGCTCTTCTAATGAAAGGTTTGCTTGCTTGGATGTTTTTATGTGTCCTGAAGGCCGAGCTTTTCGTTTGTCTTTCTCCCGGCCTTTCAGACCGCTCCACGAAGCCGAAGTGTTAGTGTGTGTGTGTGCTTGAAGCTTTCATGGAGGGCAAACATTTGTTCTTTACTGAAGGCCAATGATCTGAGTCTCAAGCTAAACGTGTTGTCTTCTGTTGACAAGATACACTTACTGGACAAGCAACTTGCTCTGACATATCCTAAAATATGCCAGTGCTATTGTTTTGTCTCAAGACGCACATTGTTTGTCAGTACATTGATTGTTGTTTTGAGAATGACGCTGTGGGAACGTGCATATCCACACATACTTAAATGTTGTAATTGAACTAAGGCCTAATCGTGGAAAATGGTGTTTTGGATAAATATCAGTCTGGTTTCAGAACACAACACAGCACAGAGTCTGCACTGCTTAAAGGGCAACTCCACCCATTTGCATTAAGCTTTCCATTGTTAGAAACCCAGTTATACTATTGAATGGTCATGCAACACTTTATCATTTTCCCCTGAGACGAGAGAAATCTGCTATTTACCTTTTTCACTTCCTCCAACAATGACGCAAAAATCTTCATTTTACGTCATTGTTGGCGGAAGTGTAAGAGAGGGCGATTTCAGTAAAAAACTACAAGCCCGAGTCCCCACCCTTTCAAACCCGCCAATAGGGGGTTGGACCTATTGCGCTAACAGACCTATCACAGATCAGTGCCAATGCGTTTGATTTCACTGGCAGAAACGTTTTGAAAATGTGGACGAAACTACTGAATACGCTGACGGATGCGTTATGGAGGATTGGGATTAACATTACACATCTTTTTTGGACGCTAAGCTAGCAGGCTCTTGTTCTGTGGAGAAAGCTGAGTAGTAGGGGTTACCGTCCTCTTTTTCCTGGACATGTCCGGCCGTCGATGTCCGGGATTCAGCTTTTAATTTCTGAAGTCGCCATTCATTGTTTACATGTAAGTTACAGCTTTTGTTTCAATCTAACTCAATTCCTTATGATTGGTGAATCTGACTGTTGTGTTTACATGAACGCCAAACAAGTGATCGGTTGATGCGTTTTAACATTGCTAAGAAAATTCCTGCTCCTCCGTGAGAGATACGAGACCGGTAACTTACGTCTTAGGTGCCGCTCATCGGTAATCACGCCACCGGCCTCGCGCCGTCATCCAGACAGCCGGCACTCATCCCGGTCGACACAGTAAACCTGGCTCGTCTCGCGCCGTTATCCAGACAGCCGGCACTCATCCCGGTCGACACAGTAAACCTGGCTCGTCTCGCGCCGTTATCCAGACAGCCGGCACTCATCCCGGTCGACACAGTAAACCTGGCTCGTCTCACGCCGTTTACATACAGCTCGCACTCGTTCCGCTTGCCACAGTAAACATGATGAATGACGACTGTAGAACGCAAAAGCCGAATCGCGGACATTTTGGGCGATCTCGAAACACATTTTCGGACAGACTCATCACGGAGAATCACTAGTAGACTGTTGTTTACATACTGCGAGGTTCAGCGGTAGGCGTGGCCTCCTAGGGCAGCGAAGCAAATGAATTCTGGGAGTTGATGTTTTTCATTCACATAAGCCAAAAATACATTTTCTGTCTTTTCTCAGTCTAGAAAGCTCCAAATTAAAAAATAATTTCACATTTCTTCTACATAAATGACCCATTTTAAATACACATTCATCTTCCCAGAGGTGGAATTGCCCTTTAAAGTTTTAAATGATTTATTTCTGATTGTCGACTCTGGTAAATGTGCTGCTTTAATTCTGCTGGATCTTAGCGCGGCATTTGATACTCCAGCCTGTTCTCATCCTTTAGCGTCACATAGAACGCTATATGACAAAACGGCGCTATACTACGAACATGGCACCCTTTATCGTTAATATAACACGCGAACCCAAGGCGTCATAAATCCTTTAGCATAATATGAGACTACCCTACCCTACCCCACACATAAACCTACCCATCACAGTGCATTATATTAACGATAACGGGTGCCAAGTGTGTAGTATAGCGCCGTTTTGTCGCTAAAGGATGAGAATGCGTTGGACACTCTCGATCATGATATTCTTTCAAATTGTTTACAGCAAATAGGGATCCAAGGTTGTGCTTTGAATTGGTTTGAATTATATATAAATAGGCATTTTTTATCACCTTGTGAACCAGTCAGATATGGGGTTCCACAGGGCTCGATCCTGGGTCCGGTTTTATTTTCTTTATATATGCTTCCGCTGTATACTATTTTTACCAAGTATAATGTATCTTACCATTGTTAGGCAGACGATACTCAGTGTTATGTTCCTTTACACCCAAATGATGATTCTGGCTTAAAGTGTTTATTTGACCGTTTGAGGGACGTTAAACAGTGGATGTCCGCCAACTTTCTTCAGTTAAATCAATCCAAGACGGAAGTTTTAATAAAAAAAAAGATTTATTTAGATTCTAATTTAATTTATTTACAAAATATTTTAAAATATATTAAGGATGTTTACTAGGGAAAAAAAAACAAGACAAAGCACTAATTAATACAATCATTTTATGCAGTGTTTGCATGTATGCACTGTTTTTAAATGTATCCTGAATTATGTTTATTTCTCTTCTTGTACTGTACGCACATCTAACATAATTTTAATAATGCTTCACAATAAAAATAAAATGAATTTATCAATGGAGTACAAAACAACACACATCAAGAGTTTGCACACGATCATAGGAACTGGAGAGAAAGGGAATCTGCCGGCATCTGCTCCGTTCCCTCCGCTTTACACCTACGCTGCGGACCCGAGATCTACATGAGATCGTAATCACTTGCATTAGACTTTATTCCCTCAAGAAGAAAGCCAACAGGATAGGTCTGATTCCACACATGCTTCAGGACACGGTCACACAGAGCGTTCCACAGCATCAAGTCGACGCAGCGCTAGAACTAAACCTAAGATATGTTTTCTTATTGTCCTGCACAGTTTTACTTCTCAATTACATATATCAGATGTGTTTTGCATTTATGCATCTTAATGGCGTATCCTATTAGAACGAAGCAGTAAGAAAACATAAAAAGACCCACATAAGATGTTATGGAGAATAAATCTTTGCAATTATAGCACTGCCAGTTGTTTCGCAAAGCAAGGCTTTGTTTAATGTGTCCAATGAGATCTGGCACTCTGCAAGACAACAAACAAGTATAAAGACATACACTCCATTCAAGTCTGAATCCGCTTCTCGTTTCACTTCAAACCCTTCATGGAGGATTCACTTTTTTTCTGAGAGTGTTTTTAAGCAAGTTTTTCAGATCTGAAAAATGAATAGTTGATCCGCTAATCTGCTGTGTGTTCCTCAGGGGAGAAAGGAGACGTCGGGCCGCCGGCGCAGATGGACCACAAGGCGTTCCAGTGAGTCGCTTCTGCTGCTCTTACTCTTATATCACGCTTAACAAAAGCTGCTTCTGTTAAATATCTGTCACATGTATTCAAATGCAGTTCAATGCCATATTTTTAATCCAACCAGACATCCTCAGCACATGCTGACGGAGTCCTTCATAATTAGCAGTATCAATCCCTTTTCAGTGGTTCCTTAAAGTAACAGGGTCCTTAAAAAGTCCTAAATGAAATTTAAGGCCATATAAAGTCTTAAATTATATAAGAATAGACTTAATTATTATTTAAAGAGGTCTTAAATTTGGGGACAGGAATGGCGGTATGGCTTAATGGGGTTATTAAACTTCAAGAGGCGATGATTTAATGACATATATGTGAGCCCTGTATGTTTTTACAGTAAAAGTGTGGAGCTGTTGCATCTTCTACGGGCTTTCAATTATGACAATGATAAATTTATGGTGTTTTTAATGGTGTCCTGGCAAAGCCATTTCTAAAAGCGCAGCTGCATTTCTCATTTTTCAGAGAGAGTGAAATTGCATTTTCATTCAGCCAGTGGATTGATAAGAAGCTAATGTGTATTCTTGAAAAGCAAAACATTATAAGATAATCACATGTTTTAAATTAATTTAAAAATATAATGATTTTACATTTTGACTTATACCCTAAACAAAATGGTTTAAGGGCTAAAATGTCATTTATCATTAGTAAATGAATTACTTTTTTTGTCAAAACCAGAATAGTTTGAACTTGGATTATATCACTATAGATTTGCTCAACCCGCCCATATGATATTATATTTAATTTATAAAGCCTCAAATTTGATTGTAAAAACGGATTATATACCCTGAGACTAAAAAGAGAAGTCTGATCTGTAAACGAGTGTGTGTGTGAAGGCCTGCATCCACTGCAGTGTTTACAGATCTGCGGCGTGATGGAGAGAGAGCCAGCATGAGGATTCTGACATTCCCATCAATCTTCACATCTACAACAGCCAAGTGTTGGCATGTTAAAACATCCTGTTCATTTGACAGAAAAACGTATTTCTTTAATTGGAGTCTGTGGCTGTTTAGCACAGAACCCTCACACTATAGTTTCTTACACAGTGCAGCCTCAGATGTGGGCAGCTTTACATCTGTAATCAATTACCATTAGCTTTGTTTGCCTGCTTAAATGAGAGAAAAATGGATTTTATATTTGATCTACATCTGAGTTCAATCCATACATCAAGTCGAGATAAAATAATTGTCAAATGAACATCCAGCCTCAGTGGATTATTAAAACTGGCAGCAGAGGACAGAAATATACGAGCCTGGTTTGCTGGAATGACCTATTTTAGAACATTTTTCAAACGTTTGACTGGGTTTGCGTTAGCTTTAGCTTAGATGTGCTAAAGGCTAAAGGGAATGTAGCGAGTGCACGGCGCTGGAGGTGAGGCGTTTATTTAGAAAAAGCGTGAGTGCGCTGGAGCGGACACGTAACTTACATTCGCAGCCTGACTCATGTGAGTATTCGATGTGCGGCGGCTCGCTGACAGCAACGGCTGGCTGTTTCGAATGAGACGACCCGGTTACCGTGAACAGGTAGCGCTTATGAACATTCTGTGACGCGCGAGCAGCGCCGGGGACAGTGTGTCTGTTCATGTGTGTTTATGGCGCTCGGAATGTTCCATTTGGCATACGTGCATGTACGTTCTCCATTTGTTTTATATGGAGACGTACACGCAAATATCACGTCACGTGAAGACACGTCAATAACGTGTAGCTGTTGATCTATGCAGACGTCATGGCGGCGTCACGTTAAAAGTTAACATGTGGATTTTGTCTGAACGTCTGCAACGATCTAAGTTTACAAACGTGACTACGTGCGTTCGCCATACGTCTGGAGATATCTATTTTTCCTTATTTTCTCATGGATTTTTTTACTGATATTTTTTGACACATTTAATGTAGGACTACTGTTACGTGCAGAGAAACGAAGGCAAAGGTGAGGATCTAAATGCAGGAGACATTTAATGAAATAAAAATAAATACAAACTAATCAGAACAAAGGAACAAAACCACGAGGGAACGAAAGCAACCATAACCTGTACAACAACTGAGCAAGTAACAAGTGAAACACAAAGGGCTATAAATACACAGACAAACAGGCTAAACAAGGTAACAAGGGGGCGGGGCTAATCAGAAACACCTGTGACCATTAAACCTAACAACCAATGAGAACATGACACAACAGAAAAGTGAACACAAGGTAAGATCACATGTCTAGACTGGGGAATCACATGACAGAAAAGAACGATACACAAAACCCAAACCGTGACAACTACATTTGATTAACTTATTTCTATAATGCTGAATGTCTGTTTAAGTACCGTACATTTGGTCTCCCAATGATAGATGTAACTTTTTAATAAAGTCAAGATGTTCAAACTCTTAATTGACAGGGCTCAATCCGAGGGCGGGACAAACGCTTGTCTTTCAAATTCTCTCTGCACGCAATTGGATAGTGCTACAGCCAATTAGAGCAACGAAGAATGTGACGTACTCAGCGGAGCAAGTTGATATATTATTAAACTTTTACCGTATGCCAGTCCAGCCGTCAACATTGAACATTGAAAATAAGGGAGATTTCCCAGAATCCATCTCCAAAATAAGGAATTTTTTAACACGACCCTCAAACTTTACAAATAAAACACTAATCATTAAAAGTCTAAAGAGTTTATAACTAGCCTACATATGTGTGAGAGAGAAGAGACAGTGTGTGTGTGTGTTTGTGTGTGTATAAGAGAGAAAGAGACAGTGTGTCATTAAAAAAATAATATCATAGAGAATGTTTAAATACTAATATCCGCTCACAGGGGAAACGGAGGCGGAGTAGTGGCGCTTCGGAGTGCTGGAGATGATTCGGGAGAGGTTCGTGCACCAGATAGAGTGCGCGCTGACACGTGTAAAGCCTTTATCCTCGATGACACAGCACGAGCGTGGCAAATGACAAGTTGAACATTTTCGCCAC
The DNA here is from genome assembly GCA_030378365.1 of Hybognathus amarus. Classification (NCBI taxonomy): domain Eukaryota; kingdom Metazoa; phylum Chordata; class Actinopteri; order Cypriniformes; family Leuciscidae; genus Hybognathus; species Hybognathus amarus. The sequence continues at coordinate 214,576 of JAQIUQ010003224.1, read as the reverse complement.
AGCTTTTTTGTAACAGCACGCGCAGCGCCGGCCGAATCCAAGGATGAACGACTTCAAACCGAATATGTCCGAGCTTGCTCTGACCGTTGCAACTCATTTTGTTAATCCCACCCGCCGACTCTATACATCGATGTGATTGGCCCTTCCAGAGTTGGGGTTTTCCAGCTAAAAAGTCAATGGAGAGTTGCTAGACCACACTTTGCAGCAAAATAATTTTGCTGCCACTAGCGTGTGTCTAGATTTCTAGGCTAGTATTGAGGCGCTGAGCGTCGGGGTATGCCGCTTGCTCAGAAAAGCACACGTTAGAACAGCACGTGAAATAATGTTTAACCAGCAAGGCTTATGCAAATAATGAACTTTTGTGAATTGCCGTGTCCCGTACCTATTCATTAATGTGTGATGTGTGTATGCTGCGTCACGTTGTACAGTTGAGACAGAGGCACCAGAACTGAACTGATAGAATGCACTGTAACACGATACTGACGATATTTCTTCAAAAGCAGATCGTAGAGACATTTACTATTCGTGAAATCGCACACCCCTAGAATAAACCATTTAACGACTAAGTCGACTAGTCGTCGACTGTTATGCAAAACTAGTCGACTAGCAAAAATCAGTAGTCGTGAAACCCCTAGTGACGCGTCCTCGATCCTCCTCTGCTGAAGCACACGTGTGACGCGTCCTCAATCCTCTATATGGCTTATTTCTGTTTTATTAATAATGATTATCCTCTGCCAGTAATGAGCTGGTTCATCTGAATCCATCAGTTATATTTGGACTATTTGGCTTTGCACTTGAAAGCATTGCTTTGATTTGCTAATAAGTCATTTTCTGCTACTAATTATTCCATCTCTACCTGGCAAATTAACACCTGACTCATCTCTGTAGTCATGAGTGACACCTTTCATCTTGCAGGTAATCATATTAACAGTCTCGCTCTCCTTCCTCTACTCTTACATTTCTGCAGTGTTCCTCTTAAAGCTGCGATGGCCTCAGAAGTTTTTTGATGTAATTGAGCTCAGAGAAGAGCCTTTGAGTGAAACGCAATCGATGAGGCCGCTCACTATGAAATGACTTATTAAGGCTAGATAATATGCAGGAATCTCCATTTCAAAGCTGCGTGACTATGGCCTTTCTTGTGTGATCTCTAGGGGAGATTGAATCAGACGTGGACCTTGATGTTTCCTCCACACTGTTCATTAGTCTGTTTTCAGTCATATGAAGCTACAACAGATGATTCATTTTTGTGAACACAAACATTTGGGCAACAACCGCAGGTGCTGAAAAACAGATGAATGTTGTGAAGCTGCTGTGATGCGGGACCCACTGAAACTAAAGCCTGGTTTGTTGCATGAGTGTTTTCTAATAAATGAAAAGCGGCATTTCCTCTTCTAGCTCCTCATCAGGGTATCGTGAAGTTGTTATTGAGTTTGTGGCAGGAAGGAAGAGGTTCTCGTATTTCATTTTTGGAGTAAAGAGAGGGTGTTTTAGGTGTTAACAGAACGTTCACTCATCTGTGAAGGAATTTTCCATTATCTAAACACAAATACACTAAAAGAAGTAATGCCACTTTTTCAGAGAACAGCTGATGTATGTTATTTAAATCTTTGCATTTTGATACTTTAATTTAAAATGTGAGGTATTCTGAGGATACCTTTTTAGCTAATTCTCAATTCCTATTATTTATGATTCTTATTGTATTCTAATTACTGGAGATTGTTTTTTTTTTTTGATAAAGCTATCTAAACAATTTATTTAATTAACCAAGTCACATACTAGTTAAACTCAAACATGATATATTTTGAGATATTAGAAGTGCCTTTTAAAGGAGTAAAAACATCATCAGATGTGATTTTAAGTCTTTGAGAAAGAGTATGATAGTCTGAGGAATAGTTTTGAGGAAAATATCCACATGGGTTTTTGTTCTTCTAATATGATGAGCATCACTGACTCTCACCAGAGCCTCGACAGGAGCAGATGGAGGAAGTGTAATGGATCTTCTGAATTAAAGTGTTTTAGTGGGCGAGAAAAACAGACAGTGAATGTGTGTGAATGTCAGAGTCGACTGTGTCCTTATCCACCATTACAGCAGTCGCTTTCCCACAGCGCAGGATTAATTGAGTGGCATCCTGGTAATGCTGTAATAACAGTGACATGATGAAGGATGGAACTGTATTGGGACTTGATCCCGATGTGTGTGTGTGTGTGTGTGTGTGTGTGTGTGTGTGTGTGTGTGTGTGTGTGTGTGTGTGTGTGTGTGTGTGTGTGTGTGTGTGTGTGCGTGTGTGTGTGTGCGTGTGTGTGTGTGTGTGTGAAACACAAGGACATGAAGTGACGGAATGAATGAAGATCTGATGGATCTTGTTTTGTTCAGGGAATCCGTAGGTTACCCGGTGAAGCAGGAGCGATCGGAGCGCAGGTATGAACACACACACACACATATCAATCAATCAATCAATCAATCAATCAATCAATCATGTAATCTCAGAATAAACCCCTTCAAGGTGTGTGTGTGTGTGTGTGTGTGTGATCTCAGAATAAATAAATATTGTGATGGATACATTAATCAGTAGTTAATACTAATACTAATGTTAACAAATGAAACCTTATTGTAAAGTGTAATAATGTATTAATGTATTTATGTTTCACAAGGCCACAGTGTGAAACATATTAATGGCGCCAAAAACTTAAGTTATGCAAAAAAATATTCTTGTGATTTTGTAATGTAATCTGTCTTTGACAGGTTTTGTGAAATTCTGCCATGTTTAATGATGTGTGTGTGTGTGTGTGTGTGTGTGGATCTGGGGTGTAGGGCGCAGGAGAGAGACCGTTGGCCAGAAAGGCTCACCCCGAACAGAGAGGACCTCCGGTGAGTAAACGTCCCACAATGCATCAGGCTTACCTCTTTAGCCCCTCATTGGTCACACTGACCCGGTGAAAGTGGACACTTCAGAGAATTGGACTGTATCATGTCCCAGACGGCAGCTCAGGAGCGGGACGAGAGGTCAGGAGGTCAAGCAGCGATCGGTGTTTCAGAGTAAACTGTGTTAGAGTGACCTCTTATGGACACACACACACTCGACTGAGTAAACGCTGCTGCCATCTAGTGGTGTTTGAGGAGTCATTACAGTTTCACTAGGACACATCTCTCAATACTCGGGTCAGTTTTTCAGAACTCTACACACACACACACACACACACGCACACACGCACACACACACACTCAAGAACACAGCATCAGTGTGTGTGAGCTGAGGATCATTATCGCTTTGGCATAAACATACATTAAGTTATGATGTTATCAAATTTCTATGAAATATTTTCTCACTTATAGACACACACACACACACACACACACACCTATACCAGCATTTTCATGCTTTTTTCAAAATGTTAAAGTTCAAAACATAATGCAAACCTGAATAAGCAATCAGATTAAAGTCAGTGTTGGGGAAGCTACTCTGAAACTGTAGTTTGACAAGCTACAAGCTACTCGTAAGTTAAAGTAGTTTAACTACAGTCAAGCTACCCATTTAGAAAAGTAGTTAGCTACACTACAAGTTACTATCAAAAAGTAGCTAGCTACATTGAAACTACTTTTGCTTTTTGAACAACGTATATTATAAATAACTGAATAAATGTCTGAGGAATGTTTTAAGTAAAATATTTAGTGTTTAAAACAAGGCAATGCAATTACGATTTTAAAGAGTATTGTTTTATTACACACAATACTAAAATATCTCTGTCTGTTTGTCAAAAGTGCAACAAATAGCCCACAACATTGCAAGAACGAAATATACATCCAACGTTAATTGCATGTTGAACATTTTCTCAAAAATACTGATTGAACTTGGACAAATAAGGCCATGGGTAATTAACGTTAGTTGCCGAATCTGCCGTCACGTCTTGCTATATAATCATAATATGGGTGCGTCAACCCACTTCTGTACGTCAGTGAACCGTTAGCCGCAAGATGCGTGATTAAACAACAGGCGGCGGTAATGGCAAAAAATGAGTTTGTAATCTAACAAGAATATCCTTGCATCGCGCTGATTCGCGCAGGCTCGACAATGTAGCAATGTAGCTTTTGCTCGCGCTACACCGCTACTTGCTGTAAAAAGTAGTTAGCTACTGGAAAAGCTGCACTGTTTAAAAAGCAACTGAGCTACTGCCAAGCTACTGAAAAATGTAGTTAAGTTAGTAGCTTTGCTACTTGTAGTTAACTACTCCCCAACACTGATTATAGTGTAGTTCTAAATATGGAAAAATGAAAGCCAATCAGTGTGTCGCTGAATGTCTACACCAGTTAGACACAGTTCATGTTAAGACTCTCCTCGTGTGTTTGCTTAAAGATGCGTTCAAAAGTTCACAGATGAAATATCATAGTGGATAACATTGAATAAATATATTTTCGGCAGGTTAGATATTGATTATTAAAGGTAGTGTAGGTCAGAATTTTATAAAAACTTTTTTCCAAATTTGTTTAAACTTTCTATATATATCAATGCATAATTAAAATCTAAAGTACTCTGAAAAAAAGAGTATAAAAATCGAGTGACTCTAGACTGTTTAATCTGCACTGAGCCAGCTCACTATTTCGAAACCGGGACGAACAATGGATTGGCTTAGGCGACTGTCACTCTCTCGCGACTATGGCAACCACCCTTTTGCCACACAGGACCTGCCCACTTGCGCGTCTGCAGATCGTACCTGTTCGCGTGCTTGTTTGAGCTTGAAGATGCAAAACTGGACGCAGCAGGTCCTCTTGTCTAAAAAGTGCTCCTTGCCCTGCACTTCGACTACCCCGTCCTCGGCCTCTACTTCCTCGGACCCTAATAGCAAAATCCTCTGCTTTGCCCTCGACCACGGATCTGTCCTCGAGCTGACGATGCGGTACTTGCTGTCTTATACTGTCTATGGGTAACTTACTTGTCTCGGGTGTGTAGTCCTAATCAGAATCAACAATGCTTTCATCAAGCAAACTCTTACATGCAGAACACCATGAATCTTACATGAAATTCATCTTCATCACAGTGTAAAATGATGGCAATGGAAAAACATGTATCATGCAACCTGTTTTTAGCTTTGCCTTATAGATAACTAGCGAATCAATAAATATTAAAATAAATATCCGCTGAGCACAGATCCGCATGTTCGAATACTAGTTTCCTCATAAAACGACCAGGACGGATGGTGTGTGAATTGGGACACAGGATTAGTCAGATAACAGTTGGTTAGTGTGACACAGGAACTTACGTTTATTAAGTTGGCTCAACAGAACATTATTAGTTGAAATGAATGTGTGCTGACCTTAACTAATTACTCTGAGAAGTTTTCCAATGCAAGTAAGTTCATCAAATAAAATCTTTTATCTGTTTGTTTCCACAGTCATTTATTTCTGCAGTTTCTGATCGCGCTCTTTAGCTTGAGTTAGCTCGTTTCCGAACCTCTTCTGGCGTTGTGCTGAACTGTGTTTGCAGGGCGAGTGAGGTCATGTGTTATCAGTCACTCTGTGTGTGTGTGTGTGTGTGTGATTAAACCCTGCAGGGCGCGCCGGGCCGTCGGGGCCTCCTGGAGCACTCGGACCCGCGGACACAAGGTTTGTCCCGATACTAACATCAGCGCTGAGCAATTATGCTAATACCTGGGCTTGAATCCGGTGGGAATAGCCACGCTGAGATTACCTTTTAGTCCGTTCCTGGAATTGTGTGCGCTTATCTAATGGATTCTTGGAGAATCATTCTGTAGCAGAAATTCCTTTAATATTTACAGTGATTACTGGGCTTGTTCTCTGGAAACAAATGGCTTCTTCTAGCAAAGTTACTAATGGAGAAATCTGCTTTGAGATCCTCTTGTGTTGTGTGTGTGTGTGTGTGTGTGTGTGTGTGTGTGTGTGTGTGTGTGTTCAGGGTGGAGTGGGAGAAAAAGGCAATTCTGGTGATCCTGGGTACGGACGGTCAAAAGGTAAGAGTCTTCCATGTTCTGCATTCTAGTCACGCAATAGTGCTGATAGCCGTTAGCCTGTTAGCCATTAGCCTGTTGAGGCCTGTTAGGTCCTCAACACTTGCACACACACACACATGCTGAGGATACTTATGAGTGTGTGATGGCCAGTGCTGTCCTGTTGCATGCTGGGATAGCACACGCTAAGGGACTATTTACACCTGGCCACTTCATGCGTTTCTCAGATCGGTTAGCGATCTGATTTATCAAAACGATTCCTTTTACACCTGGTCATATAAATGTGTTTTTGCAAAACAGATATAAATCCGATCTTCAGTTCCCGCGCTATATGCCGATTTAACAGAGGTCACGTCAGCGAAAGCTACAGCTAAAATCAAAATCAAAGACCGCGGTAAGAGCGAGCGGTAGCAGCACTGGATCATGTCGTTTCTTTACTTTTTGAGCGTCCGCGACTTTCACTTCGACCCGCGATAGTGTGCGTTGGCTTGATGAATAGATGCTCATCTGCGGTGATGTCTGCAGTAGCGTCGTCATAATGACCATGACATGACCTATAGCCTAGAACACGCTCACATACGTTTATTTTTTAGCATTTCTGCGAGGAGTAAAATTTACATAAATGGTTTCAACAACCAGATGCATTTTACACTTTCGGTCCAGTTTCGTCTGTAATGACGCTGTGGGGATTGAGCTGGACTCTCAGAGATGAGGATGCTGTCCAAACTACATGTCATCTTGGACAATGTCTCCCACCCTCTCGAACACAGGAGCGCTCTCAGTGCAAGACTTATTCTCCCATAATGCACCAGAGTGCCACAGTAGTCTCTTCCTGAAGCCATCAAGCTGCTTAACTCCTGACTCACCGACACTTCATTTTTAAACTGACAATATTTCTGTTTTTGTGCAACATTATCTGTATAATAATTAATGTGCAAATATTCTTTGCTGCTATTTATTTCACCATAATAATTCTAAATAATGTAAATATTTTTCATTTATACTCATATATCATGTACTCTATATCTATCAACTTTTTACTACTATTTCTTTTCCTTATGCCTTTATAGGTGTGCATTTGTGAGAAAGAATTTCCCCTGTGGGATCAGTGAAGTGATAGTGATTTGTGAGATGTGCTGTGGATCCACAGGGTGAGCGGGGCGAGGCCGGGCCTCCAGGAGTTCCCGGAGCCATGGGCCTTCATGGATATAAAGGACACGAGGTAAAGACTAAACCTACACATGCACTGTAGCGCTCAAAGGCTCGGGGTCGAGTACGGTTTCTAATGTTTGTCAAGAGTCTCTCTGCTCACCAAAGCTGTGTTTATTTGATCAAAAATACAGTAAAACAGAGAAATATTATTCCAGTGTAAATCATCTGTGTTCTGTGTGTTAATATATAGTAAAGAGTAATTTATTCCTGTGATCAAAGCTGAATTTATCATCATTACTCCAGTCTTCAGTGTCACATGATCCTTCAGAAATCACTCTAATATGATGATCTGATGATCAACAAACATGTATGATTATTATCAGTGTTGAAAACAGTTTCATAATTTTCTGAAAACCATCATACATTTTATCTTTCAGGATTCTTTGATGAATAGAAAGTTCAAAAGAACTTAAAAGAAGACTTTTAAACAATTGAATGCGTCCTTGACAAATAAAAGTATTAATTAACTAAACTAGAGCTATAATCAAATCTTGAACCGAGTCATCTCCTGACACTCTCAACAGGTCTAAGATCAGTGTAAGATTTCATTGTTACCCTGAGGAGGTTCAACAGAAATTTCAACTGGTACTGAAATAGAACCACTTCACTCAACAAATATTAATTTTCCTATTATATTTCACACGTGCACATAATTGCCCCTAATAAAAATAATATAAGAAAACCAACAGTCTTTGTCTCTGTGTAAATGAGAAGATAATATAAACAAAACTTATCGTCAGTGTCCAGTCTTTGGAGGAGTTGAAATGATGATGGTGAAGAGATGAGCATCAAACCCAGTGGATATTGGAGATCGATGCAGTGATATTCTCCAATAATCCAGTATGAGTGTGATGAGGTGAAGGTAGTAAATGGCATTGGTGCCTTGCTACAGCGTGAGGATATCCAGATCCCAACGTCTCTATTCCAGGAGACATGAATCAGATCATCCAAACGACAATGGTGATAAGTGACTAATAATGAAAAATCCTTTGTTTGAGCGTAAACTCCACGAGTTCTCAAACCAGGACTTCATATGGGTAAGCAGGTAGCGTTTAGATCAACCATGTGGTTTCCCTCTACCAAACTGAACTGACTTCTTCTTCTTCTTCATTGGTGTTTTACGGCAGTTGGCATCCAAAAAGTTGCATTACTGCCATCTACTGATTATTATCTTGTCATTTCATACTCATATTCGTCCTTCCAGTCCAATTCTCTTTATAAAATAAAATCAATATTTCTTTCCTTGTTCACTCGTCCCATATTCTAATATATTTTTAACATTATATTGTTCTATACCAATTTCCTGCAAATTATGCTTCAATTCTTGCCTTTCTTGAGTAAATTTCCTGCATGATATAAAATTGAACTTACTATGTCCAATTCTTGTTATCATAACTTGCTCTTTCCTTCTCTTTGACGTCTCTCTTACAATACCTACTTTATTTTGAATCCTGTATAGATGTCTTCCTTTACTTTCCTGATCCCATTGATATTGCCATATTTCTATTACCCTTTTCCACACTAGATTTCTATTTTAATATGCTCTTGTTTTGATGCAACTTTCTCCTTTCCCTGTATGCCCACATGTGCTGGTACAAACCCTTGAATTTATAAACAAGTTTTCATATATTATTTCTTGAAGACTACTAGCTTTTCCAGTCTTCACACTCATAAAAGCTGATGCAGAGTCACTACATACTCAAATGTTACTATCCCTGGATTGCTCAATCTATTCTAATGCAATAACTATAGCACAAAATTCCACAGCATAAACATTTAGGTGGTCAGATGTTCTTGAACTGACTTCTTCATGGGTTATCAGGCTTATATCTAGCAGCCACCATGCGCTAGTGCCCTCAAATGGCTATTAGATGTACTACACTTGACCCAGGTAACTTTTCAGGCAATAGTCAGAAATCACAACATAAAAAACTCACTTAACATTTAAACCATTACATCAGATTCCCAGATGTCGCTCGAGTCGCTTCGGATAAAAGCGTCTGTGCAGTCATCGAGTGTTTGAGCTCAATAAAGGGATGCAATTCTCTTCTGCAACATCCAGATTAGCATTATTAATGACCTGATACACACCTGACTGTCCCTGATAGGGACATCTGTAATGGACTCCATAGGCAGCATGTCGCCCAACACCTGAAACATTAAAAAAGTACACAAAATATGCATATACACTAATATATACACGTCGCTAATGTTCAACAGTCTAATTGATACTGGTGCAAAAGAGTTTTTAAACTTGCTTCGGCTAATGACTGAATACATTTGATAATCTGTCCGGCTCAGGGTCTGACACGGTTCTCCTGTTGCGGAGAGTGAAGTGAGCTGTGTTTCTGTGTTTCAGGGACAGAGAGGACAAGCGGGACCCAAAGGCCTTCAGGTAACAGTTCCTGCACACACCTTTAAACAGTGCGTTTGTGCTAATGCTTTATGTGCTTTATCAAAGCTGTGGTTTTGGTTTCAACTCAAAATTCAGATTAATCTTTAACCTTGATTTTTTTTTTCAAAGCATAATAATAGCTTTAGTGTGAATTTTGCATGGAAAAGTTTAAGTTTATCACTTTAAAACCCTGTTAAGTTAGGGCAGATACTGACATAAAATGCCTATCACTATCAATATCTGCCAATAATATAAAAATATAATAATATAATTCTTATTTTGATGATCAAAGCTCTGTAGTTTTAAAACATATTGTAGAATGCAGTGCAATACAGTGTGATTGACATGAACAAATAAATGGCAACACTTTACAATACGGTTCATTAGTTAACTTTAGTTGGCAAAGACTAATAAATGCTGTATATGTGAAGTTAAATATTAGTTCATGCTAACTAATGTAGTTAACTGATGTTAACTAATGAACCTTATTGTAAAGTGTTACCAAGTAAACCTTCCTCAAAATCCATATTTCATACTCGTGATTTTTCTAATAAATGATGTCTGGATAATCAAGTAAAGCTGCTTCAGTCCAGCTGAAATATTACGAACAATATCAAAGTAATTCTCATGTTTCCTTGATAAAGTCATGTCAGATTGACACAGAAATACTCGTGAAGCTGGAGCTGAAGGACGTTTGTACAGTTATACTAACAGACTTTACTGGATAAAAGAGTCTAAACTCTCAGTTGGACACAGAAGGACTGGATTGAGTGCGACAGCAAAGTTAATCATGTAAAAGCCCTGAAACTGTGCTTATCAAATATAATATAATACAGTAGGCTAATATCTTAGCTTGCAGCTGCAGTGTAATTTGTGTACTTTAGCGTAATAATCTCCATAGGGAACATCACCCTGAGTGTAGTTAGCTCAGTCTCAGTCAGTTAACTCAGTCAACGGGATGTGATGAGTCTTGTAAAGGTTATAAGAACCACCCGTTGATTGTGAATGCTAATATAACCTTTTAGAGACGGAGACCCCGCTAACACAGACCGCTCTCCTTCACAGGGGGAAAAGGGCAGCAGAGGTTCTCCTGGCTCTCCTGGCTCTCCAGTAAGTGTTGGAACACCTTCATCCACCAGGGGGTGCCAGCTCTAAAGCCCTGCACTGCACTAATAGAACTTTATAGAACCTAATACTGTAGAACTTGTTCACTTATAGAACTTGTTCACTTATAGAACCTTATAGAACGTATTCACTTATAGACCCTTATAGAACTTGTTCACTTAAAGGAACTTATAAAACCTTATAGAGCATATTCATTTATATAACCTTATAGAACTTACAGAACCTTATAGAACTTGTTCACTTATACAAACTTATAGAACTTATTCACTTATAGAACCTTATAGAACCTTATAGAACTTGTTCACTTATAGAACCTTATAGAACTTTCACTTCAAGAAACTATAGAACCTTATAGAACTTATTCTTTATTAGAACCTTATTGAACTTATTACTTATGAACCTTACATAACCTTATAGAACTTGTTTACTTATAGAACCTTATAGAACTTGTTCACTTATAGAAACGTATAGAACTTATTCACTTACAGAACCTTATAGAACCTTATAGAACTTGTTCACTTAAAGAAACTTATAAAACCTTTTAGAGCATATTCATTTATATACCGTTATAGAACTTACAGAACCTTATAGAACCTTATAGAACTTGTTCACTTATACAAACTTATAGAGCCTTATAGAACATATTCACTTATAGTCAAGTCAAGTCAAATATATTTATATAGCGCTTTTCACAATACAGATCGTATCAAAGCTGCTTCACAGTATCAATCAAGACAACTTAACTTATAGAACAAGACAACTTAACTTATAGAACCTTACAGAACTTACAGAACCTTATAGAACTTGTTCACTTATACAAACATATAGAACCTTATAGAACATATACATTTATAGAACCTTATAAAACTTATATAACTTGTTCATTCATAGAACATTATAGAACTCGTTCACTTATATAAACTTATAGAACCTTATAGAACGTATTCACTATAGAACCTTATAGAACTTACAGAACCTTATAGAACTTGTTCACTTATACAAATGTATAGAACCTTATAGAACATATACATTTATAGAACCTTATAGAACTTGTTCACTTATAGAAACTTATAGAACCTTACAGAACATATTCACTTATAGAACCATATAGAACTTACAGAACCTTATAGAACCTTATAGAACCTTATAGCACTTCTAGAACATATATAACCTTATATAACATTATAGAAGCGTATAGCACTTATATAACCTTATAGAACCGTACAGCACTTAAAGAACCGTATAGCACTTATAGAACCTGATAGAACCGTATGGCACTTATAGAACATATAGAACCTTATAGAACCTTAAAGAACCATACAGCACTTATAGAACCTTATAGAACCGTATAGCACTTATAGAACCGTATAGCACTTACAGAACCTTATAGAACCTTATAGAACCTTATAGCTCTTCTAGAACATATATAACCTTATAGAACATTATAGAACTGTATAACACTTATAGAACCTTATAGAACCATATAGCACGTATAAGAACCGTATAGCACTTATATAACCCTAGAACCTTATAGAACCGTATAGCACTTATAGAACCGTATAGCACTTACAGAACCTTATAGAACCTCATAGAACCTTATAGCACTTCTAGAACATATAGAACCTTATAGAACCGTATAGCACTTATAGAACCTTATAGAACTGGATAGCACTTACAGAACCTTATAGAACCGTACAGCACTTATAGAGCCTTATAGAACCTTATAGAACCTTATGGCACTGATAGAACGTTTGAAAGCATGACCAGATTCAGAGATTAAGAAGCAGCTCAGATCAGTTGGGAATGACTGAACTGAATTTTAAATGATTTCAAACAGCAGTGGATGTTTTGCAATATAGATAATTACATCATACATCTTTCTGGAAATACACAATAAATATCACATCACCAAAAACAATGGTGTGAATTATGAAAAAGTACACTTATAGCAGTGCCTTTCTTTGATTTCATTTCATTCATATTTGCATTATATTTCTGCTCAACCTCATTCCATATACATTTCTGAATTATAAAGTGATTAAATGATGGCTTCAGTCGGAAGTTTATTAATTATATTCATTTGTACACTCTTAGAAAGAAGAGTTCAATGGGGTAAATATGCAAATCACAATTAGATAATAATGTATTCATTTAAACAATGTAATAATTGAAGTAATAATTGAACTAAGAGCTCACTAAAGTCATGAATACATGTTTGTGGCAAAAATATTCTATATAAGGAGAAATGTTTTAAACAGTTGCATGCTCACATTCTAGTGGTACAGTGTGCTATCAAGCTGTGTAATTCATACAATGTAATCAAAATTAAAATGAAAACAATAAAATTAAATAATGATTTAAAATTAAATCCATAAAATGATCCTCTTTTGGGAAGCACTGAAAGGTTCTCCACATTTAGCGTCTGGAGGAACTCTTTACAGCTCCAGAGAGAAGCTCTTCTGTTCTATTGGAGTGAACACACACTTCTTAAACTGAATTTCCACATTCAGAGACGTTCCTCCTGTTGAATCATTCCAGGATGGTAGACCGAACTCCTGATTCCTGGGAAAAGATCAGGAACTTCAGACATTGACTCACACTCCGTCCATGTTGGAGAACACGAGACATCTTCAGACGAGCTCCAGTCAAGTTTCCATGAAATATACAACATCCACGCCATTTAAGAGGGAATATAGAACTGATTATAAAACTCATATCTACAGTCAGAGCAATATTAATCAGCCTCAGATGTGTCAACCAAACACTCATCCTAACCCTATAGCAAGTAGTTAATTAATATTACTAATAGTAATTAATAGTGCTTTAAATATAGAATTACACTATGGAAACACTGTTCTTTAAGTCAGTGAAGATTAAAATCCTCTGATTTGATCCTAAAGTTTGTCTTTCTGAACAGGGTGATGTCGGGCCACGGGGAAGCAAAGGAGAGGTTTGTAGAATTACACACTTCATATTTAGAGTTATGATGGTCATCCTCAGGTCAGCGCTGTGGAAACTAAAGACATTTCATATATTTATTATTCCGTTCTTGTGGAAATCAGTTTCCAGTTGTATATGCAAATCCCTTTAAACGAATGCATTTTTCCTCCAGAGAGGTTTATTAAATATTTCCGTCCTGTGTTTCCTGCACACTAGACTCTGATTATCTGGACAAATATTGTGATTGCGATTTAATCTTTAACATTTCATTTTGCTGCTTAACAACAAGAAGTTTCCTGATTGTTTTTCAGTCTCCTTGAACATTGTGGAATGTAATCAGCGTTGCTTATGTTTGCTAAAACTGAAATGACTGGACGTCAGGACCTTTACATTAACATTGAACACTGACAATACACAATCATTCTGAAGCATTTACTAATACATCATTAAAGTCAAAATTACAGTCAAATGTAATAATGTATCAGTTAATAGTATGTGATGGCCCTGAGTGAAAATGCAATACACTCTAAACTGGGTGCTGGGTTGTTTTAACCCAAATTTGGGTCAAATTTGGACAAACCCAATTGTTGGGTAATAATGTAATTTAAAAAAAATACCGTTGGAAGTGAAAGTTGATGTTTGGTTAAAATTTTAAGTAAATGACATTTTTAACCCAACATTTGGGTTTGTCCATAGTTGACCCAAATTTGGTTTAAAACAACCCAGCATTGTTTAGAGTGTTACAATGAAGAGTTGCATTTATACCAACTAATATAAAGAAATATTAATAAATACTGTGACAAATGAATTGTGCATTGTTAGTTAATAGCAGTTAAAAATGCTAACTAACCAGAAGTGTTATCTGTAAAACTATTAAAAATACTTTATTAGCTGATTAAAAGCTGAAGTAAAATAAACATTAGATAAAAACAATTATAAATATAAATTATATATAAAAAGAAGCACATAACAAATTTACTTTAAATCTAAATTATTACAAAATAATATAAATAACATGTTATATTATACTACAATAATAAAACATGTATTCACTTATTTCTATTCAGATATATTGTCCAATATAGGATAATCCTTATTAGAAATGATGTGAATATAAACCGGAGATCCTGTTAAAATCAAAGCAATGCATAATTTAATGATCACAACCTAGATTGACCAATGTGCCACACAATCAAAACACAGTAAAGACAATACAATATAATTAATAAAATAGCACAATGCAATACAACTTCCTTGCTGATTATATGCCAAATCCAAAAGAAAAGAGGTTTTTAACTTAGATTCAAACCCAGACTACAGAACACAGAGGCAGATTGCTCCACAGGCGAGAACGCATAATAAAGCGATGCACAACAGACAAAGTGATAACGCAATAAACACACAGGGCCAAACGACTGAACCAGCTAATGAGGAAACAAGACTGACACACCTGAAAACTACAAAGAACTACACAACATGGCCGACGACAGGAAGTAACACAAGTCCATCTCATGTGATTAATCCCCCAGAAAGGTCCGGTGGGCGAGCCCGGGGTCAGAGGTCACGACGGGCCGAAGGGAGACGCGGGTCACACCGGTGTGATCGGAGCGAGAGGATTCCCGGGACAGGACGGTTTTCCGGGACAACCCGGTGCTCCGGGATCTCCAGGGAAGCCTGTGAGCGTTCCCACATCTCTCACAGCGAGCGTTCAGATCTGTTACATGCAGACGCTGTGTAATGAGTGTGTGTGTGTGTGTGTGTGTGTTTCAGGGCAAGCCTCCGTCAGAGGAGCACTTAATGAGAGTGTGTGGAGCCGTCCTGAGGAGTGAGTATCTGCCCTTCCTCAAGGTCCTCTTCTGTTCCCCGCACACACACACACACACACACTGATATGCAGAGCACCGCACAATTACAGCTCTTAGATTAAAGAAAAGTTCACTAGAAAAGAGCTTTTGTTACGGAAACTCGCTGAGCTATCACTCTTTTACAGTCTCCAAGCATGAGGAAGAAATAACCTCGCTTAGGGAAATCAGAATTATGATATGCTCAGTCATTATTATGAGATAAAAAGTCGACATTATGACATGCCATGCAAGTCATAATTATGAGGTTGAAAATTTAAATTATGATGTCATAATTCTGACAAAAAAAGTCAAAATAATGAAATACTAAGCCAGTCATAATTCTGATGTGGTTATTATTATGAGATAAGTCAAAATGATGATGCTATAATTATGAGATAAAAAGTCCAAGTCACATACCAAGCAAGTCATAAAAAGTTGAAATTGACATAATTATGTTATAATTAATCATAACTATGATTATGATGTCAAAGTTATGACATGAAAAGTGAAAAGTGACATACTAAGTCATAATGTTGGCATAAAGAAAAAACAAATATACAAAACAATGACATACTAAGTCATTATGAGATTTACATTCATAATTATGAGAAGAAAGTCGTAACTGGCAAAAAGTCATTATGACATACCCAGACAAAAATGAAATGATAATGAATCCAAATTATGGCATAAAAAGCTGAAATTATGAAATACTCACAATTATGAGTTTTTTGATAAAATTCGTCATTTTTACCTTTTTATTTTTTTATTTATGTGGATTTTTTATTTATTTTTTATTTTATTAATGTTTTTTTTATTATTTTTTACTTTTTAATGTCACAATAATGACTTTAAGTCATAATTTCACCTTAGTATTTCATAATCGACTTTGTCTTTCATAATTTCGACCTTTTAATGTCATAATTATGACAAATCTTTTTTTTTTTTAAACAAAGCATGCATTGATCACTTACAGTCCAATAAGATGCATCTGAATATAGATAGATGCCGACTTTAAACGCTTTTTGTTTGGACGAAACATTACTGGAGGAAGGACTGTGTGTGCTCAGCGCTGTGTGTGTGTTCCTGAGATGTGCTCAACACTGTGTGTGTGTGTTCCTCAGGCGAGCTGGCCCGGCTCCTGCAGACGATGGGTCCTCAGCGCTGTGTGTGTGTTCCTGAGATGTGCTCAGACACTGTGTGTGTGTGTTCCTCAGGCGAGCTGGCCCGGCTCCTGCAGACGATGGGTCCTCAGCGCTGTGTGTGTGTTCCTGAGATGTGCTCGACACTGTGTGTGTGTGTGTTCCTCAGGCGAGCTGGCCCGGCTCCTGCAGACGATGGGTCCTCAGCGCTGTGTGTGTGTTCCTGAGATGTGCTCAACACTGTGTGTGTGTGTGTGTTCCTCAGGCGAGCTGGCCCGGCTCCTGCAGACGATGGGTCCTCAGCGCTGTGAGCCCTGCGAGAGCATTAAAGGGCCCCCAGGACACCCCGGGGCTCCAGGACCAAAGGGCTCCAGCGGGGCTCCAGGTTATCCCGGCACACATGGGGCTCAAGGATACCCAGGGCCTCCGGGGGTCCAGGGGCCGCCAGGGGTCAAAGGTGACAGATGCATCCAAATCATCTAAATGACTTTGGCTTTGGGTTTGTATTTTAATTGCGTAATATGTTTGTCACTGTTTCAGGAGACGTGGGCCCTCGGGGGTTTAAGGGCACTAAAGGAGAGAGCAGACCGGGATACCCAGGGCCCCCGGAGACACCGGTACTCACACTATTACATCATTCTGATTAAACGCTGCAGGCAAACACATGCTTTATTTGGCTTTTCATCACATGTTGTTTCAGAGCAGTGGAAAGAACACATCCACAAACACACATTGAACTGTTTAAGTTATATTCATTAATAGCACTTTTCAGAAAACATGGTTTGAAAGCAGCTTTCCAGCAAACGAGTCCACATTACAGTTCACAGCATACTCTGAGTTATGTGTTTTAGAAATGTTTATTACATGTTCTGTTAGTTATCATCACCCTTTATCTGTTTGTGATAGACTCAGATATCTCCATTTCAGCGGCACTTCCTACATCAGGTGCAACTTAACATGCTAACACTTTATAACGCTGTTCCTTCGTTAATGGATAACTACACTACAACCAATGAGTAACACAATATTAACAATCTAGTAACTATTGTTAAAGGTGCCCTAGAATGTGAAACTGAATGTATGTTGGCACAGTTAAATAACAAGAGTTCAGTACATGGACATGACATACAGTGAGTCTCAAACACCACTGTTTTCTTCTTCTTACTTAAATCTCGTTTTTGAAAACACCCCTGAAAAACAGGCGAATCTCCACATAATACCGACTGTGACGCAACAGTCGGGATCATTAATATGTACGACCCCTAACATTTGCATATGCCCGCCCATGTTCAGTGACAGACGAGACGGAGCTGCGCAGCCGAAGGCAGTCGATCAGTGTTTGGATCTACACATCAACACAAAAGTATATTTTAGTTCCTTCGTCCGAGCCTCTGAAGAAACAATGGGTTAATTTTATTTTTTCTGGAAATTTTCAAACATTTCACCGACAACTGTTTATTTAAATTGTGAATTATATACAGAAAGAAAGCGATCAAAGAACAATCACAGCGCGAGTTTATCTGGACACTTGCCAAACTCGTCATGAATTCAATGACGCATGTTACACTGCACAACGAAGCTCTTGCTGTATTTACATGATCGTGTCTGCATTGGTGAAAGCATTAGAGAGCAGAAACTGTGTATCAATGATAAGATCTTCATCCTCGCGATCGACAGACTGTCCTCTGCTCCTTAATGCTCATCACAACAACACTTTATGTGATGGGAATAGATTGAAATACTTCAAAAACATTCTCACGATTCGATAATCTTGATAGCTGTAATAGTAAAAACGTATTACATGTAAAATTATTCGAGAGAGTTTCACATCACATGTAATACATAGCTATTTCATATGCAAGCATGTCAGCCAATCACAGCAGAGGCCGGTTACACACAGAGACACGCCCCTTCAAATCAGGCTAGGAAAAATGCCTTTTATTTCTAAATTATGACTATTTTTGATCTAAAAAACATACTAACATTTTAAGGGCAACCCAGGAAGCATTATAAAATAATAAAAAAAAAACATTCTAGGGCACCTTTAACTTACAAGAAACTATTCAATGAACTAGTCAGTAATAGTAAATAACTTAAAAAGTAAATAATTACTACGTTTTAATGCTTCCAGAGAACAACTGAAAAAGTTTCTTAATTCACGCAAAACTGATGCAGGACAAACGACTAGCACTAAATTAACATCTGAACTGCTACTGTAAATGAGTACACAAGATGTTTACATTATCAAAATGGAATATCACAGCAGAATTATGATTTAGGAAAGCTGTTATTAATTGGTCTATGCTGTCTATTTATCAGAATAATTTAAAAGAAAAGGATGTTAAAATGCAGTTGTCGGGACTGGCACTGAATCACTCGAGTCACAGAAACCATCCAAATACATACACTTATTATATTATTTAACCTACCTCCTAAAAAGTATGTTTTTATGTATGTCTCCTAGCTCATATATGTGTGTGTGTGTGTGTGTGCGTGCATATCTTGTGAGTGATTAGAAGATTCTACACTTTATTGGCTTTTCATTAGTAACTACTGTAAGAATTATGAGAACTAGTCATGACTCAAGAGTTACTTCACACTTCTAAAGAAATGTTCTAAAAGTGTACTTTTCACCAAAAAATCTCAAACGCTTGAAACAACTTTTGAGTTTTGTTGCACAAGTCAAGACTAGATCATGCAGGAACACTTGAGTCATTACTGCTTCGTTCCCATGATCTTCACTTCAGTAATTCCCACAGAAGTATGAAGGACTTTCATCTGTGCGCTATCACTTACTAACTCGTTAATCAAGAGTTTCTCCGCAGGTATCCAGGGTCCTCGCGGCACTGACGGCGTCGGCGCTCCGGGTCCGCCGGGAATGACGGGGAAATCCGGGACTCCGGGCGCTCCAGGGAAACCGGGCCCTCAGGGGCCGAGCGGAGTGTGTGACATGTCCATCTGCTACCAGTCCTATAACCTCAGGGACAGGGCACTACAGGAAAGGGCCTGAGTTCTGACACACACACACACACACACAGAGACGTGGCTGCGGACTGTACGCCGCGATGGTGCAGTCAAACAAAGGTGGCCTTTAGATGAATAATACTGACATTTATAGATTCATAAACCTGCCGTTCAGTGCACAACACACCATTAACACACGGTCATGAGGTCATTCGGGAAATAATACTGCAAGTGGATGGATGTTAAAATGTCATAAACATAGCAATTAACATTAATATGTATCGCCATTACTTATGAATATTAAGTATTAATAAAGCAAATGGCTATTTTGTAGGGATTCTTGCACCATGATCTGAGATGCAAACATTAAAAACATTCATTTGTTTGTCAAGATTAGAAATAAAGATTATTATTTCATAGACATGCATTAAAACTAGGAAACTGTTTGGAGATTTTCCTGAAAATATTTTGATTGGACAGTTGTATTTGAAAGTATTTATTCCATTGTGTGTGTTTGTGAACTCCTGGATTTCTCTTTTGGCAGTGACATATTTAAGATAAGGTGTGAGATACAAATTTGACAGATGTAATTATTTTAATATTTTACATTTATTTGTGAATCCATGCAAACTGCTTGTTATATGTATGTTCCAGTGAAATATTTCATTGTTGGAGATTATTGTCTCTTTCCAAATTCATATATGACCATTTGTTTTTACTCTAATGTTCGATTCCGATCTGTTGTTTGATTCTCTCGTGGAAGGTTCACTTCTGAAACTAGTTTGACATGTCAAAGTGAGTCAGAAATGAGTGGTGGAAGTCCAGAGACGTGTAAAAGTGTGTGTATCCTGAGGGTTGAAAAGCTTCAGGGATTCTGGGAAATTCCTCAATGATGCAGGTCTAATTTATCTTTGTAAAATCTCTGATTTGCTGAATGGCTTTGTTCAAATAAAAGGTAGTAGAAATGTCTGGCTGATCTGCGGTGTCATGGCAACGTGTGAGTAATTCTGATGTCATCATAAAAAGGAAGGGAGGATTATTGCAAGAAATGATTCAGATTTTTGACAAACACACATCTCCTGCATTTGATGAACTGGACAGAACAGTGAAGGGTGTATTATATGGTAAGTGCAAATTCATAATTTGAATTATTTTTTAGATAACACTTTTTAATCATACTCCATCATTAACAAGTAACTAATGCAGGACTAATGAGTAGTTACTACATTAACACTTCAGCTACTTTTAACTAATATAGAAACAAGCTTAACTAACCAGTAAGTATTATCAAATTTAGGAGATAATTCTTAATATCTAGAATAATGAGATTAGCCTCATCAATAACTATTAACTTACAAATTCTGAAGAACATTAGCGTGTTCCTCTGCCGTAATCAGACATCATTTTTACTCAAGTGTTGCCTATGCTATACAGGAACTACTGGAGATCATAATTTTATGGTGTAAAACATATTTTTACTTCTACAATAATGGTCCAGATCTCCGATGGGCCTTGAAGAGTGATAGGCAATACTAGTGATGCATTTTATGACCACGTTTTGCATAAAAAAAACAAAAAAACAATTGCTAACGTCTCACACTGTAAAAATGAATATGCTTTATCAAATCAATAGAATGATTGCAACAGATTACAAGCAAAATTATGAATTAAATTTAACAAATTAGAATTGAGTCAAATTATTCCTTAAAAGTTAACCATTTAAAATGAGTAAAGTTTACACCAAAAAAAATTACAAAAATATCTCACTAACAGACAGACATCAAAGATTAATTAAGAACTCTTTATTTTATATTGCCGACATTGAAGACACCTGATGTTAACAAGCAGAATCACTGAAGGAGAAAACCGTCATTTTAAAACAAACCTGAAACAAACTCTGATCACCATAATGGTGACTTAAATAGACTTACATTTTTTGTTTGTTTGTTGTTATTGTAAGTTTTACTCATTTTGAATGGTTAACTTTTAAGGAATTAATTTGATTAATTATTACTAAATTAATTAGTTAAATTTAATTAATAATATTGCTTGTAATCTTTTGCCACAATTTTTTTGATTAGATAAAGCGTATTCGTTTTTACAGTGTGTACAGAGAAGTCCAGATTAAACATGATTTAATGACTCGTAAATGTAAGTACACATTGATGGCCTAAGACACGAAACGAGCAGTTTGTGTGAGAAAACGAACAGTATTTATAACGTTTTTGCCTCTTGTAACCACAGCCACGTCCAACTGATCTGATGACACAGGCACTTCGATCTGCATGAGTGCCGGAAGTGATCTCTCACACGGTTGTGAAAAAAATCAACGTTGTCTGTTACAGGGCTGGACTGGGACAAAAAGATCGGCCCGGGCATTTTGGCCGAGACTGGCCCACTACATACATATGAACATAAACACAACCGAACTGTGTACGCCCTTGAATATGTATATCAACAACTCCTTTGAACCCCACCAATGCCATGTAATGAGTGAGATGAAATAAACTAAGTGTAAAATACAATTCTCCAATTGGATTGGCAATACCAATCTTTCTCACCAGATATTTTAATAGTAACCTTTGTCCCTCTAGGGGGTTCGGGGGCATGCTCCCCGTAAGAAAATTTTGTGCTTTTTAATGTTAAATTCATCAATCTGGTGCACTGTGAGAGTTCAAAATTAAGAGCTCTAACCCGATTTCAGTGTACAAATTGAACAAAGAAAAACTCAAAACACTTTTAGTTGGGATATTGTGTCATACTACATAATTAATCATAGTTATAATATTAATGACAGTAACAGCCATATATTGTAAAACACATGCACTGAAAAATAACTAGCTTGTTATAACTAGCATGCACTTTCATAATTAGCTTGGAACTAATTTCTTTAACTTGAAAGAGATAAAAACACATTATCTTTTATTTTGATGGAAACGGCATTCAGCTTTTTTGTTTTGATGGAAAATATGGTTTACAAACGGGTCTCATACTCTCATTATAATTATTTTTTAATTATAATTCTAGTAAAATGCGTAATCGTCAAATATGCAGATGTGGAAATAATGCGTAACTGGGTGGGTTCCTTCTAACACTCTGTCCTGTGTTCTGAAAGTAGCCTATAGTTCTGCTTACCACAGTTCTCTACACTCACTAATGTCTCTCCTGATCCTCCTCGCTCCTCATCAGACACTGAAGGCTGTTTCTTTTTTCACGCCATATCTCTGCACATATTCCTTGCGTTTCTTCTCCATCGCTCTATTTTGACAGATACTCACTGCACGCTCGCTCAGCCCAGAGGGAGAGGTGATTAAAGATGTGATTGGACCAGCCCAGTGTCAATCAAGAAAATAACCAATGGGCCGCTGATCTCCGTGTTTCATGGGCCGCTCTTTGAGAAAGAAAAATCCCACGCTGACTTTTTTTTCCGATGCGTTTCAACGGCACAAAGATCCCAGCGCCGCGGCCGCTAAACTAAAACGCAATGGGCCGCTGATATGAGTTGTATGGGCCGTTAAAAAAAAAAAAAGTTTGAGATGTATCGGCCCAAAAAGCACGTCGGCCCACCGGGCAAATGCCTGTCTGTTGATATATCAAAATCGTCTTCCATTGCGATTTCCTGTATATCTAAATATGTTTAGATTTTCACAGTGAAGGATAACACTTCTGAAATCTCTGTGTAAACAAAGAGTGACGTACACGTGCGAGAGATCACTTCCAGCGCTTGTGCAGACCGAAGCGCCCGTGGCCTCAGATCAGTTGGACGTGGCTGTGGTTACAAGAGGTAAAATGATATAAACACTGTTCGTTTTCTCACACAAACCGCTCGTTTTTCGTGTCTTAGGCCATCAATGTGTACTTACATTTATGAGTCATTAAATCATGTTTAATTTGGACTTCTCTGTGCATGCTCTTTGAGGTGGTGACCATAGACTTACATTATATGACTGACAGACAAGAACGGTTTGACCTAAAAATATCAAAATTGAAAATACTGCGGAAACAAAGACACCTACATCTTGGATGCCCTTGAGGTAAGATAAAACATGCCAAAAAATAATTTCAAAGTGAACTATCCCTTTAAGGTTAAAAGGATTGTGCTAATTGTACATGTTAGTGCTTTAGGGTTAATTAAGTAATAGACTAACTCTAACCCTAACCCAGGACTGATGTAATGTTTTAATCATCGGTTTACATTAGTCCTTTATATAGTTCTGAATGACGCAGCATTATTATAAAGTGTTACAGAAGTGTCCAGTCCTCAGTGTAATGAGTGGCTCACTCCTGCAGATGGAGCCTGTGACCGGCGCGATGGAGACGCTCAATGAGACCTACATGGAATACGACAACGGGACAGCGGTCGTTGAGTTTGTGTGTGACAACAACGACAGCAACGACTTCGGCAAACACTTTCTGCCCCCGTTCTACTACGTCATCTTCATCTTCAGCATTCTGGGAAACGGAGTCGTTCTGCTCGTCATATGCAAGTTCGAGAAGCTGAACACGGTCACGAATATCTTCCTCATAAACCTGGTGGCGTCCAACATCTTCTTCACGCTCGCGCTGCCGTTCCAGGCCATCTTCTACTCCGACCAGTGGGTGTTCGGGGAGGCGATGTGTAAGCTGGTGAACGCCGAGACTTTCTCGGCTTCTACAGCTCCACCCTCTTCCTCACTCTCATGGCGTTCGACCGATACCTGGCCGTGGTCCACTGTGTGGCCGCTAGCAGACAGCGCAGAACCTGCTACGCCGTGGCTTTATCCTCAGCGGTCTGGAGCATTAGCCTCCTCGCTAGCAGCGACGTCTTCGTCCATTTCACGGTTGAAGAGTATCCGATGGAGGGGTTAATGTGTAAAGACTCGAGCAAACCCCAGTGGAAGGTGTTCAGCCTCTACAAGCAGTTCGTCCTGTTCTTCATCTTCCCGCTGAGCGTGTTCATCTACTGCTACTTCAGGATCATGCTAACAGTCTTGTCCACGCGGATGAGCGGGAAAATCCGCACTGTACGGCTCATCTTCGTAGTATTGCTGATGTTCTTTTTCTTCTGGAGCCCGTATAACATCGTACTCATGATGAACGAGAACCGAGATCCCGACGACTGTGAAAGCTTGCTTCAGTACGCCGAGTACGTCACCTCCAACATCGCTCGCTTCTATTTCTGCGTCAACCCCGTTTTTTACACCTTTCTGGGAAGAAAGTTCCAGAACCATGTCCGAGGAATGTTGAAGAATCAAGTTTCGTGTTTATCGAGCCAAACTATTCTCAGCGGGAGCAGCAGAACGCTAGCTTAAGAGATTAGCATTACGCTGGATATGGCGGAAAGACAAGAAAAGAAAAGAAAAAGTGAAATGAACCAGCAAATGAGTTGTTGATGTTGATTGATATGTACGTGATAAATCGTTGTGATTTCATTCATATTCACAGTGATTTGTGTTTCCTTAGTTTACTGATTTGGATTACACTTTATTTTAAGGTGTCATTGTTACAGTGTAATTTATGGAAGCTTGTTTCTGCCACAGAATGAAAAATAAAAAAGGTAATTGCGACTTTTTATCTCACAATTCTGATTTATTTCTCAGAATTGCAAGATGTAGAAGTCACATTTACGAGATATAAAGTCAGAATTGCGAGATATAAAGTCAGAATTGTGAGATATAATGTCAGAATTGCAAGATATAAAGTCAGGAATTGTGAGATATAAAGTCAGAATTGCGTGATATAAAGTCAGAATTGCGAGATAATAAAGTCAGAATTGTGAGATATAAAGTCAGAATTACGAGATATAAAGTCAGAATTGTGAGATATAAAGTCAGAATTGTGAGGTATAAAGTCAGAATTGTGAGATATAAAGTCAGAATTGCGAGATATAAAGTCAGAATTGCAAGATATAAAGTCAGAATTGTGAGATATAAAGTCAGAATTGCGAGATAATAAAGTCAGAAGTGTGAGATATAAAGTCAGAATTGTGAGATATAAAGTCAGAATTGTGAGATATAAAGTCAGAATTGCGAGATAATAAAGTCAGAATTGTGAGATATAAAGTCAGAATTGTGAGATATAAAGTCAGAAATTGCAGTGATATAAAGTCAGAAATTGCAAGATAATAAAGTCAGAATTGTGAGATATAAAGTCAGAATTGCGAGATACAATGTCAGAATTACAAGATATAAAGTCAGAAATTGTGAGATATAAAGTTAGGAATTGTGAGATATAAAGTCAGGAATTGTGAGATATAAAGTCAGAATTGTGAGATATAAGGAGATATAAAGTCAGAAATTGCGAGATATAAAGTCAGAATTAGCGAGATATAAAGTCAGAATTGTGAAATATAAAGAAATATAAAGTCAGAATTGTAGATATAAGGAGATATAAAGTCAGAATTGCAAGATATAAAGTCAGAATTGCGAGATAATAAAGTCAGAATTGTGAGATATAAAGTCAGAATTGAGAGATATAAAGTCAGAATTGTGAGATATAAAGTCAGAATTGCGAGATATAAAGTCAGAAAATTGCGAGATAATAAAGTCAGAATTGTGAGATATAAAGTCAGAAATTAAGAGATATAAAGTCAGAATTGTGAGATATAAAGTCAGAATTGTGAGATATAAAGTCAGAATTGCGAGATATAAAGTCAGGAATTGTAAGATATAAAGATATAAAGTCAGAATTGTGAGATATAAGGAGATATAAAGTCAGAATTGCGAATATAAAGTCAGAATTATGAGATATAAAGTCAGGAATTGCGATATATAAAGTCAGAATTGCGAGATATAGTCAGAATTGCGTGATATAAAGTCAAAATTGCAAGATATAAAGTCAGAATTGTGAGATATAAAGTCAGAATTGCGTGATACAAAGTCAGAATTGTGAGATATAAGGTCAGAATTGCGAGATTTAAAGTCAGAATTGCTTGATATAAAGTCAGAGTTGCGAGATATAAAGTCACGAATGCGTGTTATAAAGTCAGAATTGTGAGATTTAAACTATTCTGAGGGGAAAAAAGTTACTTGTTTTCTTCTCCCTTAGAATTGGCCTGATAATTCGCAATTGCAAGTTTATATCTCACAATTCTGAGAAAGATGTCAGAATTGCGAGATGCAAATTCGCAATTGTCAGAAAAGTTAGAATTGTGATATAAAAAGTCACACTTCTGTCTTTTTTTTCAGAATTGCGACTTTATATCATGCAATTCTGACTTTATTTCTCACAATTCTGACTTCATATCTCGCAATTGTTTCTTTTTTTTCTTTTTTTTATTCAGTGGCGGAAACAAGCTTCCATAGCAATTCTATATTGAAGTACTGAGTAATATTAACTACATGTGCTTACTATAGGGTAAGGGTTTGGTTGAGGGTTATTTGCATGTAATTATGCATAATTTATTGTTATCACTATGAAAAGTACATGTGACATAACAAGGACACCTTGATTTGTTTGTGGCTGGGCTCAGCTTTGTTTGGTTTTCCACAGTGCAAAAGTTGGACCTGTACCTGCGTTTGGGGACTTTTTTAAGTATCACCTCCAGCGATTAGTCATAGAGAATCGTCACCATTCACTAAAGGGTGTCATCATTGCACGCTCCAGATGGAGTATCCAGAATAACCCCGCCATGTTTAAATAGTTTGGCCAGAGATAGTTAGTAAACTAACTACTGTTGTTATGGCAACTCGGGAGAATTCGCCGTGGTCAGATGAGGAGGTGCAGACTTTCCTTTGTGTGGTGGCCGAAGAGAGGATTCAGCGAGAGCTTGATGGGGCAGCGAGGAACGAAAGGCGTCGTTATGACGACCGGGTACTATCTGTGCCGGTACTGTCTGCTGTGGAAAACGGAACAAAAAGCGAGTCTTGGAAAAGCACCAATAGTATAGTTTGAATTACTCTAAACTATGAAAACTTGTTTCTTACATGAATTGTTTTTTTTTTGTTTGTTTGTTTTGACACTTCTAACTTTTCTTCTCAGAGTTCTCGGAAACTCAGAATTAAAAGACAAAAATACTTTTTCATTCCATGGCTGAAACAAGAGTCCATACTACACGCATAGAAAACTTCCAGCCCATTCTCATCCCAAGGCGTCATATACAACGCTTTAGAAATCCAACACACATAGCACCCTTTAGCGTCAATATGAGACGCAGATATATATGGGGCAGAAGGCGCCTCCTAGTGGTCTAACCCTAACCCTACCCCAGACCTAAACCTACCCATAACCGAAGCGTGTTATACTGATGCTAAAGGGTGCCATGTGGGTTGGATGTCTACGCTTTGGCAAAAGCGTCACTATATGACGACTTGGGATGAGAATGCGTTGAAACTACATACAAAATATTTCAATAAAGATTTGCTTATTTTGAGAGCCCCTATCATGGATTTTTGAAAATGACTGTTCATATGGTGTGGAATAAGCTAAGGAATGAAAACATCCTGCAAAGATTTATATCTGAAAGTGCACCGTATATAAAGTTATTATCTTTCAAAAGTGAGAGTCGACTCTGAGTCTATGAAATTAATTGTTTTTTAAAACGAGTCATTAGCTGGTTCGTTGTGACGTAGATACATATTGGCCACGCCCAGTTACTGCGTGCGCAGACGGAAGTGTAAACTTGAAGTCTACACATTCAAATACTTCATCATAACATCATGTCGAGAAGACGCTGTGTTCTACAATGCAAAGATAGTTCAGCCACTTTGTTTTCATTTACCAGGGACGAGCATGTGAAGAATCGGTGGTTAGAGTTCATATTTGCAACGATACCACAACAGTATAGCCCCATTGTGTTCTCGTCATTTTAATTACGAATCGTTCAAAAACTTAAATGAATTCAAATGTGGATTCGCAAGTGGTTGTTCCTGAAGGAGGGCTCAGTAACTTACTTACCCAGTGCATATGGATCAGCTTCCTCCTCCGAATCACAACCTGTAAGTATTATTAATAATTGTTGCTTTTATGGGTTTTCAACGGTTTTGTAGCATCGGGGCGCGAGGACGGAGGAAGGCGCAATAAGTATGTGTGTGCGCGTGTGTAAGTTACGCTCAGCGCAGCTTCTAGGTCTCCAATGTCAATTTTTTTTAAATATGTGAAATGTTTGTTGCTATTATTGGAGTTAATAAGGAATAGAGCGTCTTGTAGTACTGCAGTGCTTTATCAATATGTTTATGCGTTATGCTAACAAACAATAACTGACTGGGTCTGTCATCTGACCAATCACCGCCGATTAGCGTCACGCAAAGGAGTGGTTTGGAAAAATGAGTCGTTGTACGAATCATTTGGGAGTCGGTGAGCAAATCAGTTAAAAATAAATGCATATTATAAGACAAATAAAGTGTTTTTTTTTATCCTTGCATGCATGTTAAACTGTTTTTGGGAACTCCTAAAACAAAAATAGGAACATTTCAAATGCTATGATAGGGGCTCTTTAAGACTTTGTCATCACTTGTTTCAGAAAAGCAACTGCAGTATAAAATGATTAATTAGGGTCTTTACTGTAATGTAAACGCATGGATCATGAAACATAAACTGCAGTGAATTCTGAAAAGTAGATTGTCATTCTTGTTTGCAAAGCTTTATAAATTTTATTGATATTCCAAATGTTAAGGAACGAATGTGTTTTAGAGCCACATTATGGGATTATGAAGATATTATGAGCTCAGTTGAGTTTGGTCTTCATCTGTCTTCTCAAATCAAGTGTATTAATACTGAGTAATGGTTGCATATGGTCTTATGCAAATCCCATGCAAAGGTTTGAGTGTGTTCTGCATCACTACAGGGATCTCTAGCACACACACACACACATCTCCTCTTTGTGTGTTTTCCACCAGAACTCAAGATTAGTGATCATGAGAACACATGCACTAAATAAAGTGAACAGAGCCTGGTGCATTTGTACATCTGAGATGCTTGATGAAAGGCTTTGTACATCATGTTCTCAATGCATTTCAGATATTCCTTTCAACAATCATCCATTCAACATCTGATGGCTTTTATTTGCACGGGAAGTACTTTGTTTCAATGCTGCTTTAACATTACTGAAATAGAACAAGTTTAGGGTCAACATTTCATTTATTTAATGTAACAAAAAATATTTTCTGGATTTAGTTTTAAGTTAACCCTGTTTTGTTTTATGAGATGAGTAAAATGACTATACTAATTTGAGCTCATATTAAAGGAGTAGTTCACTTTTAATAAAAACTTTTGCTGATAATTTACTCACCTCCATGTCATCCAAGATGTCCACGTCTTTCTTTCTTCATTCGAAAAGAAATTAAGGTTTTTGATGAAAACATTCCAGGATTTTCTCTGTATAATGGACTTCAATGGGGTCCAAACGGTTCAAGGTCCAAAAGACAGTTTCAATGCTCGCCTTGCTCTTTTCTGTGATGCACGTTCGTGACTCTCCTGTTCGAACTCGTTCATCAAAATGAACAAATACTCTAAGGGTCCTTGATAAGACCCTTATTCATCGTCTGGTGTCGTTTAAAGCCCTTTGAACAGTTTGCACTGAAACTGTCATTTGGACCTTGAACCGTTTGGTTCCCATTGAAGTCCATTATATGGAGAAAATCCTGGAATGTTTTCATCAAAAACCTTAATTTCTTTTCAACTGAAGAAGAAAGACATGGACATCTTGGATGAAATTATCAGCAAAAGTTTTTTTTAAAAGTAAACTAATCCTTAAATAATTTAACATAAAATTTGATTATTTTGAGAAATAAATTATATATCTGTTTTTTTTCTCATATCAAAACTGAAATGTAGTAATTATTACTTATAAGGTTCATTAGTTAAAGCTACACTGTGTAACTCTTTTAGTTTATTCTTAGCTAAAAACACTTAGTTCTATTAAAAATATATGCGCTCATTAATGTATATTTACTTCGTTCAAGTAATAAAGTATTCTCGTGAGTGTATAATATGCCATTGAAAATACATACGGGTAAGGGGTTCTAATGTCGGTCGCCATGTTGCCCCTCCATCTTGAAAGTACATTAGCCAAAGAGGGACAACTGTCTGGATGTACATTATCCCAGTTATTACACGGAAACTCGCCACATACCTAAATAGTTAGAACAAAAATGTCATTCTCCCTCCATCACGCTTGCAGAAGAGCTTCAGCCTAAAGTGCTCAGCGCTGGCTCCTGAGGGCCGATCACAGACGCCTGTGTGTGGAGATCCTCGCTCAGCAGGAGAGCATGCTGGGAACCGGTGTGTCGGAGCAGAGAGCATGCTGGGAACGCTATCAGAGGAAAGCAGAAGATCAGGCTGAGTCAGTGCTCAGAATAGTGAAGCGTGGGTCAGTGACACACAGTCATGGGTTGTTTCACAGAGAAATGTCACTGAAGTTAAACAAACAGTGGCGGCTTGTGGGTTTAAAATAGAGGAGAAACACAACATTTTATTCTAACCCTCACTTATACACCTGAATATTTATAGATAACGGCACATCAAGACAATATAAATACAAGTTCACTCACCTATAGTCTATCAGTTAAAAACATCCATCCTTCTGTGCTTTTCCTGTAAGTGTCCGAGTTAAAGAGCAGGATCGGTCGTTTAGTGAAGCTGATCGCTGAGGCCTATTCAGATTAGGCATGAGGGCCTTCCTTCACTTTATATGGTTTCTATGTAGCTGTTGTTTGAATGGTAGTTTAATAAATTTGTTTGCGATCAAATATTCAATATCTGTACTCTCCATAGTGACATCAGCGGTAGCAGTTCATACTAATACCACGCTATTTATTTCTTGTCGATGATTGGTTGATATTTGTTGACCCAACCGATGATGGTTGACCCAATCTCACGGCAAATTCGTACCAATTTATACGACTTCATTTTTTTTTTCCAAAAATCATACATATTTATATTTTACGAGTTACCAATTTGAAAGAATTTCGTACAAATGACCTACTCCTGACCCCGCCCCTAAACCAACCCGTCACGTGCGTATAGAGAAATCGTACAAATTTGCACGAATTCATACAAATTGGTTGTGAGATAGCGTTGGCTATAGCAAGGGAAGTTAGCCTTTGTTCCTATATGTAGGTTAGGAATGTTCCTTTTCTCAACACTGCTAATCGCTGAAAGTGAAATACTCGATGGTGATTGGCTCATTTTAAAAATATTATTTTTTATCTTCGTGTGTCACAGGTTCGGCACAGTCTGGGAAGAAGCGCAGGTGGTTGCTCTTACAGAGAGGACATTATAAACATGAAGTACACATTCTGAGACATGGAAGTTTGAGTAGGCTGAGCCTCCCCTGACGAGCCGCCACTGAAAATGAATCCACTTCATTTTATTTCAAGTTGACTCCACTCAAGCACATAAACATGACCAGTGGCTCAATTTCCCACAAGTTTGGCTATTTTTTTGACATCTTGTCAATCAAATGTATTCCCAGTGAACAGATCCATGGAGCAACATAGGACTAATAACAAAAACTGAGAGACCCTTGAATATAATTACATACATTTATAGATTTCCAGAGCAAAAAAAAAAAAATCTAATACTTAGTACACTACAAACCAGCAAAGGCTGGGCAATTGAACTGCAGTTTTGGTGCAAACACCCGTCTTCATTCCCACAGCTTCGACCGGTCTTCTTCTGCACATCTCAAACACACGTGTGTTTCCTCAGATGAACTCCACTTCCCTCATTTCTCAATCAATGTGGTTTCTGTGTGTGATTTCACAGAAGTCTTGGCTAGACGTTCTCCCTTTTCTTCACAGATCTCATCTTCCTCGTGAAGATCTGTGCATATAATATATTACCAGTGTGAATGATTTAGGCCCAGATATTCAGAAAATTGTATCTATTTTAAAATATGCTTTAAAATAAAACTCTTTGACACAAACAAATAAATACAAATAAATAAAAGTGTGCATGTGTGTTTGAGGAGGTAGGGTTACACATGGGCTGATTGTGATGACAAAATGATTACTAAAGCTTTGCTCATGCATTTTAATCAGGTAAAATAAAATGTCTAAAATCATTTTTAACAGTTTCAGTAACGCATTCGGTGGTTGAAAACAAACCTGTATCTTTTAGTTTGATAAATGTCTCTATGTATTAGCAATTACCAATCCTGGGGCTTTGTTGGTCAGTAAATACATGAACCAGTCCTAAAAATGAATTTGATGTTGAATTGCCGTTATGACATCCTGACTTGATGACTAATAAATCAATGCTAAACTACAGCCATAACAGCACTAGTTTAGGGCCCAATTCTCTATATTAACTATTATATTGGTTGTTTATTAGTACTTATAAAACACATATTAATGCCTTATTCTGCATGACTATATTCTACATCTCTATACCCAATACCTAAACTTTACAACTACCCTACTAACTATTAATAAGCAGTAATTAGGAGTGTATTGAGGCATATTTAATAGTGTGTCAAAATTATAATAATCAAAATTACATGTTGCATGAATTAGGCATGAAAATGTCTGTTCAACAACCAATGCTTCCTTAGTAAATATGCAAACTATTTCAATGCTGACCAGAAGTAGTCATAAATGACACCTATGTATAATCCTGATTGGTCATACCTGTATTGTAAAGAATTTCTTAGAGAGCGTGGCTCAACTTGCCCCACTCTCACCATCAACAGAGAGGCAAGGTTATTACTTTAGTTTAAAAGTTATTTGAGGCACTTCCAAATACCAGGCATCTGCTTTTGTGAGTCAGATGTACTTATGAGCAGATGAAACCGGGCAGAAGGGCTCGGAAACCAATACATTTATTCACATAGTGAAAAAATACAAGGACATGATCCACAAATTTGCGCCAATATTTATAGTCATCCATAACCAGAGTGAACAGACTAACTGAGTACATTTGTCAGCTAAAGTCAAAGTTTTTTGGATTTGCAATAAAATAGACTGTCCTGTGAAAGTACCCTTTCTATAATAGGCCACGCAATTCTTTCTGCCATCATTTGCATTTCCCAAGACGTCTATAAAAAAAATAATAAAAAAACAAGGGCGAGGCTTAAAAACAATACATAAAAACCTTCCCTGAGAATTTAAAAGCAGTCTAATGTTTCCCTGGTGTGTTTTATGTGTTTTATTTTTAATTTAATCAGAACCGACAACTTGAGCTCCTTTTATCTAAATGTATGTTGAATGTGAATTGTGGGATTATAGAAGCATGTATACAGTGGCTTCTCCATTACGGACAAAAAATATATCTACATAGATTTTTGGAGAAATATGTTAAATGGCTTGAATATATATAAAACATAGGCTATGTGAGATAAGATATTGCATGAAATAATAAATGAGATAAAATACTTCAAGATGTAGAAAAGAGTGTTTAGATAGACCAGTTTGCATGCAATCGCCATTATGGTGATCAGTGTTTGCTTCAGTTGGGCTCTTTACTCTCAACTTTCAATGCTAGTTTTTCTCTGGCTGCTGTAACTGAGTGTCTGTAAGGCATGTTGGCTATAGCACAGAAGCATGTCTTGATTTTGCGAGTTCCTGAGTCCACATTCCAGTCTGAAAATGTAGTCCTAACCATATTCATAAACCTAACCCTACCCATAAGTTCTCTCTAAAATCAGAGGGGAGTGATAGGTGAATAACACTGATGTAGAAGCACCTAACCCTGGTTGTAAGCCTAAACTTAACTGGTTGTCAGCCTAAACTTGACATAAACTGTTAAAGGGGTGGTTTGGAATTTTGAACATCGGCCTCATTTCCAAGTGAGCCTTAGTGTTATTTATCAGTAGAGACATTTTTTAAAAAAATCATCCAGTCGTCCCAGTGGCGCAGTTGGCCGGTGCTAGGCTAACGCGAATCAATGGTATCTGTTTTAGCATGCCATTAAAACAGTTTTACCCACTCCACAGTTCACCAAAAGTACATCAATTATAACGCCAGACTATCGATGTAAATGTCTGTTGATAGAATAATGTTAGAAATCAAACTACTCAATGTAGTTTGACATATCAAAATATATTTCAATGATCGCATTACATTTACAGGAACTAGTTTCTCAGCAGCGGTGGAATTTTACTTTGCTCCAGGAGTAGAACTGTGCCGGAAAGTAAACACAACAGAATCGCACTACGTTACAGTCGAACGTCAAGTTAGCTAGTAGCCTCAGACGACTTTTTTAATGTTACAAAGTGATCGAAATGATAACAAGTCACTGAGTTTCAATGCAGTTCCAGCCGTCTTTCCCGATGCACCAACAGATGTACAGGTAATACCTTTTGTTAGGCTACTCTAAACTCTAGCTAATGAAGCTACTCTTTCATAACTGATTGATCAACACTGACAACGTTAGTGGAGATAACGTTACAGTTCAATGCATTGTGGAGAGTGACACTATAGTGTAATTAACGTTAGTGGAGAGATAACATTACAGTTCAAGGCATTGTGGAGAGTGACACAATAATGTAACGGTATTTCTGACCTTTTAGCATCTATCTCGATTAGTTCTTCATCGGTTTATTCCGGCTCATACATGTATGGTTCGTTGAATAACACTCATTCCTAATCTTCATCGTCTTCAAAGTCCGAAATATTGTCATGGCTTTCAAACATGTCCATAATTATATGTCTTGTTGCTTTATTCTTGAAATAAACTCTGTTTCTGTAGTGATGACGAGTGTCAGCGGCATGTAAATACACTTGCGTGATTGTCATGTGGACCGGCTCTCTCGGTTGCCTAGGTAACATATCACTCCGCCGCTGCTGTGTAGACTATGCTGATAAATACTGGGAACAAAGTATAACTATTGCAGTGCGATAAAGGGTAACTTAGTTTGATTTCTAACGTTATTCTATCAACAGACATTTACATCGATAGTCTGGCGTTATAATTGATGTACTTTTGGTGAACTGTGGAGTGGGTAAAATTGTTTTAATGGCATGCTAAAGAGATAGCATAGATACCATTGATTCGCGCTAGCTTAGCACCGGCCAACTAAGCAACTGGGACGACTGGATAATTTTTTTTAAAAAATGTCTCTACTGATAAATAACACTAAGGCTCACTCGGAAATGAGGCCCAATGTCCAAAATTCCAAACCACCCCTTTAACTTGTCCCTCAAATCTGATTGGTTAATTGGAATGTTGCTCCATAATCAACAAAGATGTTGATTCAGGAACATGTTGCACTTGGTGAAATCAGGTTTTGCAGCAAAGGAAGTCAAATCCATTTTATGAAGTATTTACTGATGATGACATCATTAGTTAATGTATAAGTTGGGGGTCAAGAGCCCAACTAAAGCAAAACTGATCACCATAATGGTCACTATCGTTGTCCCAACACTCTTTTGTATGTCTTTGTATTAAAACTTACAATTATGAGTAAAACTTGCTTGAGAAGTGTAAGGAAATCCGTTTCCACACACAGTAAAATACTGCCTTAGTTAAATTAGGAAATTTAAGTATCTTTTATAAATGTTCTTTAGAAAAAAAACAAGATTGGTGCGCATCTTGAGACAAAACAGCGGCACTGACATTTTTTTAAGATTTGTCATATAAGTCAGATAAGATCTTAAGCCTTATCTGTCCCATATTTTTCAATATATGATAAGCAGCAATTATTCAATATATTTTTTTTAATAATATATTTAAGCCATGTAATATACTGACCATAAACATAGGGAAATACATGTTCTGTGCATATGGGCTTGCCAGTGTTTGGCTCTGGGTTTAGATGTGTTTGCCTCTCAGCTGTTGTTGAGTCAGAAGGATTGGGTTCTTGGGTTTTTAGACATGACTGTGAAATAAGCATGCACCTTAGGGTTTAAAAGCAATTCCCAGGCCTTTGCCTCTGTCAGGGAGTCATACAGGAGTGTGTGCGTATCTTCTTCATCACCGAAACACTTCTCCTCCCTCATAAGTGCTTCTGCTCCACATTCACCCCTGCAGAGAGCGTGCACTCTTCGTACAGAGCGTTTCATTTCCGTGAACATGTCAAAAATAACATTTTTAACAACACGCACTGTGGGTTTGGCTAATCTTCTGCTTCCTCATTTCTGCTTCTCACGTGACGTGGCAGTTGCCTTTTATTTTAGCAAAAAAAAAATACTCATAATGATGGAACAAATAGTGGGCAATGTTAGCCTATTCAAAAACATCAACATAACTTTTTATCCTCAAGAAGCCAAAAAATATGATATAAACCAAGATATATCTAGTTCCTGTTCTAGTAAAACAGCGTTTATATAAAAAAGGGTAACACTTTACAACAAGGCTTTGTTAACATTAGTTAAAGCAACACTAAGTAACTTTTTGCCCTACAGGTTGGAAGTGGAAGTGTCCATTACCGCTGTCGTTAGTCCCTGTAAAGGCAACTCTAAAAAAATAAATCTAAACACATTATAAATGTTAGAAATGTGTTGCTAAAACATATTTCAAAGACTGTGAACTGTGATGTACTGAAATGCGAAGTTAGACCGTTAAACAGTTTTTCACCATTGCAATTTTACGGATTTTTTGGGCGGGGCTAAAAACAGGGCTCGATGGCGCACTGGAGCCCCTGAGCTCCTGGACATGATACGATCATGTACAAAACAGATCGATGACTTTATTTAAATTTCCTAAAAATGATCATGAATGAAGAGGTGAATTAATTTTGTGAAGAGCCAACCTTAATAAAGAGCTGAGGATCACCGCCAACACCTGCCTCTGCAGTCATTTTACACAGGATAGTTTTATAAACTTTCGTCAGAGACAACGACTCTGAAAAAAGATTCGTCCATTTTGATGAACGAGTTCGAAACAGGAGAGTCATGAACGTGCGTCACCACAGAGCAAGGCGAGCATTTGTGCTTATAAAACTTAAACTCTGTTATTTATTTATTAAATGAGCGATTGTTTCGCTTGATAAGACCCTTATTCATCGTCTGGGAGTCGTTTAAAGCCCTTTGAACAGTTTCCACTGAAACTGTCATTTGGACCTTGAACCGTTTGGTTCCCATTGAAGTCCATTATGTGGAGAAAATCCTGGAATGTTTTCATCAAAAACCTTAATTTCTTTTCGACTGAAGAAAGAAAGACATGGACATCTTGGATGACATGGGGGTGAGTAAATTATCAGCAAAAGTTTTTTTAAAAGTGAACTACTTGGTTTAATGTACATAAATGATGATCAGTGATCACCAAATGTCTGGTTAGATTTTTTGACAGTTTTAAATGGTTATGATGAGCAATATGAGAGAAATTTGGTGATCGTTTCCCACACAGATTGGATTGATTCCCATACGGGGGATTCCAGTCAAGTTCCACTTGGTGTGCCACCCACCCCTCCCCCAACCTAGAACGCATCCCATTGTCACAGTTGTTGCCGTACTGTTGTGTTGTAGTGTATAGCCAGCGCAATGGGACACCTACCCACCGCCCCTCACCACCCCTAAACGAAATCCGTGTCAATGCTTAGCATGTCGTAATATTGACCATGTCATAAATATGTGACGGAAAAGGAATCGGATCCGAATTTGCTTGGAAAGCACAAGCACAGAACAGCCAGAGAAATTCTGAGAAAAGAAGCGAAGTGGTCAGGATCTATAAAGAGAACAAAAAAGTATGCTATGATTGCTTTAAGGTCTGTATTAAACCTCATCAAACCCTGTCCTGGATTTGGTCCACATACAGTAATGAATGCTAGAACTCGCTCTGACTCCAGATCTGCCGGAACATCTTCTGTAACCACACATTTTCCACATATTCTCCAAAGACGACGCCATCTTGTGCTGATGTGTGTCAGGAGGCGAGCTCGAGGGGCTTCTGCCAGCATCTTCTTCTCGCTCTGTAAACTCGAGCGTCTGCTTTCCCCAGGCTGTGTGTTGTAGAGCTCGTGCTGCTGGGGCGAGAGAGACATGCCACATCCTCAGGCTGAGCAATTACTGGAGACTTTCATTGTTGAGTTCATCTGTTTCTGCCGGGAGTCCCGGAGAGAGAGAGAGAGAGAGAGAAGAGAGGGGAGAGAGAGAGAAGAGACGGGAGAGAGAGAGCGGGGAGAGGAGAGAGAGAGAGAGGGGAGATAGAGAAGGAGAAAGAGAGAGAGAGAGAGAGGGAAAGAGAGAGAGGGAAGAGAGAGAGGAGATAGAGTAACTCCTCAAGAAAAGGTTTGCTTAAAATTGGCCGCCAGCTGCCTTGGAGTCTCCTGTTTCGTCCCCATGTAGAGCGAGCAGAGCCACCAAATCACACAAGTGGGAACACTGTAGAGGAGCGGTCCAGATCACTAGTAGTTAGTTCCTAAAATAGTAACTAGGCCACACTTGAGTAATTAGTGATGCATTTTAGGACCACGGTGAGTAAAAAAAAAACAATTGCTAACTTCCCAGACCTGTTGTGATTAGTTAATGAATTAGTATTTCTTTATATTTTGTCATAATTAGTTCTCATTGAGGCCAACCTCATTAAGCAATTATTGATTACCTAATAAGAGAGAGACTGCCCACCCTATGTACCAGCCGTGGCCGCCTGAAGGGTCTTCACCATCCTGGCCACGCCCTGCTCCGCCCTGGCCACGCCTTCAGCCTGCTCCACTACGCGTCAACCTGCTCCCGCTCTGGCCACGCCTTCAGCCTGCTCTGCCATGTCCTGCTCTGCCCTGGCCACGCCCGCGACCATTGGTGTTATACGGCGCGAGGTTGCGCCTTTTGGGAGGGGGCGTACTGTAACAGTTTGACTCTTTGTTTCCCCCTATTTTCTAGTATTTTGGTTTAGTCCTGTTCTGTTTTCCCGTCACTCATTGGTTTCCATGTCGACCATCATCAGTTTATCTTCATCACCTGTGTCTTGTTAATCACCTTCTTTTGCATCACCTGGTTTGGTTCATTAGTGTCTGTATTTAGTTTGCTTCTGTTCAGTATGTCCTTGTCGGTCGATGTAAATGTTACCCTGTGTTTGCTCCTGCCTGTATTTGTGTTTAATATATTGATAGTAAAAGTTATCTTCTGTGGAATCTGGACTCTCATCTGTTCTGCCTGCACCACACCGTGACAGTCACCACCATCGCTGCCTACCATATTCCCTCTGGGGGTTTATCTATTGGCCTGCAGTTTGTTCCAGAATCCCATCCTGGGATCTGGCTGTTGTTCTAGAAGGTCTATCTGTCGCTCCTTTCGAGCCTCTTGAGTCTATCTCAGATAGACTCCAGACTCTGTCTGTGTCTCCTTCATGTCTTGAGTTTGCGCCCGGTATGGCTAAGACTTTCCTCTATCCCAAACAAGACTATGTTCATAAGGTTCCAACCAACATTCTTTGGCCTATCGTTCTGCAGGCGTTCTGTCCTCCACCCTTCAAAGATTCAGACCAAGAGAAACTGAACCTCATATGTCCAGTCAGAGCACTGGATACCTGTGTTCACAGATCCTCGTGAAATTCTGACCAGTTGTTAGTGTGCTTTGGTCCACAAAAGAAGGGCTTTCCTGCATCTAAACCAACAGTTAGCAAGTGGATAGTCGAGGCTATTTCTCTTGCATATGAGGTTCTGCGCCATCCTTCTCCTTTATCTATCAGAGCACACTCTACCAGGGGTATGGCGGCTTCTAAAACCTTACCCTCAGGGGTATCTATTCAGGAGGTGTGTGACGCAGCTGGCTGGTCCTCACCACTTACGTTTGTCAGATTTTATGTCTTGGATGTTTATACCCCTGGGTCTAGAGTTCTCATGTCTTGACATCGTAACAGACAGGTTCTCGGATGTATGGCGTTCGGGTATTTTTGTTCCCACAGCGTCATTGACACATTGCAAGAAAAGGGAACATCTCATGTTACGACTGTAACTATAGTTCCCTGAGATAGGGAACGAGACTATGCATCACTTTGCCATACCTCCTTCATCCCTGAGATCGACTGCTTCGGTTTTTTTGGAAGCTGACGCGGGCGATTCCGGATGTGCTTTTATCCTTTTCTGCTCATGACCCGTGACGCTCATTCTTGCCATTGGAGTAGTCGGCACGGGTGCTCAGACGCATTCACGCAGGGGCGTTCCCACAGCGTCATTGACGCATCATCTCGTTCCCTTTCTCAGGGGACTATGGTTGAGACGTTCCCTGAGTAGGGAACAGAGATGTTACGTCGGATGAAGACGAATGGGGTTCGCTTAGAAGCCTCTCATCCAAAGAAATGCAATGGGTCTGCGGAATTTGCATGCCGTTACTCCGCCCACCGCATAGGTATAAAAGGAGTGAAGTGACAACAAAAGGGAAAGGGCATTTCTTAGATTATTAAAATAACATTAATTGAGGTTAAAAGTTTTGTGGGTTGTTCAAATTGTACATGTTAGTGATTTTGGGTTAATTAAGAGAGGATGAAACTGTTAACAAGTAATGATTTAAACATAGGTTTACATTAGTCCTGCATAGTTACTTATTAACGACACATCGTTATAATAAAGTGTTACTGAACAAGCTTCCTGATCGAGAATGAAAGCAATGCCACACTCGTTCATTCCCGAGATGATTTTCTCCAGTGCTTTTATTCTCACAGGATTCACTCGCTCTCCTACACCCAGCATCAGAGACCACTCTGCATTAATAATGAAGAAACATGCGCTTATAAACACATGCATTCTGGATACTTCATCAGTCCCTCAGCAGGGATGCTGATGAGTTTATGAGCATTACTTTCCACATGGCCACAG
The DNA here is from genome assembly GCA_030378365.1 of Hybognathus amarus. Taxonomy (NCBI): domain Eukaryota; kingdom Metazoa; phylum Chordata; class Actinopteri; order Cypriniformes; family Leuciscidae; genus Hybognathus; species Hybognathus amarus. The sequence goes on along the minus strand of JAQIUQ010003224.1, from coordinate 173,386 downwards.
ATATGATTATGTAAACATCATTAAGAGAGTTTGTGAGTGAGATCATCTGATATCAGATATTGAATGCTATTTCCCACCTTCATTTTGCCTGCAATAATTTCTTTTAAAGTCTGGTAACTTTTATTTCTAAAGCGCTTCATACGGTACAGATTGCTTCTAAGTCAATTTCATCTCTACATTGTCATTATTCTGCTCATTCAGTTCTGCTCTCATCTGATAGTCAATGCAGTCAAATTGATGAGATCACTGAATATCAATTGTCTTTAAAACCCAAACGTCTAAGAAGTCATGTGACAGCAAACACTAATATATGACATACTTTTTAATTCATTTTATGATATGAACTCAGTCTGTTGTACTTTGTCTTCAATTTTTACTCAGATAAATACACTATACCATCTGCCAGAAAAATCACACCTTCTTTTAATGAATCCAAAATATATTATTGCTTATCAGTCAAAAACGTCTCTATTTGCATGATTTTTAACTGCAGCGACATATAGATATATAGATATGCATATAGATGCCTCTGGTCTATAAGAGTTCCTGGAACATCATATGTTTTATGATTTTATGAGTCTCAGATGTGACAGATGCGTAGATTGTTTATCAGCAGCTGATTCTGGTGTTAGAGTCGGTGTTTTGCACACACACACACACGCACACACACACAGAACATCAAGCTGATTTACCGACACGTGTGTTTTAAAGGGAGCCACAAGTCATATTTCTCATTGTATTTATGAGCGTGTGTATATTTTGCACGGTTGCTCATTTGTTAATTGAGGCCTGACACACACCAACACATTTTGCTTGCTTTCAGTGAGGGTCAGAGTTCATCTATAGAGCACTTTTTAAAATTAGCTTCTTAATTTACAGTGCAGTTTCTACTTTAATATAGCTTACTGTACATTTCCATAATGAACTGAGTGAAGAACATGCAAATCTAGTCTAGTTTAAAGATAAAGTTAAACACAGGACAGCAGTCTTGATAGATTTGCTAACATAAATGTAAATTCTTCATTAATTGTGTTAAGTATCTGCCTCTACAGGGCTGACAAACTATTAAAGGGGTCATGAACTGGCTTTTTAAATTTTATATTGTTGTCTGAGGTCAACTTATGATGTTCGCTTGGTTTTTGCATTCAAAAACATCAAAATGAATAAGTAATAGGCTATTTTGTACCCTAAGTGTTGAGCCTACCTGAAAAACGGTCTGTTTTTATGGGCGTGTCGCACTGAAGACTTGAAAATAAGCGCCCACTGCTGTGAGTGGATAACAGTTTTACATATTATAATGAGTTTAACTCACCCGTCGGTGCACGTGGGAGTCCGTGTGTTGCACCATTCCTGTCAGATCCAATATAGACGGCACAGCACCATTCTTAATCGGTCTGTAAATACAGTCTCGAACCTGTGTCTTGTTTACAAAACAATCCTCAATTAAATGAAGTGAACAGACGACGATGTTTTACCTCATCAGCTGGAACGTCAATAAAAATAAAGTTTATCCATGCAGTCCTATTGGAATCCAGAGGAAGCTTATGCAGCGACTGTCTTCTTCAACAACCAGGCACTGCACAATATTCTGTATCGTCTTGTTAGCTCGATCCGGTTTGTCATCACGAGGTAGGCATCTATGTTATTTAGCTATGCGTGTAATGCACGGGGCTAAACCGGCTGTGTTGAAGCAGGCGTTGATCTTCTTCTGTGGCGGTGGGGTTTTGTCATCTTTGACATCATATTTCCTCACTTTTTAAAATGAGTCATTTGTTGAGGCTGGTGTCAATAAAAGCTTTTATTGGGCTAACAAGGACGTTTTCAGTTCTGAAACTTACAGGATATTCTTATAATATGATGACCTCTTAGATGTCAAAAGCTCAAGGAAAATTTGATTTCTCAGTTCATCACCCCTTTCATATTCACAGCAAAGGCTTAATGTATAGTCTTAATTATATACATCAACTAATGTTAATCTGTGTTGCAGTGAAACTTAAAGTAAAGAACTTTAATTTAATCGTAATATTTCAAGTGTGAGATGGTACCTAACTTGTTATTGCGTCACACAAAGACATAGGTAACAAAATTAGCATTATTATTTAGAAATAGGATCTAAAAAACAAACAAATAAAAAAACAACAACTTTATTTCTGAATGTGCTCTTAATGTTCAAAATGTCTACTTTTTAAATGTTTGAAAATGTTTTATTGGTTATGTGAACATTAAAGGGAAAGTTACTTTTGAAACTAGAAACATTTAAAAAATGTCGAACATCCAACTCAGTTTAATGAATGATCTATAAATATTGTTCTAACGTTTTGAGACCTGAAAACTTGAGCAAACATTTGTCGAGAGAACGTTCCCTGCTGGGTGTGTAGATGCTATAGATGTAGTTTTTACACACACACACACACACACACACACACACACGCACACACACACACACACACACACACACACACTGGCATAAATACAGTAGAACGTGGTCCACTTCAGAGATCCGCTGCTCAGTGGTCAAACCTAAATCTTGCGTGTTTTACACATCGGCGTCTCACGATCACTGAGAGCAGCGTTTGTGTGTGTATCTGGTGGTGTGTGTGCTCTTGGAGGCCTTCAACTGCTCACACACATACACACACACACACTCCACGCCTGCTGCTGTTCTCCACACTTGGCTTTCAACTCCCCGGTTTACACTCCAAGTCCAATTATGATGCACCGGTGCACTCTTAGCTGTTAATGGCATTTCACCACTTTTTCAAGCTTTCAGGTTGTTGTTTTTTCTGTGCAGTTTTGGCTTACAAAAGTGAATGGATTTTCTTTCTAGTTGAAGAAAAGTTGTGTAACGCTCTAAACCAAGGAAGATGATGAAGATGTAATACAGCGCTTATGTACACAACACAGAACGAGAGCCAACATGAGACACATCAACATGAACTATACGGACACCTGAAGAGTGTGTGTGGAGGGCCTGATGGGCTGTTCACACGACACTGTTTTTAACTAAAAACTCTTTTTAATGCATTTTTTAATAAAAAAGTTTTTAATGCATTTTGGCCATTCGTTCACATGACAAAATTGTTCCCTTCCCACAGTGTTTTCACACAGCGCCTCGTTCCCTTCAGTGAACTAGGGTTATATACGCAGGGTTAGGGTTATAAAAATGGTAGACATTTATATGTTTTACATCATTTAAACCAAATTTACAGTAAAAAACTGGTAGCTGTGGTTGCCAGTACTATACCGTAAAAAATATGGTTTAAATATTTGTTTTACGGCATTGAACTAAAGATTATGTTAAAAACTGGCAGCTGGTTGCAAGCGATTTACTGTAAAATATATGGTAGTAATATTTTAGATTTTAAGGTAGTGATCTAAAGATTACGGTATAAAAAAAATAAAATAAAAAGACAGCTGTGGTTGCCTGTAATTTAAAAAATATTGTATTACAAACCAATTTGGGTGATGAGCATTTGTTTTAGTTTTTTTTTAACAGTGTAACTGATACAGAGTGCTTAATTGTAAAATTTCTAAAGGAACTGAAATTTGGTGTTGGTCTCTTATAATTCTGTAACGATTCTACAGTAACTGAACTAACCTGAAGTCGTGTGGTGGCAGAGTTATATTAGATCTGGTGTTTCTAAAGTAAGTTAAACAAAGTTGTAAGTTTCCAACTTTAAACTGGTAGTGACGTTGTTATAATTCTGAGGAACTTCTAAAGTAACTGAATAGACTAACGCTGAGTGGTCACAGAATTATTTCACAACTATTATGTGTTCTTTGGTTATTGAGCTCAAAACTAAAAGCCGAAGCAATGTGGTTTTGCCTAACATAGAGTTTTAAATATGAGAAATATGAGGTTTAGCCTGAACTGCAGTGGATAAGTATAGAATATAACAAATAAAACCAGACGTAGAGTGTTTTTGTTTTTTTCACTCTGACAGTGTTACATTTCTTAACTGTTTTGCGTAATGAAATTTGTGGCCGTGGTTAAGTTTAAAAGCCTCCGTAGTTTATGGCTATTTTGTGTCTGAAATACTGGAGCTGTGAATAATAGATTAAAGGAACTGGATAACGTAGATATTTAAAATCAGACTTTGTGGATAAATATTAGATCACGAGATACTCTAAAGCCCGATAAGACTTTTGAAAATGGAAGGAATGTTTTGTTAAAAACATCGCTATACCCGGTTTTCAGGGAATGTTTGATGGAAAAGAGAATATTGGCCATCTCTAAGTTGAAAAATGTCGAGAGTGCCAGGAGATGACTTGGCTCGAGATTTGATTATACCTCTAGTTTAGTTAATTAATACTTTTATTCATCAAGGACGCATTCAATTGATCAAAATATACAGTAAAGACATTGATAATGTTACAAAAGATTCTATTTCAAATAAATGCTGTTCTTTTGAGCTTTCTATTCATCAGAGAATCATGAAAGATAAAATGTATAAAGTTTTCCTCTGAAATCTGAAGCAGCACGACTGTTTTCAACACTGATAATAATCATAACTGTTTCTTGATCATCAGATCCTCATATTAGACTGATTTCTGAAGGATCATGTGACACTGAAGACTGGAGTAATGATGATAAATTCAGCTTTGATCACAGAAAACAGATGATTTACACTGGAGAAATATTTCACTGTTTTACTGTATGTTTAATCAAATAAACACAGTCTTGGTGAGGACACTGTTAAAACATCTCAATATTCAGGAAATGTCAAAAGCAAAGTTAGACTGTGGAAAATCACAAGCGTGAGTTCCTTCACTCAGTTGTCGCAAACACAAGCGATCGTTGAGTGAAATGTGTGTGAAATGGACTTTCACAGAGTTTGTAAAGACTAAAGCAGAATCTAATGAACCTTTTAGTAGCAATTTCATCGCCAAGTCTGGGCGATGCTTTTGAAAGGATCTTGCCTATTTGTGGAACATGAAGATGAGTTGAGATAAAAGAACATTAAACTTGTAAACATCAGCTTAATGAGATGTAACAAAAGCGGTAATTTCTTAATTTGTTGATTGTGTTTGTTCAGGTGTTTGTTCACTGATGAGCTGCAATGAAACCGGTGATCAGAGCGCAGTCTCATCCCAATTCGTCATATAACTGACGTTTTGGGCGTCTTTTGACCATTCGTCAATATACGACTATTTAGGGCCCCCTTAAACGTTGGTAGATGACGATCCAGGTCGTCATACAGACTGACGCTTTACCTTTAACGTCAGTTCAGGTGACGAGTTGGGTTTAGGGTTAGGTTTAGGTATGGGGTAGAGTTAGGATCCCATGACGTCATCTACCAACGTTTAAGGGGGCCCTAAGTAGTTGTATATTGACGAATGGTCAAAGACGTCCCAAAACGTCAGTTATATGACGAATTGGGATGAGACTGTGTTATCAAAAGCAGGCGATGATGAGGAGAAAAAACAGCTTATCACTGTTGCACACATATTTTAGACATATTTAATGGCTCTAAATGTCCTAGATATTTCACATGGTTGTTAAAAGAAACATCATTTCATTTGTACCAGCATGCAAGTTCATCTTCATCTTCTGAAAGAGAAAAAATAATCTTAAAATGACTTTCAGAACTTTTCTTTGTCTGATATAAACTTTCAAGAAATATCTAAAATGAAAAAAAAAATATGGAAAATATATATGAGGATTTTTTTTCTTATTTTGTCAATAACTATTTTTGTTTTTGGTCTTATAAACTGTCCGAATGAAATGCACTGAATCACACTTAACTATTTCAGAACTTTTTTCAAACCTGTTCGAACCGATTAGATCAATATTGATTAATTAGCAAATCTGGCATTTACTGTAGTTCTGATTCTATAACAGAAAATCACACACGACATATTTGATGTTTACACTCACCTAAAGGATTATTAGGAACACACACTAATACTGTGTTTGACCCCCTTTGGCCTTCAGAACTGCCTTAATTCTACGTAGCATTGATTCAACAAGGTGCTGAAAGCATTCTTTAGAAATGTTGGCCCATATTGATAGGATAGCATCTTGCAGTTGATGGAGATTTGTGGGATGCACATCCAGGCACGAAGCTCCCGTTCCACCACATCCCAAAGATGCTCTATTGGGTTGAGATCTGGTGACTGTGGGGCCATTTTAGTACAGTGAACTCATTGTCATGTTCAAGAAACCAATTTGAAATGATTGGAGCTTTGTGACATGGTGCATTATCCTGCTGGAAGTAGCCATCAGAGGATGGGGACATGGTGGCCATAAAGGGATGGACATGGTCAGAAACAATGCTCAGGTAGGCCGTGGCATTTAAACGATGCCCAATTGGCACTAAAGGGCCTAAAGTGTGCCAAGAAAACATCCCCCACACCATTACACCACCACCACCAGCCTGCACAGTGGTAACAAGGCATGATGGATCCATGTTCTCATTCTGTTTACGCCAAATTCTGACTCTACCATCTGAATGTCTCAACAGAAATCGAGACTCATCAGACCAGGCAACATTTTTCCAGTCTTCAACTGTCCAATTTTGGTGAGCTCTTGCAAATTGTCGCCTCTTTTTCCTATTTGTAGTGGAGATGAGTGGTACCCGGTGGGGTCTTCTGCTGTTGTAGCCCATCCGCCTCAAGGTTGTGTGTGTCGTGTCTTCTTCACAAATGCTTTGCTGCATACCTCGGTTGTAACGAGTGGTTATTTCAGTTAAAGTTGCTCTTCTATCAGCTTGAATCAGTCGGCCCATTCTCTTCTGACCTCTAGCATCAACAAGGCATTTTCGCCCACAGGACTGCCGCATACTGGATGTTTTTCCCTTTTCACACCATTCTTTGTAAACCCTAGAAATGGTTGTGTGTGAAAATCCCAGTAACTGAGCAGATTGTGAAATACTCAGACACCAACAACCATGCCACGCTCAAAATTGCTTAAATCTCCTTTCTTTCCCATTCTGACATTCAGTTTGGAGTTCAGGAGATTGTCTTGACCAGGACCACACCCCTAAATACATTGAAGCAACTGCCATGTGATTGATTGATTACATAATTGCATTAATGAGAAATTGAACGGGTGTTACTAATAATTCTGCGGGTTGTCCGGGTGGTATATTTATATCTTTATTGGCATTTTCATAATTTTGCACATTATCATCAACTAAGTATTATTTTATAAACAAACAGTAAAACAGTTTTTCTTTTTTAGGTAAATGATGAAATCTATGACTAAAACAAATATCACATACCAGCACAGAAGTAGAAGCGAGATGAGATTGCCTGTGTGTGTCATGAGATATATCATGACCTCGATTCCCCGATGATCCCGCAGTGCTCTTCATGTGGAGGTCAGATCTCTTGTTCTCAGGTGGGAATCCCTGACGCAAGTCTGTGAAAGGGAATATAAAAGCGTATTATCATTGCCTTTCCTCTCAGCAGATCTGATAACATGAGCTAAATACTCTCTCAGGCAAACCTAGCTGTGTTCCCGACACTTTTGCTAACATTACTTATGATCTACAGAAAAAATAAAAACCCCTTTTATCCTGTATAGTTTTTGACAAATAGCTCCTGTTGTGTACATGTGATCATAAACAGGGTTCCAGAACACATCTCACCCTGCAGGAACGTGCCGTTATGCCTCGAACTTCATGGAATTAAGTTTTTTTTCCCTCTAGTTTTTGATATCTCACAATTCGCTCCTCTGATCAGTCCAATGAAAACGCAGGATAATTGACGGCATAGATGAGCCAGCGAGTGAAGCACGTTCTGCTGTGTGGTCTGATGCTTTTCTTTCAAAACATTTATTTTGTTGTGCAGCTTAAAGTCAACGGGAAATGCATTGGTCAAATAATGTGGAACTGAATCATGTGTCATTGTTATAATGTGGCATAGTTCCAGATAAACAAGATCAAATGTATTGACAAAATGTATAGACAGAAAATATACACTGAACAAAATTATAAATGCAACACTATTGTTTTTGCCTCCATTTTTCATGAGCTGAACTTAAAGAATTTTTCTATGAACAAAAAGGCCTATTTATTTCTCTCAAATATTGTTCACAAATCTGTCCAAATGTGTGTTAGTGAGCACTTCTCCTTTGCTGAGATAATCAGTCCCCCTCACAGGTGTGGTGTAATCGATGTGGATTAAACAGCAGGAGAACTGCACAGGTGTGCCTTAGGCTGTCCACAGTAAAAGCCCACTCTATAATGTCTATAAGGAATTCTGGACTTGTGTTTGCTCTTTCCATGCAATAAATGAGCTTGACTAGCGTGGGGTTTTGACTTCATACTGCTCAGGACGGGTTATGTCAATGGCAAAATCCATTTCCGTAAAGCTTCAGTATTTTATCTTAAATAAAACAGATGGTGACATTTCGCACGCAATGAAAGCATGATAGTGTTTCTGAGGTGTACTGAATGCGCCGCACAACATCCATTAATTTGCACATTTATTAATTTAATGTTTGCATATTGTAAAGCACTGAATCACTATTAGAATCATGATAAATTCGAATTCTTAGCCTTTAAATTAACCAGAAATAAACTATTCACAAATTAAAAAAATACACGTTTTAACCCTCTGTATATATGTATATAATTCTGTTACAAAATTAAATGATATTGTAAGAGGTACAAGTGTAGACACAAATGAAGATAATCAGAGAAGATCGATGCATGAGAAAACGAGTGAAGCGTTTAGGATTTAGCGTTTTTGTTTTTCTGTGCTGAGCCTGTTCCTGGGCTTTATATGAAGGTAATGATTTGCACAGGCTTTTCCTGAGATGCATGGAGCTCATTACCTGTGGGGTGTGTTTTTGAGACCCTCACGGCCTGATGTGTGTGTGTGTGTGTCAGGAGTATCTTCGGGATCAAACCGAGTCTCTGCACCTCAGCTCTCCTGCAGACTGAGAGAAATGAACATGTCACATGGGTCTGAACTCCATCTCGCTGCTAAAGGTTACCTCTGGAATATCAATGACGATCCATGACGAGCCAAACCAAGTGAGAAAACTTTCTGCGTGCGTCACTTTCTCGCCGTCAACAGCGATAAATCAAACTCGTCATTAGCATCCTAACAACGAGAAGATTCCAATGGCTCGGCTTCTGCCATTAGCTAATCGATCATCTTTTTTCTGCTTTGGCTATCAGCACGCTTCGCTCAAACCCGCGCGCCTGTGCTCTCCGACAACATGATGAAGCGAGCAGCTTTAGAATTAAAGTGAAGATTGATCGCCTTCACGTACTTCTGCTTCCCGCCAGTAATGCATCATAGCTGTCACACATCTCGTGTTCAGAGTTAACTGGGATACGGCCACGTCTCAGATGCTAATCTACAGTAGCATCTCTCATCTCCTGTTTTATTTACTGGTCTCTCGGTGTACTCCTGCTCTGGATCTCCAGTCTGTGCACATACAGGAACACGTGGACACTTTCTACAGGACATAACGTCAAAACTGGAGGAGTTTTAATCTCACAGTGAGTCCTGGCCTGGATGGAAGAATGAACAGACACACACACACACGGACAGACAGACAGACAAGTGGACGGACGGATGGATGGATAGATTAGTATCTTGATGAGAGTGAAAGTGAAGCTGAAGCAGAATTTCTGAATCTGAAAGTGTCTCTCAGTCGTTCAGGATTATTATTCTGCAGCTGCAGTGAGAGAGTGTGTGTGAGTGTGTGTGACGTGAGAAACACTCATCACTGCAGGTGGAAACAGCCTCGCTTATTCCAGGAGGAAGTTCAGCTTTGAATGCGAACTCTGTCATTTCCATATAATTGAGTCACGGTGGAAGATGGAATAAAATAAATATCATGTTTCTGAGAAGTGTTTGTCAGGCATATTCATAAACCGTTCTGACAATCCTCACAATGACAAACACTGGCCAGAACTGTTTAATAACGATCTTATCTCATCTCACATGGTGTAGTTAAACACAGTTAGTTGTTATCTTGAGATCTGCATATGCCAATTGACTCAGGTGCTTCGATTAAGAGTAAAGATATGTTGAGGGCAGTTTAATTTAATCAGATGATCAGAGAATGTGAACATCTATAAAATCACGGCTGTTCTGAACATAATGAAGGATTTCTGAGTATTAGTAAGCATTCTCTTCTGTCTCGTAATGCAATAATAATGTTGCTTCTGTTTTTATAACTTGTTCTGTAGTTCGTTTGACATTTAGATTTGCAAACTTAATGTTGCACCCAGAAGCAAAAATAGCATCCATTTGGTGCCCTGATGGAAGTTTAAAAGCGGACATTTCTAAATTAATTTAAAAGACAAGTTTTTTTTTTAGATATATTCTTAAAATACTAAAATATACTTTAGATGAGTCTAATTCTTACTTAACTATTAACTACGACTTTGCCTCATTAAACTAATTATTAATAGTTAGTAAGGTAGATTTATACAGCACTTTTCACAATCTAGACTGAATCAAAGCAGCTTCACAGTATCAATCAAAACATAATAACAATGTTCGTTTCTTAGTGGAAAAACATCCACGTTTGGTAGAGCTGATCAATGGTATTAATGTATTATTGATTGATTAATTAATTTGAATATCCCCAACTGAGCAAGCCAAAGGCAACAGCAGCAAGGAACCGAAAAACTCCATCAGGCGACCCAATGGTGTTCCTAAAACTCCATCAGGTGACCTAATGGTGTCCCAAAACTCCATCAAGTGACCCAATGGTATCCTAAAACTCCATCAGGTGACCCAATGGTGTCCTAAAACTCCATCAGGCGACCCAGTGGTGTCCTAAAACTCCATCAAGTGACCCAATGGTGCCCTAAAAGTCCATCAGGTGACCCAATGGTGTCCTAAAACTCCATCAAGTGACCCAATGGTGCCCTAAAAGTCCATCAGGTGACCCAATGGTGTCCTAAAACTCCATCAAGTGACCCAATGGTGCCCTAAAAGTCCATCAGGTGACCCAATGGTGTCCTAAAACTCCATCAGTGACCCAATGGTGCCCTAAAAGTCCATCAGGTGACCCAATGGTGTCCTAAAACCCCATCAAGTGACCCAATGGTGCCCTAAAAGTCCATCAGGTGACCCAATGGTGTCCTAAAACTCCATCAGGTGATCGCAGTGGTGTCCTGAAACTCCATCAGGTGACCCAATGGTGTCCTAAATCTCCATCAGGCGACCCAAATGGTGTCCTGAAACTCCATCAGGTGATCCAGTGGTGTCCTGAAACTCCATAAGTGACCCAATGGTGTCCTGAAACTCCATCAGGTGACCCAATGGTGTCCTAAAACTCCATCAGGCGACCCAGTGGTGTCCTGAAACTCCATCAGGCGACCCAATGGTGTCTAAAACTCCATCAGGCGACCCAATGGTGTCCTGAAACTCCACCAGGTGACCCAATGGTGCCCTAAAACTCCATCAGGTGATCCAGTGGTGTCCTAAAACTCCATCAGGCGACCCAGTGGTGTCCTAAAACTCCATCAGGCGACCCAGTGGTGTCCTGAGAACTCCATCAGGCGACCCAATGGTGTCCTAAAACTCCATCAGGTGACCCAGTGGTGTCCTGAAACTCCATCAGGCGACCCAATGGTGTCCTTAAACTCCATCAGGTGACCCAATAGTGTCCTGAAACTCCATCAGGCGACCCAGTGGTGTTCTAAAACTCCATCAGGTGACTCCAGTGGTGTCCTGAAACTCCATCAGGTGACCCAATGGAGAAAAAAATAAAAATAGAGAACCCAGGCTCATGTGTCCTGTCATGATTATGAAACAGATGTGTCAAGATGAAGAAGGAGGAGGAGGAGAAGGAGGTGAGATTCTGCTGTGACGGTAATGTGTTTGTTCGGGCCTGAAAGTCCTCTAATGTGTGAGGTGGAATCCCACATTTAAAGTACTGTAAACCTCAGGGCTCAGGCGTGCGCTGTGCCAGAGCCGGACGCTCAGCAGGGAACGCCGCTTCAGCCATCCATGCATACAGGCCACAGGTCAACACTCTCCACAACACATGTGGGAAAGTTGAGAGCCTTCTGCAGTCAGCATCCAGCTGGGGTTTTAGATAAAGCCTGAAGAAAGGAAATAAAATGCACAAGACTGGAATAAAATAAAATCGCTGCTATTTTGGACCAAGAATTAGAACAAAAAGCGGTTGAGGAATGATATGCATAATTCAGTTATTCATCTGCCCATATTTAATTAAAGTTGTTGTTATTCTTTAAAGGTAAAAGTCTTTCATAGAACTGATTGGAAAATGTAGGATTTAACCAGGACATTGAAAGTTATGTCCAGGACCAAGATCTATAATGACACATTTTCTCACACAAATCTATGAGTGTGCTCAAATCATTCAGCTGTCATCATGCATTTATGGTTTAGTTTATGCTTTTTGTGATTTTGGAGCTTGACAACATAATTAATCAAGGACAGAAAAACTACCAATCATGTCCCAGTGATTGTCATTTGGCTGGTTGTTTTGACATCTTTTTCCTTGTAGTAATTATTATCACAGGTCAAATGTTTCTGCTGGATTGACCTCTGAAATAAATTATACGAAAATGAAATCCTTAACAATATTTAGGTATCACAAATGCTAAAATAACAAGATTATTCACTGCTTTGTTCAAGCAGAATGACCCATCGGAAGGCATTCCCTCTTTGAAACGAATCCACAGCTCATTTGCATCTTCACTTCGCTACTAATCTTCAACCGGTACACAAGGCACTGCTCAAATAATGACTTAATTTATGCTAAACCAGTTCTCAGAGGGAGATACAGAGTGAATGTGTTTAAAATACTGTTAACGTGACCGTCCTTCATTATAATTATAGGTAAGCCTACAGCTCTTCAGCGCTGTAATGAGTGAGGAGTCATTAAAACTTCATGTTTCATGTTAACAAGTGAAGCTTTGAAACCTTTGCGAATCACTTGTTTCAAAGCAATCGGTGCATTCATGCCACAATTACCGTAATTACGAGTTTCCACCTTTGTAAAAAGCATTCATGTGTTCAGAGAACTCAAAATTACGATTTGTAACCTGGGAATTTTCTGAGAGCTCCTTTTTCTGAGAAATCAATGAGCGAATGTCAAATGACCCCAGCACCAGATTCCTCCCGCCATTCAGCAGAGTAAACTGCACGTCTCAAACAACAGTCATAAGTAAAAGTAGTATCATACAGCATGACACAAGTATACAAATAACCGGCATACTTAGGGTGCGAGGATCCCAGTACGCGGCAGTCCAAAGTGCAACAATCAACGCGCACGCTGTAACAAAACACAAAGCACTATGATTTATCCACTACCCTATAAGGGAAGGATCGACACTACAAACATCCGCGGTCTTACCTGTGAAAGGGCTACCGACGCATCAGCCATCAGGAAACAGTTCCCATTCTCCTACATGCCATTAGAGACTTTACAAAACAATCTTCCCGCATGCTCTTCAGCAACAGCGGAACCGGAAAAGCCAGGGAAGAAGCTTCACTGACGCAAATTCCCTGCAACGCAGTATATACTCCGCCTTTAGCCATGATAGGCTTAATAAATAAACCTGACGAAATCAATAGTAGCCCGAAGCCAAACATCTATACTGCCACATTCGTATGAAGCCCGACCTGGCCCTTTGATTGGCCCGACAATTTCTGAATTGAATCAGTAATTACTCCCCAATGGATCAAGTAATTATTACAATCAAATATTGTGGACGGACTTCCAGGCTAATGAAGTTGCCATAAAAACGCATAATTATATAACATCACTAGTGGCACGTCACGTGTAATTACAATGTCAAACTTATCAAGCTGCCGAAGTCACATGATTCTCAGTAAACAGGCGTCAATACATCAAGACATTTCACAATTCCATCATTCATCATCATCTCTGTGAACCCATATAGATGATACCTGATCTCAGATCGGTGTTATAAATTTGTAGTCATTTAACGAACTCGTTTATATAATTAAATAAGTTGTAGCTAAAAGTCTGAATTACCTAAGCTATACATAAGAGACAAACAAATCAAACCTTACAAATGAATATAATTCATATTATAAAAACGCTTCATGCATGTTTTATTTGCATTTAATACATTACACCTTCAATAAAACAAATGCAGTTGGTTTGTGAAGGTGTTTGCCTGAGCTGCAGTGGGAACGCCCTGTGTGATTGTGTCGTGAATCACGTGTAGAATCAGTCCAATGGAGACGAGACATCATAGGTGATCGAAACAGAATCAGGAAACTATGAAGCAACGCTGAAATCAGACCAGCTTCTGTCTTCAGCAAGTGCTCTCTGTGTGTGTCTGTCCTTGTCATGTTTATTGTTGTCTGTCAAGCTCAATATAGTATGTATATGTCTATCATGTCAATGGTGAGCAAGCAAGATTTGAAGCGTTTGATCAGGGGGTGGGGCTGGGTAGGGTTTAGGGGTGGGGTTAGAGATCGGGGGGTGGGGCTGGGTAGGTTATAGGGTGGGGTTAGAGAGTCAGGGGTGGGGCTGAGTTGAATTCTAGGGGTGGGGTTAGGGATCAGAGGAGCTGGACTAGGGTTTAGTTTAGGGTTAGGGGTTGGAGGGGCATCGATGGATCGGGGTGGAGACTGGGTAGGTTTAGGTATATGTAAGGTGGAGGAGATTGGATCTGGATTGAAACTCCTACCCATGGATTTCATGTTCTGCAGTGAGGACCATCTCAAAAATCCTAAGGTTCATCAGAAACCGAACCCTGTCGAAAAGCCTGATGTTCGGCCAAATGCCTGGATCGGGTGCATCCCCATAGGCCAAACATATCACGCCTTATAAAGAATGATCGACTGTTACGAACGTACAGGTGACCTGTAATGCTAATGCAGTTTTGCGAAATATTCCTTTTCCGAATTGCCTGAAAAACCACCTCAGAGCGAGTGTAGAAAAGTTTTTGTGATATATGAGAGTTTTTGCGATATATGAGAGTTTTTGCGAAATTGATTAGCATGTTTTCAATTTGCAATTTCAATTGCGCAATTTGAAGCGTAATGAAAACGTGGCCAATATGACCCGCAGAAACAGTCACTGAAAAAATTCCCACCGCTTATAAAACCGACTTAGTATTTTAATGTAGTTCCTTACATAACACACTCTCAACTCTTGTGGTAATTGCTCTCCATCGCTCTGAAGAGGTAAAGCGCCACACACTCACACTCGCCGCCATCTGTGCTATCGGTGGAGCTTCTCCCTCAATGCTCGTGTTCGTCCCATATTCCACGCATATATTCCCTCATGGTCCTGTTGAGTACTCCAGCCATACTTCCACAGCGTAAATGCTTGGTGGGAATCCTCACGGCGGAGGGCGCTTGGCATACATAATCTGAGCAGTGTCTCTATCAGGGGTGTGACCGGGGTTTCTGATGAGGGTCCTGCGAGGGAACATGTTGGTTTACACGAGACTTCACTTTCAATAATTTATGACGACTGCTCCGGCGGGAGCCGACACGCTGGAAGGATTCAATGCCACAGAGAGAGGAAAGAATCGAAATACTGCGCACTACACCTGCATTAATGCATGAGTCCGTCGGCTACGGCCGGATGCTGGAAATAAACATGGATGCTTTCAAAAAACGAAAAAATACTTGTAGCCGTAAGAACAGAATAAATCATTTTTATCAGAGGGATGAAAACCATTAGTTTGTGCATGAACAAAAAAAGCCAAATGCAATCTATTTTTTTAAAAGAACCATTTTAAATTCACCATCAGTTCTTAAAATAACCATTTTCAGGACTTTCTAAAGAACCTTTTGCAGGATAAAGACGCTTTAACATAAATGTTCTTCATTGAACCATCATTTGTCACTTTTTCAGCCATTTAGTTCAAGCAGAATGCTATTCCATTTACTCTACAATTTGCCTGCTGCCTCATTTTAACCTCGTTTAGATGATGTTCGTTCTAACGTTTCCCAGTCTCGACTTGAGGACCATCTGCCCCTGGAGTGCCCTGGAGTTTAATTTTCTTCTTAAAATAATGTCACTGATGGCTATGGTTCAGAATAAAGTGAATATAATACTTGCGTTGATGAGAATTGTTTTCGTGTGCCTGTTATGCTAATTTATAATACATAATGTGGGTAAAATGAAGTGTTGAGTGTTATGTATTAGCACATGATCTGTGTTTATTCTTCGAGGATTATGGGAATGGGGTAACAGATGAAGACTGAATGAAAGTTTCTCGAGACGGCAGTTTTACTGAAACACACACAGTTTAAGCACAGATATCTCCGGGTTAAACTGGTGTTCAGATTATGAATATGATGCAGGTTTGCCTCTGTGTGTTGAGCTTTACTGCAGTGTTAGCCTCGTATTATGAGGTATTGAAACATATATAATCAGGGGTTTTTTTATGACAGCTCTGAAACTAAAATATATTCAAATAACAATGCTATCCACATCTTCGTGTTGTGATATATTTCAGGCACAAAGTTGCTTCGCACCTGTATGGAATTATTCTTGCAGTTGATCCATGTCAAAGTCTAGGGCAGAAACCTCTAGAAAAAATGCTTATTCAGAAGTAAAATGCTTATTCAGTGTCAGGATGTGGAGCAGCTGTTCTGCTTTTGTCCATGTTCATCTGTGTTTACTGTGTGATGTTCCAGTTCTTCTCTATATGAGTGTCAGAGTTTCTGAACTCCTGAAACGCCTCCATTGTAGTCTTGAGTTTCTTCCAGGAACAAACACGTGCGAGAATATCCTCATTATAATAATCATGATACGCAGAATGAAAGGGCCTGGTTGAGTTAGTTAGTGTGTTTAAACTGCGCTTATGGAAAGGGGGGGCTTTCCCAAACACACTTGAAGCGCTCAACCAATCACAGCGCATTGCTCCAGCCGACCAATCAGAGCACAGTGTGCCTTCAGGAGGAGGGGCTTCATAGAGACAGGAAGTAAACAGGGCTGTGTTTCCCGTAACTCACTGCTTCACTACTATGCGATGCATCGTTGAAGAAATAATCCCGAAACCGTATTGTCGTAAAATTGGTCGTTCAACCACGCCTGGTTAATGATGTCATTAACTGAGGACTATTTCCCATTTTTCTCAAGGTTTGAAACCCTGTTTGCTTTATTTCCAGATTCATTCATAGACTCGTTTCACACACTCGAGCTCATCTGCACATGCACACACTTCAAAAACTACGCTTTAAATCTCTCAACAGACTCAAAAGACGTAAATTACATTTGTATGCATTCTAAATTAAAGACACAGGTTATACTGAATGTCTCCTTGATTATTTGCTCAAGATCAGGATTTATTGAGTCCACATGTCATGAAATCAAGAAAGTGCTTTAACCACAGGTTGAAGATCTGTCACACACACACACACCTCTGCGATGTGATTTGCGAATGTTTGCTGGAACGAATGGTTTCGGAAACACCGACTCGTTGAACTGCTGATAACGACGTAACTTGTGACCACAGTTGGCTAACGATGTTTCAGGACACAGTCCAGAGCGTTCCTGACAGACTGTGAAGAAGGAGCCGCAACAATGGAAATAATCAACATTAAAGCAGGAAAACCTGTTCTAGTAGAGCCTGAAACACATCATATGGCTTCTTTATGGTATGAATATTTTTTAATAGTTTCAGCTCTGTACCAGCATGATACACACTTCCTTCGCATTAAAAATGGCAAATATAATTTAATAGTAAATAATTATTAATGCGCATTAAACAAATAAATATGCATGTAGTGCACATACTAATAAAAAAGCATATAAAAAATCTCTAGGTCTTGATAAACGTCATGTACTTCGACTGCTTTGTGTTCATATACGGCTGTGGATGGCGGGGCGGTAAAAAATCATCTTTAATTTGATTATTAATCATCTGTCTGCGGTTCTCCTGCAGAAAGCCGGCCTTCTGTCTCTTTCATGTTCGGATTCAAATGCATTCATTATTTTTGGGGCTAAAAGTCAGATGTCCATAAAACATGCCCTTTGATAAGAGTTTGCTCTGGATCTCGAAGCGCTGGTCAGAGAGGCGAAGACCTTGATTATTCCTGCGCTGACCAGACCGCTGGACTCTCTGCAATTATCCATGTGTTCTTTCATCAGGAGCAGCAATTGTGCACGCCATCCAAGATCAGTTATGAAGAATAATCCAGAGTGACGTCTTTATTACTCGCTGCATTATTTAATGTCTGAGAGCTTGTTTTCCACAGAGCCAAGGTGCTGTCAGCTTTATTAATGCAGATATGCAGTTGTTCTTTACCCTGACCACGGCGTTACAGCTGCAAATGAATGTCAAAAATATAACGTTTTTACTCCAACATTTCTATTCAGCCATAATGGTATGTGTGTTAAATCCGCACACAAGTCTTTACTTTCTGACATTCACGTCACATTTTAGGAGAGGCATTTCAAACACAACAGGGCTAAAACTAAGAACTTAATTTCAGAAAAAAATTCAGAACTTAATATAAAAGATCTATAAAAGTTAAGAGGAAAAACCTCAGAAGGCTTTTGAAATATTAAGGTCTGCAAGATGCAGTGTGTCTCTTGTTGTGTTTAAGGAAATGCTTTCCACACGATGTCCACAAAAAACACACAGACAGTGATGCTGTCTCTGAGGCTCTGTTGAGTCTGTGTTGTATAAAAGACGACGTGTCTGCCAGAAAGACCAGCATTATTGCCATGTTAGTCCGACGTTTGTGCCGGTTAGGCCGAGTCGATGATTTCATTCAACCCGATGTCAAAAGACGCAAAGTCAATCTCACGTTCCTGTGGAAATGTACGTCTGTTTTCAAAACTGAACCTCATTCGGACTCTTTACAGCATGACAGGAAATCATTTATAGCCTACATGTTTTTCAAATATACCACGAGTTCCCTGTTACTCAGATCATTGCAAGACGTTTGTCTTTAATTCATAGGCAATATAATTACAATTATTACAAATAAGATACAAAATGATAGCTTAATTTAGGCTAAATTTGAGACCCTGCTTCCCATTATGACAGTTTTTAATTATTATTTTACAGGGTTTCCGCGGGTCTTAAAAAGTCTGAAGAAGTCTAAAATTTCAAAATCACAATTTAAGGCCTTAAAAAGTATAGTGTTCTAGGTCTTAAATCATTTTGAACAGATCTTAATTTTCCTATGTCCATGTAAATCTCATTGAAATGCTCCGCAGCGCTTTGGAATGTTTTTTATTTATTTATATTACGTGGTTGTAGTTCTTAATTCGCTGTATTACGACTACAAAATACACCAACATGCAACAGCCAGTTTTGAGGTTTCGTGTTATTGGCGCGTATCTCAGAGATCACAGACAGACATCAAATGAATTTTATTCAGCTATAGGGAAGTGGAAGTTTAGCGATACTTGGCTTAAAAAATCTGAATTTTGGATCAGATTTTGCTGATTTGGATTTTGCTGATTTGGATCAGAGCCAACACTAAACTTCTCCACACGGCAGCAAGACACCAGTCCTACAGTGTTTCAAACAATGTTTCCGGACTCTGACATCGCTAAATCCTTCTGGTGCGGGAAGGATAAAACGGCCTACATTACGTGCTTTGGAATAGGGGATTTTATAAAAACAGAAACAGAACTAATTTACAAAATCACAGGACCGTTCGTGCTGACTTTTGACGAATGTTCAGTTTGAATAAATTAAATAACTTTGCGAATAATTTTGAGACTTCTGCGTTTCCTTTGTACATTTTTTTGTGATATAGGTCTTAAATTTCATTCATAATGGTCTTAAAAAGTCTTAAATGTCACTTTGTGAAACCTGCAGAAACCCTGTTTTATCATTTTTTCTTTACTTCAAATGTACTACTAAAAAACACATAAAAAATGAGGCGTTTGAATTGTATTTAGACATGTTCCCAAATTTGATAACAGGATTGAATATTATATTAATGAAAATAAAGCATAATATGTGGCTGTTACGTGCTGGCAGGAACGAAGCAGAGAGTGAATCCTATCTCAAGCACTTATTTAATAAAGCAAACACATAATTCCAAGGGACCACAAACATGCAGACAAGAATAGCAAACATAAAAACAAGAATTCACAAGGACTGAACTAAAACATAAGGTTTAAATACAAGGGAACAGATGAGTGAAACAAGACACAGCTGGGCAAATTAACTAACACAGGTGGTAAACATGAACACAAACGAGGAGCGGAAAACTGGAACAGGACTAAACCAAATACACAATAATGGGGAAACACGAGACAAACAGAAGCCAGACATGAACCCACACCGTGACAGAATAAGGTGGTTCAGTCCTCATGCCTGCCAGTTTACAGAAAGGGCCAAAAACACGACATAACTGTAACCAGAGCCATCGAATGCATCGCAATTAGTTAATTGACGGCATTAATGACTCTTGGCCATGCGACACACGAACAGAAATGATGTCAGACACCATTAGCAGCTCCTGACCTGTACAATACATACATCATGTGGGGCAGATTTGTGTCAAACCGTAGACCTTATGAGTAACTTATGATTTTTAGATCTAGGCATGTGGAGCTGAGATGCGAGCGATCTCATTGGCTGCAGGATCAGCAGAGCCAATCAGCTTCAGGCATGAGCCCTGTAGAGTTTCATGACTGAACTAGATATTTATTTACAGGCTGTTCACACTGTATAAATAAAGGATTTATTCTTCAACAGTTTCATGGTGATTTAGTTATAATGTGGCATATTAGCAACTGCTTTGTTGAACTCGCCAATGCATTTACATGTAACGTAAAACAAGTGGACCAGTCTTATCAGCCTGACCTCATGAAATGCATCTCTATACCACGCATTGTGTTTTACGTGTAATTTATACGCTAAAATAAGTGTTCACCACAGATTTAAAGGAGTAGTTCACTTTAAAAAAAACTTTTGCTGATAATTTACTCACCCCCATGTCATCCAAGATGTCCATGTCTTTCTTCTTCAGTCGAAAAGAAATTAAGGTTTTTGATGAAAACATTCCAGGATTTTCTCCATATAATGGACTTCAATGGGGTCCAAAACGGTTCAAGGTCCAAATGAGAGTTTCAGTGCAGCTTCAAAGGGCTTTAAACGACACCAGACGATAAATAAGGGTCTTATCAGCGCGAAACGATCACTCATTTAATAAATAAATAACAAAATCTAAGTTTTATAATCTCAAATGCTTGCCTTGCTCTGTTCTGTTTGTGACTCTCCTGTTCGATTTCGTTCATCAAAATGAAATTTTTTTTGTGTCATTTGGTTCATTCAACGGACGAAACGAACATATTGACTAGGAAAAAGATTAGTTTATTTTGATCATTTCTGTTTTATGTTGCTGCAGAACAGGATCCTGCTGTAAACCAGTTTTTAAACTGAGCCAGGCGCATTTTACTGTAACTAAACTGTTGCTGTTAAATTTTCCTGTATAATAAATGAAATGAAATGATTTTGCACTGAAACTGTCTTTTGAACCTTTGGTTCCCATTGAAGTCCATTATATGGAGAAAATCCTGGAATGTTTTCATCAAAAACCTTAATTTCTTTTGGACTGAAGAAAAAGACGTGGACATCTTGGATGACATGGGGGTGAGTAAATTATCAGCACATGTTTTTTTTTTTTCTACTCCTTTAAATTGTAAAATGTATGTGTGCAGTTCAGATCATTTAAGACTGATTGAGTTTATACACAGTTGTGTTTTCAATGGAGTGGATAAACTCTCTGCCCTTACAGAAGAGACGTTCATTCTGATCTAAGCCTCTAAAGGTGACGTTTCCAGCGAAGAACAACAAATATTTCAGTCTGTTTCATCAGCAGCATCCACAAACTCACCACTAAATTCAAGAGGATTTACGCTGGAGGCCGAACTGTGCTTCTGCTCTCAGGGATGGCCTTGTGTTTCAGACTCGCAGTGAAACCCCTGCGAGGCTCCTTGACCTTTCCTCGCTCCTCTATCTGTCTGGCACTTGAGATGAGGATGGAAAGGTTAAGGTGAACCCTTGGTGACCTCTTCTAGAGAACATTTCCTTTGAGCTGGAACTCTTTAAAGCTACAGGGATCATGAGACTTGGACTGAGCTTAACTTAACAGTCCCTCCTGTTCGCTGGCAATACTGTGTCTCTCCACCTCCAATCCTAATGTTCATTCCAAAGCACGCACTTAATGAGGATTATTATTAGGGATGCACCGAAATGAAAATTCTTGGCCGAAGCCGAAGCCGAATAATAATGAAACGCTTGGCCGAAGGCCGAATACCGAACATGGTGTTTCACAATTTTTTAACCATTGCATTAATTAAATAGTAAAAATGTGTTTTTTACTATTTTGTCTTGCTTTTCAGAGAAAAAAAAAACAAATTACAAAAATCAAATTTAAAAATATTTATTTAACACTGAACATTCTTTTAAGATTCCAGCAGATATACAAACAAAGCACAATATAACTTCTATAAATTTACTAAATAAATTAGTAAAAAAATAAAATAAAAATGTATTTGGCCATCTTTGAAGCCCCCCTTCTTGAACAGCCTATGTTAGGCCTATAACTAACTGCTGAAACGGAGTAGTTGTAACTCAACAAAAAGTGCATTGAAATGTGCAAAAAATGTGGATGAACCCACAACAAATGAATAACTGTCCTAGACATAAGCCTACTTAGCCTACTTCTTCAGAAAAAGTGGCAGGTTCTTCTTTATGAAAAGTAGCTTCTCTGCCTTCTCACATGAAAGTCGGTTCCTCTTCTCATCGATGACATGAGATGCAGCACTAAACAGTCTCTCGCTGTCGGTGCTTGTGCATGGAGCAGACAAGTACCTGGGATCAGAATAGTTAAAATTTTAAATATTGCAGTTTTCTAAAAGTTGCTCAAAACAAACAATGTCTCAGAGATAATGAAATAATTGAAAACCGGTGTAGGCCTACTATTTTACTACACTGAAAAAAATAGTACCAAATACATCATATAAAATACAGTAACACTTTACAATAAGGTTCCATTTGTTAACATTATTGCATTAACAAGCATTAACTAACAATGAGCAATACATTTGTTACAGTATTTATTAATCTTTGTTAATGTAAGTTCATAAAAAATACAATTGTTCATTGAGTTCATGTTAGTATAAGTGTATTAACTAATGCTAACAAATACCACTTTTGATTTTAACATTATTTAGTAAATGTTAACATTTAAGATTAATAAATGCTTTTAATAATTGTTTTTATTGTTAGTTCATGTTAACTAATAGCATATTAATGTTAACAATAGAAACTACTTATGTTTTACCAAAATATAAATAAAATCTTAAATTAATTTTTCCATACAAGGCGCCTACCTGCGTGCCATCTGTGCCAAGTCGGGAAAGCGGCCTTGATTGGTCCTCCAAAACTCGAGAGGGTTATTGCTCCTGGGGATGGGGACTTCTGAGAGATAAGCATCTAACTGTTGAGCGGTTGAGCTTGTCCTCTGTCTTGCAAATGGACTATTCTCTTGGAGGATCTCATCGAACATGTCAGACAGCGAGACGGTGCGCGGCTCATCGGTAGTACGAGCCCGTTTTCTCTCTGCGCTGTTTTCATCTCCTGCGCTGTGCATCACCTGACTGTCTCCATCACCTAGCGGCTTTCCCAAATCCAACTCGGCCTGGATCATTTCTCGTGTGCGCAACTTTTTCCCCACATCCAAGTAATGATCTTTATATCGTGGATCAAGTACAGTCGCGATACAGTACAGGGGTTCGGAGTCCGCCTGACTAAATCGTGTGCTGACAGCCTCTAAGAGCGCACTTTTAGTTGTTTTCACTCCGTGGTCTGTTTCAGCCTCTTTGTTTAAAAGTCGCTTTAGTGCTGCAAGTAATGGTATAACGTCTGCCACAGATGCATCAGATGAGCTTATTTCTTTTGTTATCTGCTCAAAGGGGGCGAGAAGAGAGAGAACGTTCTCGATTAACACCCATTGGTATGCGGTGAATGTCGCGGGCAGTTCATGATCTGCTATGTATGTAGCCAGGACTCGCTTTTGCGCAAAAAGGCTTTCCAGCATATAATATGTACTGTTCCACCTTGTGCTCACATCTTGTTGGAAACGTTTTTGTGGTGTTCCGAACTGTTCTTGGATAGATTGTAGGCGCGCATAGGCAAGCGGAGAATGTTTGAAGTGGCCAACAATTTTCCTGCCTATCGCTATCACATCCGCTATACTGCGCTGACTCAACAATCCCTCGTTGACTGCCAGTTGAATTGTATGTGCCATACACCGTATGCCTTTCAGATTGCTATCTTCCATGGCTTTAGCCATATTTCTAGCGTTGTCACTGACTACCGAATGCACTTTAGATCGGTCAATACGCCAAGTGTCAAACATGTTGGCAAACGCCTCTGAAATGGCTGCAGCTGTATGGGACCCTCTAAACTCTTTTGAGTGCAGCACAATCTTTTGTAGCTTGAAATCTGTGTCGACCCACTGCGCAGTTAAACTTAGCATACTGGTGGGGCTTACATCCGAGCTCCATATATCAGTCGTGAAGCTGAGGGCTGCAATATCTGTAGCCAAGAGCTCATGGATGTGAGTTGAAACGACGTTATACATCTCAGGTAAGCACACGTCTGCGAAATGCCGTCTACTGGGTATGGTGTAACGGGGCTCAATGTGGTCTATAAGCCTGCGAAATCCAACATCCTCTACAACCGAGAATGGTTGATCATCCAATGCGATGAATTCCATTATCTTTTTCGTAATGCCTTTAGCTTTGGCACTGTCACTGGCAAACTTTTTTGCCTTTTCTAAGAAGTCAGCCACAGATGGAGTGGGACTGGGATGAGCTACTTTCCTTTCGCTGCTGTTGCTGCCGCAGTGTCTTTCTCGTACTCTGCATGCTGCTCGGGGTGTCTTGATTTTAAGTGATAAATTAAACTTGTAGTGCTGTAAGTTTTTGCAGATGCACCCCCTCTGGACAATTCAGCAGAACAGTGTCTGCAAACGGCCGTTTTGCCTCTTCTCGGACACTTTAAAGTGCTTCCACACCGCCGACATTTTGCTGCATTTATAAAGCGCGCGCCTCTCACTCACGTTACTATTTGATCGCGTCATCAAAAACGTCATTGTTCGGAAAATTTACTCGATCTTTTTTACTTATTCGAGCCAAACACCGAAAGTGCTTTTTGCTATTTTCGAGCCGAATAATTTCAAGTTGCCGAAACATTTCGATTGCATCCCTAATTATTATGGATTATTATAGAGCGCTCACGTTAGCTGTGCATTTCCAGTCTTTAATGAGTAACTAATGAATTTAAATGTATGCATGTATATATGCTTTTGTATAATATTGTTTAACATGTCTCAGCCCAAGGAGGTTCAATGGCCCAGTTGAGTCTTTGTTCCGCAGGGCTTGTGTTCATCTACTTAAAATATGATTTTTTTCCATGCTATTATCACATTTTTCTGCGAGTCTATAATAAGGACTATTGTTAGGAACAGTACATACTGTACGTTGTGAAAGCACAATACAGTTGAATTGAAATCAAATCTTTTTGGGAATATTATGCGTATCACAATGGTTGTCGTTGCTTGCATTACATTTACATATTTGTAATTTTTTATTAAAGTTTGTATGGAAATGCACAAATGAGTTTCATACAAATTATCACCAATTCACCAAATTGTAAAATCTTATGAAAGTAGAATTGCCAATTTCTATAATGTAGACTCAGCAAGATAGATTAGCTTTTCTGATCGATACAAATGAAATATAAATGTTTTCTTTAGCAGACAGTTTTGTACGTCACATGACCAGCGGCCGGCCCACTGAGTGAGTAATAATAATTGTTATTATACTGTCTGGCACTGCTAATTTTAGACACTGAGTACATGCAACTTTCTAAAGAACAATCCCTTTAAGTATATGCATTTTCAGGGCTAGATCGAAACGCAGTATGCAGGAATAGCTCTCAGATAATGTTCACATCCACCAACCACTGATATGTAACACAAGGGCTTAACAGTATAGCTTAAAGTTTGAGATAAAATATATAACAGACTATGGTTAAAGCAACAGCTTGTAATTTTAAAATCAGAATATCTACACTCACCGGCCACTTTATTAGGTACACCTGTCCAACTGCTCGTCTAACACTTAATTTCTAAGCAGCCAATCACATGG
Organism: Hybognathus amarus; assembly: GCA_030378365.1. Taxonomy (NCBI): domain Eukaryota; kingdom Metazoa; phylum Chordata; class Actinopteri; order Cypriniformes; family Leuciscidae; genus Hybognathus; species Hybognathus amarus. Next base: position 147,312 of record JAQIUQ010003224.1, on the reverse strand, counting down.
GCGAACTCGGTGCATTTAGGCATGTAGACATGGTCAAGAGCAATCTCCTGCAGTTCAAACCAAGCATCAGTATGGGAAGAAAAGTGATTTGAGTGACTTTGAACGCTGGCATGATTGTTGGTGCCAAAGGGCTGGTCTGCAGTACTTCAGAAACTGCTAATCTACTGGGATTTTCACGCACAACCATCTCTAGGGTTTACAGAGAATGGTCAGAAAAGAAAGAACATCCCAGTGAGCGGCAGTTCTGTGGGCGGAAATGCCTTGTTGATGCCAGAGGTCAGAGGGAGAATGGCCAGACTGGTTCGAGCTGAGAGAAGGGCAACAGTGACTCAAATAACCACCCGTTACAACCAAGGTGGGCAGAAGAGCACTCTCTGAACGCACAGTACGTTGAACTTTGAGGCAGATGGGCTACAGCAGCAGAAGACCACACCGGGTGCCACTCCTTTCAGCTAAGAACAGGAAACTGAGGCTACAATTTGCACAAGCTCATCGAAATTGGACAATAGAAGATTGGAAAAACGTTGCCTGGTCTGATGAGTCTTCGATTTCTGCTGCAACATTCGGATGGTAGGGTCAGAATTTGGCGTCTACAACATGAAAGCATGGATCCATCCTGCCTTGTGATCAACGGTTCAGGCTGGTGGTGGTGGTGTCATGGTGTGGGGAATATTTTCTTGGCACTCTTTGGGCCCCTTGGTACCAATTGAGCATCGTTGCAACGCCACAGCCTACCTGAGTATTGTTGCTGACCATGTCCATCCCTTTATGACCACAATGTACCCAACTTCTGATGGCTACTTTCAGCAGGATAATGCGCCATGTCATAAAGCTGGAATCATCTCAGACTGGTTTCTTACACGTGACATTGAGTTCGCTGTACTCAAATGGCCTCCACACGTCACCAGATCTCAATCCAGATGAGCATCTTTGGGATGTGGTGGAACGGGAGATCTGCATCATGGATGTGCAGCCGAACAAATCTGCCGGCAACTGATCCCATCATGTCAATATGGACCAAACTGCCTGAGGAATGCTTCCAGCACCTTGTTGAATCTTATGCCACGAAGAATTAAGGCAGTTCTGAAGGCAAAAGGGGTTCAACCCGTTACTAGCATGGGTACCTAATAAAGTGGCCGGTGAGTGTATATTTCCCATTGGCGAATGTGTAGTGTTGGTCCTATGACTCATACATCTTTATGCTCAGTAATGAACACAACAAGAGTCTTGTTTCTCTTAAGTTGACTCTCAGGGCTTTTAAATCTTTCAACAATGTCAGATGTGCCGAGCATAATTCAGAACATGACTCTGTGTGGCTCGACCACTCACACATTCAAATGTCTTTCTAACAGAATATAATAGATACCAATGTGTGATGTTAACCCAATCTCTATTTAAAAATGTCAATGCATTGGCTCAGTTGAAATCGAAGCGCATCTTTATATTCATAAATCAGAGATACACACACTTTATCCGCCTCCACATCAGTGTTCCAGTTTCCCTCACTCTTTTTGTCAGGACATGTGAGAGTTTGGGACAGCTTGGCAGCCCCTAATGCACAGATATGATGGAAACGTATGCATGCATAGCTTTTCCAGCCCATGACAGACTGTGACAGACATTAATCAATAGGGTTTTAACAGGGCAGTGCATCAGCGCATCCGCTCGCTCCATCAATCTGCTCCTCTCTGACATTTTCACCAAGAGCCTTTATCATTCTCACACACCTTTACAGAGATCCTGGCCAAAATAAGGAGAATGTGGGGAGAGGGAGTAAACAGAGAAGAAAAATAAATCTACACCTGACAAGACCTGGAGCGGCGCTAGAAGATGTCGGCGGTGTCAAGAGGCACTGCAGCCAGGGCCGTTCTCTCGGATCTGAGCGGAGATGATGATCTGCCTCGCCTTCATCACTCCAGCGGGCGCGTTCTCATCACAGAGCTTCCTTTCCAGATGGAGAGATCTGCAGATAACCAGAGCAGGCCGTCTGCCGACACAAGCAACCATCGCCACTTGCAGCTACTATTACTATTATTATTGTTGCTTGGGACTTTTACATGGCTTGCATTATAACTAATCATCTTTGCAACTGCTGGACAATTACTTTATTCAGAGCCGCTGTAAAGCCAAACAATCTCTGCTTCTTTAATTTGTTATCATTGTGAAGCTAACAACGGTCTATATTGTTAGAGCGCTGAAGGAGACTTGACTTGACTTTAGAAACACTGCATAACCTAAAAGACAAAGAGTAGTCTAAACTGTTAATCAGAATTAACCTTCATGATGGCAGCTCAAAAGGCAGAGATGAAAGACAGATTTTCCCCTTTGGAATAACTTGCACAGTAAAACCTTATGAAATAGGGTTACTTACAGACTTCAAAATGGAGATTGAGTGGCCAGCTTATTTCCTTTCTGCTAATAAAGAGAGCGCTGAATGTGTTTTCTCCAGGCTACATCTGGACAGAACAGCTGGACCACATCAGAAATGCACTACCCCCCCACCTCTCTCTCACTCTCTCTCGTCTCTTTGTGTGTCTGTACAGTTGCTTTTCAATGGCTGCCTATGAGGGTCAAATTGACCCGAATAATAAAATATTATTAATTTTTGTATATGTCAAAACACAGCAGCATGTTCAAAATTATTTTTATTATTATTTTGGTAGCCAAAAAGCTTAAGAGCTTTAAATATGTGGGTCAAATTGACCCGCGAACATCACAGTAATGTAACAGTAATTTTGTTTGTATATGTCAAAACACATCAGCATGTTGAAACGTTGCATGCATGTTCATCATGATAAATGAGAAAAAGTAAAAAAAAAATATCAAGAACAAAAAAAAAAAACTAAAACTAATGTTAACCACTATTTCCAACAACTAGAAAATGAAAACAGGTCGAATTGACCCACAACATAACACAAGGGTTAAACTTGGAGCGGACATAGCAGAAATGCGTTCATCATGCAGTGGGTTTTTATTCCTGTTTATTTTCTGCAGGACATTGTGACTCGGACTGTGCTGAAGAGTTATATCAAGGACTTCTTAAACTGGACTCTGACTCAAAGACTGCTGTGAACTCTTTTTAACTTCTGAGGAACTTTCCTCTGCTGCTGCACAGCTCAGGCGATCCCCTGGTGTCCATGGTTTGACATCAGAGTTTTACACACATTTTGGAGCCTTGTTGGTGTGGATCTCTATGAGGTTTTCTGTGAATGTTACAAAGATGGCGTTTTGCCTGTTACATGTCGCTGTGCTGTTCTTTCTTTGCTTCCTAAAAAGGGAGATTTGTCTTTGTTAAAGAACTGGAGGCCGTTTGCCTTATTGACCACAGAATATAGGATTTTGTCATAATGTCTTTCTGATAGGTTAAAGAAATATACACTCACCGTGCCACTTCATTAGGTACCCCATGCTAGATAACGGGTTGGACCCCCTTTTGCCTTCAGGAACTGCCTCAATTCTTCGTGGCATAGATTCAACAAGGTGCTGGAAGCATTCCTCAGGGAGTTTGGTCCATATTGACATGATGGCATCACACAGTTGCCGCAGATTTGTTCGGCTGCACATCCATGATGCAAATTTTCCGTCTCCACCACATCCCAAAGATGCTCTATTGGATTGAGATCTGGTGACTGTGGAGGCCATTTGAGTACAGCGAACTCATTGTCATGTTCAAGAAACCAGTCTGAGATATTCCAGGCTTTATGACATGGCGCATTATGCCTGCTGAAAGTAGCCATCACGGAAGTTGGGGTACATTGTGGTCATAAAGGGATGGACATGGTCAGCAACAATACTCAGGTAGGCTGTGGGCGTTAGCAACGATGCTCAGATTGGTACCAAGGGGCCCAAAGAGTGCCAAGGAAATATTCCCCCACACCATGACACCACCACCACCAGCCTGAACCGTCGATACAAGGCAGCATGGATCCATGCTGTCATGTTGTAGACGCCAATTCTGCACACCTACCATCCGAATGTTGCAGCAGAAATCAAGACTCATCAGACCAGGCAACGTTTTCCAATCTTCTATTGTCCAATTTCGATGAGCTTGTAGCAAATCTGCAGCCTCAGTTTCCTGTTCTTAGCTGAAAGGAGTGGCACCCGGTGTGGTCTTCTGCTGCTGTAGCCCATCTGCCTCAAAGTTCGACGTATTGTGCGTTCAGAGATGCTCTCTGCCCACCTTGGTTGTAACGGGTGGTTATTCTGAGTCACTGTTGCCCTTCTATCAGCTCAAACCAGTCTGGCCATTCTCCTCTGACCTCTGGCATGAAACAAGGCATTTCCGCCCACCAAAACTGCCGCGCTCGACTGGATGTTTTTTCTTTTCGGACCATTCTCTGGTAAACCCTAGAGATGGTTGTGCGTGAAAATCCAGGACATTAATGCTCTTCATTTCAGCCCGTCTCATCCCAAGGCATCATATAATGACTCTTCTGCCAAAACGTCAACATTCAACACACATGGCATCCTTTAGCGTCAATATGAGACGCAGATATATATATATGGGACAAAAAGGCACCTTCTTGTTAGAGGTCTTAACCCTAGTTCGTACCACAGACCTTAAACCTGCCGCATTAACCAAAAGCGTGTTGTAACACACTGACACTGAGAGGTGCCATGTGTGTGTGGCATGCTATGCCGCATTGGGCAGAAGCATCACTATATGATGCCTTGGGAGATGGAGAATGCGATTTGTTCATTTATATGAGAAAGGCTTCATCAGCAAGACGTAAATTGGGACATAAAATTAGGCTTTTTGGGCAGTCAAAGATACTCTATTTTGTGTACGATCACTGCCAGGAAAGCTTCATTTGGAAAAGAAGGGTCAAACATCCTTGGGAGTCAAATTTTGGTTCGAAAGAATGATTTCCAGAAGATAAACTTGTGTAGGGTGCAATGGAGAAAGTATGTCTCACTGGACCTGGTTGCTACCCAAACTATCCTACAGGGGAGAGATGTCTTTGATTCGCCAATGACTTTACACATTGTGGGCACAGCTGTAAAAATGTTCTACACCTCCTGCTGAAAGACACAGAGTGCAAGAAGTTTCGGAGAAATCGGTGACCTTTTTCTGGTCCGCACATACGGCTCGGATGGGGCGCCCCGGTACTGTTTTTCTTTCCGAGACAGAGATGAGGCCATGGTTTGAGTGGATACTTGAGGGATGCAGGCTGCATGACATACAGCAAGTTCTCATCTAACACTTGGTTATTAGAACTGTTATACAACAGGTGATTAGTGCTCTTGGGTTTCGCACACGCAGGTGGTACTGCTGGGTGGAATGGGTAATCTTGAAAAGCATTTATATTCTAACGATGAAGATCGTAGAGACTGAAACTTACAGGTACTCTACTCGGCTTCTGAGAAACCTGTTCTGGAAAGCCTGCGAAAGTTCACACATTTTCAAGATCATTCTGAAGTACCTGCCCGGCATGTGGCTGGTCGGAGGAACCTCTGCTTCTGAACTCTTTTCTGCCTCAAGAACTTTCATCCTCAGCCTCTGCGTTCTCAGTTGTTTCAGGGGTCAGATACTACACACCAGTGTGGATACATTGGGGTGGGAAAAGCCGACATGAACATTACCAAAGCTCACCACAGAGGTGAGCTGGAGAAAACCAGATTTTGGATTCTCAGTTCTTTCCTGGCACAATCCAGCAGTAATAGATGAGTGGAGAGGTGGATGCAAGTTCCTCGTTTTCCCTCTCTGACTGGAAGAAAGGTCTGCTGTCATTCAGAGCTCTCACTAATGGATGGATTTGAGCCAGTGGGAAAGAAAGCACAATATGTCACCTGCGTAAACGTCTATAATTTACCACTCTTCTGGCTGGGGTTCTTTCAACGGAAACGGGACAGGGGCAGCGTTTCGGCACCCCATTCCTCCCCCTAAAGGTACTTGGCGTAAATCCGGTTGAGATACCAGCGGACGGGCTGACCTCCAGTGGATCTATGGCTATCTATGGCTATGTGGTGCATCTCGATCCTAGAGTTCAGTGTGGGTTGCCCTTTCTGTGAAGAGATTGAATCTGTTTTTTATTTGTTTATGCTAATGTTCAAGATTGATGGATCAGTTTTCCTTGTTAACAGAGTGGGTTACATCTTTGGGTGGAACTTTTTGTCTTCAGTTGTTGATCTTTGGTTCAAAGTACACCGTTGAGCAAAAAAAATGTTATACCTTAACTTCATTTCCTATTTGGTAATGCAGAATTAGCCATCTGGAAAACAAACTGGGAAGAATGAGATCTCAGTACAAGGTGCAGTAAATCCAATGTTTATGTTTTTGGGCCTACAGTAGTGGACTCCTGTGCTCAGAGTGGAACACGCTTATTCTGAACTGGTTGCAGACTTTATTTATGATTGTTGTCATCATCATATTGTGGTAAACAAATATGTTTGTTTATAATTGTTGCTAAAATAAAAGTGTTAAACCTCTCTCCCATCTCCTCTCTCTCTCTACCTCTCGATTTCAATTTTTAAATTTTAACTGAGCTTTACACTAGCATGACTGTGTAACACAATGTTGCCAAAGTATCAAAATATGATATATAAATAATACAACAAATAAGTAAAACATATGGAAATCATGTCATATGTAGCATTGTAAAAAAATCTTAATAAATAAATAAATAAATACATTGAGTCACTTAGAGAATTAGCTGCCTCTTGAGTTGTAAATAGCTAGCACATATTTCAGCTGCTAGTGCAGCTGTACTATCCATACTCTCTCTCTTCTTCTCTCTTCTCTCTCCACCTCTCTCTCTCCCTCCCCTCTCGGGAGGAGAAGCATCTGCTGACACTGCAGATTCAACACCAGCCGCTCAGACCAGTGTGATGTAGATAATCTCTATACTTCTATGCATGCATCCCTTCCATCTCCCCTTCTGAATCTAGCCAATAAACTACATTCAGTAAGAAACTTCTTGATTATGGAACTCTATACTTTACCAGACCGTATGCTAATTATCAGGCTGAATCTTTCACAACACTCATCCATCTCAGTCTATATTTACCACAGCAGCACACACATCTGCAGTTGATCTAACACACTTTAGTGCAGTAATAATCTATGATAACATGACATTTTAACTGAACAGTGACCATTTAGGTCTCAGTCGACCCTTATATATATCCATTACAGCTCTAGGTCAAGAAGGCATGTGGCGCGTCTTCAGTAGTAATCCTCAGGCTCAATATTCTGTGCAGAAACACATCTGGGATAATCAAATATTTCGCTCAAGCTTGTACAAAACAGATGAAGGCTATAATGCTTCAGACTCTTTATTAAAGAGGGACAAATGGTTTGGAAATAATATAGGATTGTTCTGATCATTTGAAACTGCCGCTCTCCAAATAGCGTTTTCATGAATATAAGGCTCAGTTCTATATAATGAACTTCATTACACAGGAGACATGTTTGTGCTGGGAGGAATGACAATGGCTTAATAAAGTGTGTAGTGCTCCCACTTCCAGCGGCACGCTAGTTCCAAAGCCAAGGACGTGAGATATAAGAGCCTGTTCTCATCCTTTATCGTCATATAATATGCTATATGAAAACGGCGCTATACTACGCACTTGGCACCCTTTATCGATTGAATATAACACGCATACCCTAAGGCGTAATAAATCCAATAAATCCTTTAGCGTAATATGAGACTACCCCTACCCCACACCTAAACCTAACCATCACAGCGCATGTTATATTAAGCGATAACGGATGCCATGTGGGCGTAGGTATGGCACGCCATTTTGTATGGCAGCGTATATAGACGTTCTACATGACGATAAAGGATGAGAATGCGTTGATATCAGTTACAAAGCATGGAAGTGTAGCAGAAAGGTTTTAAAATTGACCTAAAATACTTTTCAATCCAATGAAGCATTGTGAAGGCGTAATGAAGTTGAAAACCACCTACTTATCGATTACGTCATCCGCGGTGCTTCATGGGAGTGGGCGGAGCTTAAAGAGCTAGCGGCTCTCTGATTGGTGGAACTTTCTGTTGTAGGGTCTGGACCCATCAGACACACGCTGATTATTCATTTGGTTAATTAAACTCCAAAACTAACATCCCAAAAGAACTGAGCGCCAGGGCTGAAACAGTGTCATGAACAGGGCCGGAGGAGGAGGTTTCAGACACAGGAAGAAAGTGTGTGTGCGAGAGACAATGGGAAGACAGGAACAATCTTTAACAGACTGTGCTTCATTATTCACAGACTAACTGATCTATTAATGAACATGCTTCATAGAATTGTATAAATGATTTCTGTCTTGTGTACTACTATGTATATATTATGGTATATAACATAATATATATGGTATAAGGTATTAGGATTAACTTGGGACAAAGACTCCTAAATCTATCTAGAGCAACTTGCCGCTCAGACATTTGCACCGTGATTATTGGTTCGGTCAAACCTTAGGGTTGGATCTTTCTCAGGCTTTATGCAGAGACAGTCCACATGTGACCTCCCCTCTTACTGTGCGTCACACCGGACGAGAATCCGAGCAAATACGTGTCTAGTTTGGCGTTTGACCACTTGTGTTAATTTGCGCGCCAAGAGTGAAACTGACGTGCGTAAAAAGGAAACTTTGAAGCGAAATTTACCCGTGAGCAGAGCAGCGGCGTGACATGGGATCGTCGTGCACCGTATTTGTGTCCACCGTACCCTTCAGAGGCGAACCGTTCTGCGAGACTTTACCATTGGCTCGCCTCCTGCGCTGGATGACGGCCGTTGTCAGCGGTTCTTCCCGCCTGTCCCGATGCCCGGTTTGATGGCCTGTTGTTCCCGCATCGCAGTGAGATCACCCTTGCCCTCATCCACCTAATCTGTCATTATTTTGTTTTGATGATAAATAGAGCCATCCTTCAAAAGTTATTAACCTGTCCTGTGATTTTTCTCCGCTCTCACGTCCAGACACGAAAAACTTATGCATGTCTGTATTGTCTTTACATAATACTATTTCATCTACATTCAGTACAAAATGAACATGTTGCTTAACGTGAGAAGAGAATGTTTAACACCTCATTCTGTTACACGTACGCATGCATAGCGCCGATATTTGAATAAGTGAAAATGTCGCTTCGGCCAGGAAAAATGGATCACACGAACCGTATTATATATATACATACATACATATTTTAGCTAGTCAGTTTAATAAAGAAGTAGTTCAGCTAAAAAAAAAAACTTTTGCTCTGTGATAATTCTACTCACCCCCATGTCATCCAGAGATGTCCATGTCTTTCTTTCTTCAGTCGGGAAGAAATGAAGGTTCTAACTTATGCACATGTATGTTGGTTGTCTTTACATCATAATAAAATTTCATATAATCTAGATATGGAATAAATAACATTCAATACAAAATGAACATATCTTGTATATTGAAATAAAGTTTTAAGTCATAAAATATTTGCTTTGTGCATTATAACCACACCAGGCATGTAAAGAACCAAGTACAATCTCAGGAGTCTGGAACCAGGACTCCAACCGACGACTTCACTCACCCACTTCGTCGAACTTCAGCCAGCCTGTTCTCATGTAAATGCGTCTCATAACACGCATGTGTATTGTCTGTGTAATATATATGCGAAAATGAGTTTTTACGTGCATATGTAGACGCAAGTTTTTGTCGTGCAATTGATACGCAAGTTCATTTGCGTATGATACACACGCACCCCACACCACTAATTCTAGCAAGCGTATAATACACACGCACCCACCCCACACCTAAACTTAACCTAACCAACCAATGCGTATCAAATGCACGTAAAAACTCACTTTCAGCGTATATGTTACACGACAATACACTTGCGTGCTATAAAGACGCATTTGGTGTGATCGGGTTGAACTCGACCGTGGCCTCAACAGGCCCCAGGGCTTGACCAAACCATGTGCTCATGGTGAAAGATGACTTCCAAACAACTTTCTACTTGCAACTGAATTCAAGAATTGCTCCCACTACAAATGCAAGTATTCAATTCAATGAAATGTGAAAATGAAATGCTATTGGTTCTTCTCATAGTCAGATGGATCTTCTCCATCGTTACATCATTCCATCTCTCACTGTATTTATGTATGTTTGTTTAGTTTATTCATGTTTATGATTTAGTTAATAAAACCTGTGCACTTCATGTATTTGGTTCTGATTCACTGCTTGCAAACAAAGTCTGATTTTACAATCTTTATTTTGCTCAAAGCGCCACACATGCTAAGAAGCATGTGGCCATGGAAGATGCCCTTTCCTTAGAATAAATTAATAATCAAAAGAGTTCGTTGGACGAACTGAATTGATTGTAGCCTTGTTAAGGTAACCCAATTAACTGACAAATTTTCATAATTAATCATAACAAGTTATGATGTCAGTTCCTAATATGAGATGTAAGTTCTTTGAACTGTACAGCATCATGGGTAATGTAGTTGTCCACTGAATTCCGCAGTTAAACATGACAACTTTAAAGATCAGCTGAGATAATGAGGGCTGACATCTTTCAACAGAAGCAAAACACCATCGATTAACAACCTCACACTCACAGTACGACTATACACACACTCACAGTATGACTGTCCTTAACGGTTATTGTTGAAAATGGAGAAAATGAATCAGGTTTTGACTTCCACAACACAACTGCAGATCTTCAGTTTGACTGCAGGTGACAGCTAAACACAGGCTTTAATGTGGCGATGTAGCTGCCCGTTTGAATCAACAACTCACATGAAATAACTGCAGAAACATGTTCCACCAGAGAGCAAAAAGGCTCACACACACACACACACACACACACACACACACACACACACACACACACACACACACACACACACAGATGCGTTAGCTCCTTTAATCTCTCCCTGCAGCTCCAATTTCATGCTCTCAGCATTAGAATAATTTGTTTGGCAGGAGACAGCACACACACACACACACACACACACACAGGGCAGGTGTCGGCATCACCATAACCTGTGTGATCTTCATTAGTGGCTCTGAGGAGGAGGCCGGCTCTGCAGATTGGCTGGATGGATCAGTGTGTCGGTGAGGAGCTCGGCGGGAGGCTTATGAGCTGCTTCACACACACACACACACACACACACACACTGGCTGACGGATGGCTCTATGGACCCACCCAGCTGCTTTAATATTGATTATGGCCTGGCCCATCGAGCACAGGGCCTGAGGGGCTGAGGATCCGGAGAGTCTTCGTCTAATCTCACACTCTTCACACACACAGGCAATCACACACACTCCATACCGTCTCCTTTATCAATCACACATGTTATTTAGGGCTACTTACAGATGGAAAAACATCAAGATAAATAAAAAGTCTTGATTTAGAAGCATATCAATAATTAATGAATTAATGATCAATTTATCATTTCTAAATGAAGTATTGAATTATTTACACACCACTTATCAGTGAGGTCACTTAGAAAGTGTGAGTAAATGGAGTACATTCAGGTAGTTATAAATCATCTTTTAGTAATATTAGTTATTATTACTATTCTATGAGTTAATCTAAAGTGAGGACTAGTTATGCGATTGTAAAGCATTTATACGGAGATGGCTGGTTTATCTTCTAAACAGAAAAAGGAAACAAACACAACACAGTGATACAGACAATGTTTTTTGTACAACTATAAATGTTGTAAAATTGCAATAGCAGCATTTCAACGAAAGTAGGCTGACTAAGGTTTGATGCGGCTGTGGTGTACGTGATACATCCGTTTCGGAGAAGCCGTTGATTAGTGAAATCCTGCATCACACACACACACACACCCTCCTCTCCAGCTCATTTGATCCCGCACACTCATACATGTCCTGTACTGTATGTCAACACAGATTTACACTCATCCTAAAAGCACACCACTGCATGTGTAATCTGCAGCCTGGCAAACCTGAGCCGTTTCAGCGGCCAACAAAGTCCCAGCATATTCAACAATTTATTTGTCTGCATATGATTAGCGCTGGGCCCGTGCGTGCGAAGGAGACCCTCTCTCATTACACAGCTTGTCTAAAACAAATGGGTCGGCATGTTGGCAGAATAAGCAACACTATATTTCATCTGACTCAGTTTCTGTGGGATGTCACAGGTGAGTTAGTGTGACAGCCGGGAATAATTGGGTTTTCACCGCCGTCATTTTGAGTGGGTCTTGAAAAATCAACCCTCGCTTGGAATTGTGGGTTCGATGGGATTTCTGTCATGTGTTTGAGAAATTCTGCTCATTTATATTTCCATTCCTAAACTAGAAATGCCCTTTGACTGCCGTCTTCTGGGAAAATAGAGCATTTTGTTAGCCAAGGGGAGGCTATAGGGCTTGGACCATGTATATGTCACGGCTCATTACCGGTTACTGTACGGACACATGTCAACAAGCGACCCGTCTAACCTTTACACATATGCTATACTATAAGTGCACGAACGCATGGTTAATATTGCTCTCTGCATTGCCTTGCAGATACTGAGGTCAGTTCAGCTTCAGTCCACATAGTCAAATGTCAGATATAATCCGGCGAAACATGAAAACATGCCCACGTCTCGCACCCTGAGCTAAGCGGAGAGTGTGTGACGCATTCAGAACAGGCCTGGAAACACACTCTGGAGCAGTGCTTAATTTTATTAGCTTCAATTCCCACATCGTTTCCCATCGTTCCGGTTCTAGTAAATGTAGAGAACAACCGGACAGCGATTTGTCATTTAGCGTGGCGTGTGGAGCAGATGGACACAACCTTCCCTCTTCCCAACATCCCGGCCAATCAGACGAGCCATCAGTCACGCCTGGGCTCTCAGGGGCGTGTGCTCGTTAGTTAATTACACTGTGAATATCCAGCCGTCCACTGGTCCTGCTCACTACCGTTAGATGGACGCTACAGACCCGGCCCGAACCCGCGGCCTCTGCACCGCTGAGGGGGATGATGAATGTGGGCAAATATTAACTCGTTTTAAATGACACTGAAGTCAATTTCAGGGGAAGATTGTTTGGGTGGAGCGGATGTGGAGAGACGGGACTGGCTCTAATAGAGATGTGCTGTCTCAGTTTTCTAGGGATTTTGTAATGTTAGTGAATGCAATTCAGGACAATAACAAGCTTTTTTTCAGAAGAAAATGTACAGTAGGTATTGTTTGCCTGTGCATCTGTGGTTGCTACGATGCTCTGGCTGGTTGCTAGGGTGTTTATATGATGATTTGGGTGGTTGCTAGGCTAGGGGGTTTATAAGATGTGCTTGTTGTTTACCAGAGTGTTTAAATGGGGTTACTTGGATGTTTCTAGGGTCTGCCAAAGTGTTGATATGTTGTTACTAGGATGTTTCTAGGGTGTTCTGGGTGGTTGCTATGGTGTTTCTAAGATGGTATTGTTGGTTGCCAAAGTGTTGATATGTTGTGACTAGGATGTTTCTAGGGTGTTCTGGGTGGTTGCTATGGAGATGGTATTGTTGGTTGTCAGAGTGTTGATATGTGGTTACTCTGTTATTTCTATGGTGTTCTGGGTAGTTGCTGTGGTGTTTCTAAGATGGTACTTGTTGGTTGCCAGAGTGTTGATATGTTGTTACTAAGATGTTTCTAGGGTGTTCTGGGTAGTTGCTGTGGTGTTTCTAAGATGGTACTTTTGGTTGCCAGAGTGTTGATATGTTGTTACTAAGATGTTTCTAGGGTCTTCTGGGTAGTTGCTGTTGTGTTTCTAAGATGGTCTTGTTGGTTGAGAGACTGTTGAGTTGTGGTTACTTGGATGTTTCTATGTGTGCCAAAGTGTTGATATGTGGTTACCAGGATGTGTCTACGGTGTTCTGAGAGGTTGCCACAGTGCTGTTCTTGTTAGTTGCCAAAACATTTCAATGTGGTTCCTGAGGTGTTGCTAGGATGTTCTGTGTGGTTGCTAGTTGGTTGCTGCTGTATTTAGTTGTTTTTTTCCAGGGTGTTCTTGGTGATTGCTAGGATTATCTTTGTGGTTATTAGAATGTTGATATTCAATTACATTCAATTAAATTCAAGTTTATTTGTGAAGAACTTTTTTTACATGTAGTTGCTAGAATGTTTCTAGAATGTTCCGAGTTGTTGTTGTCAGCGTGTTGATATGTGGTTGCTAGGGTGTTGCAAGGGTTTTCTGGGTGGTTGTTAATTAAATGTGGATATTTAATTAAATTCAAGTTTATTTGTGTAGCACTTTTTTACATGTAGTTTCTAGAATGTTTCTAGGGTGTTCTGAGTTGTTGCCAGAGTGTTGATATGCGGTTGCTAGGGTGTTGCTATGTTGTTCATCATATGCAAACATTGTATGGCTTGTATCTGCCTCAGAGGGCAGCACTATTCATTTGGGCAACCCGAATCTGAGTCGCTGCTTGTGATCCTCCTCTTTATACAGTCCTGTTTAAATACAAATATTTAAAAAAATATGGTGCATGATTTCATAGCAGTCATTGATGTCCAAAGACAAATATACAACAGTGAGCAATACTCCGATCCTCATGCTGGATATTATGCCAGCAGGCTAAGAGGCCTTCCAAGAAGCATTAACATTTTTTTTAAATTAGAAATTATCTTTTATTATTATTATTAGGATCCACACACACATACACTTGTATTCAAAAAGAAACACCCAGTGTATCTTGCTAAAACCAATGCCAATAATCCATTTGTTGGCAAATTAACTATCAAGTGAATAATTTATCATGTACGGACAGTGCAGTGCTTCGGGGACTATTGATTGTGAGGGCGAGCGGCTTTAATTCTCAGCGTAAGGCGTGTAGAAGCATTATGAGTAATTGTAGTTCAGCGCCGGCTGGTCAGGAGGGCACAGAGGACTTGGCGGAGTTTAAGATGAATTATTGCTGAATCAAAAGCATTGTGGGAAATCTGCCCTGACAGACGCCAGGACTCGTGATACGCTCTCTGCGTTTCCAAGTGCCTTAAAAGGTGTTCAGTGACAGACACACACACACACCACACTCGTCTCATACACACATCGAAGGCTCCCACTGCCATAACCAGAGCAAAAGAATATGTTTAGTTACAATATAATATATGAATTAAAATTGACATTTAAAAATTCTATTACTTTTGTAAAACTGAAACTATCATGTATTAAAGTTAATGTTAAAGTGTTAAATGACACACAGTTTCAATAAAACAGTCGGTCAAAAAGCGATCATCAAGATTATCCTGTGTGTGATGGTGTGATGAACGGTATCTGCTCGGCATGACGTCTCTGTGTCGACACATGGGGAGTTCATGTGCAAATGAAATATTCCTTGTTATTGTTCTTGAGATATGGGAGACTGTCAGAGGGCTCTCCGCGCTGAAGCAATAATGAAAACACAACAATAGAAATATGTATAAAATAACATATGCAAGAAATATTCTCTTTGAAAGAGTGAAAGATAAAACACTCAAGCATGTAGAAAGAGGGGAAAAAGGTTGCGTTTTAATAAATTCAATCACGGCAAAGCGGCAAGTTATTATGCTAATTGCTAAGGATGTTATTTACAACAAAATCACCTAATTATTAACACACTCCCAGAGAGGCTTGGTTTGACCCAGATAGACCCTCTGAACATTGATCCACATTATGTCATTTCTCTTGCAGTTTGTTTAGTGTCTGCTCTTTGTGATCTCTTGCACAGTTGCTGAACCGAATCAGAAGTTCTGCATTAATTCGATTTCTTGCTGCTAAAAGAGTTTATATACACTCGTCAGTCATCAGTCTTCACCATTGCATGTCTACATATAAGCCTGTAAAACACCGTACAAGAGTAAAGCTTCACAGTCACACACACTTCGTCTTCTTAAACAGAAATGGAAATTTGTAATTTAATAAAAGCAATTAATGAACTATTCTAGTTAAACTATTCGCTGTTAAAGCTTATGTGTTTGTTTGTAGATCTATAAAGATTTTGTTATTTTTTGTGGTTAATTTAAGATTGTCATGGCAACACAGTTGTAGAACTGGATACTACATTACACAGAAAAGTTAAGTGATTTTTTCAGCACGAAAATGATGTCTTGTGGTTGTGCTATTGAAACAGTGAGTATTTTAACATGCAGATTGGCACCCCATTTTGTTTAAGAGGGAAACATTTTAAATAAATATTTGTGGTAATGAACAATATTGTCTTTGGAGGTTTATTTGTTTGCTAATGTGTGTGGAAGCAGATATCAAGCCGACGGTGTGTTCCCGTACAACGACGTAATTCGCTGCTTCACTACCACAGTACGATGCATCGTTGGAGAATCAACAAGCTACTCTGGATTGTTTCCCGAAACCGTTTCTCGCAAAGTATCGCTCAACCACGTTGGTTTCGCACCTGGTGGAGTAACAACTACTTTTAATGAAACTGTTTGAGATCCAATTAACGCTAGATTTGTTTTATATAAATTACAGACATATCAAATGAGGACTATTAGTTCTCAGGTGTTTTGCTTTATTACAAGACTCAATATTTGTCTCGTTCTTACACAGTAGAGCGCGTTTGCACATGCGCACTCTTCAAACACGGTACTTTAAATCTTTTGACAAACTAAAAGACATAAATTCCATTTGTATGTATTCTAAATAAAAGGCACCGGTTGTACTGAATGTCAGCTTGCTTATTTTGCTCAAGATAAGGATTTATTGCGTCCAAATGTCATGCAGTATGGAAACGATGCCTCTAACCACAGGTCGAGAGCTGTCGTTCAAACTACACTTCTCTGCGATGCTGTTTGTGATTGTTGATTGGAACGATGGTTTCGGGAAACACCGACTCGTTTAACTATGCTGATAACAACGGAACTTGAGACCATAGTTGGCTAACGATGCTTTCGGGAAACGCACCCCTGGAACCGGACGCTAAAAAACAGACAAATACATGATAACATTATCTAGCCTACTTCTTAATTAATTAACCCTGTAAAAGTACACAAGTCACAGAGTGTTGCTCACTCTAATATCATAATACAAATAAAATATACTCAACTAAGCCAGTGTCTAAACTAGTGATGAGGAAAACACTTAAGTATGAATTTATTTATTTTCTCTACAGCTACATTAAAAAAAGGTCTTATTCAGATATATATACAGGGATGTAGTGGAGGCTAAACGCACGTAAGCGCCGTTTAGCACCTCCCAAATCCGGAAATAGCGTTTACCCACCTCCAAAGTGTATTCATCCACCTCTCAATTGCGTTTATCCACCTCTAAATATCCTGCATGTAGTTCTCTAAGACATTTTAAATTAAGCTTGTGTCGTTTTAGTTTCATATTGTTAATTATTGGTTTCATAGGTTGTTAAACCTAAGACAAACTCTTTCATATTGCGCTGCATTACTGTCAGTGTTGTTGACTATTACTGATGGTAGGTTGCACTGTTGACGTTTGTGCAGCCTTTTGAGCAGAAATCTACACAAATGAGCTCAGAACACACTCAGTTAACAACATGGGCTACTGCTTATAAAAATCTAAATAGAATTTTTATAATTCTAACATGTTAAACAACCTCAATTATTTTTCCTGAACACCATCACAATTGAAAATGTGACAATGGTTTCCTACAACAGTTCAATAAACAGTAAAAATTAAATCACTTACATTTTAGATGCAATATTGGCTGTTTTTGTTCTGTTTCAGCAGCGAAAATAGTTCCAAACAAAAATCATAGCAGAACCACGGCACATGTCACAGGAACACTCGACCTGTTTTCATTACTGAATGATTCAGCATTTTGAACGAATCGAATTGAGTCTAAGATTCAATGACTCATTCATAAACATCTGTCTCATTCTTTAATGATGAGCCGTTTGAACAAAATCGTTTGAATGAATGAATCAATGACTCACTCATTAAGACGGTCGCCTGCCACCACCTACTGGCAGTTTGGTGTTAAATGGTTAAAAGTAGTATCATTATTTCCAAGTTTCTTATGTAAATTTAAATACATTTCATAACATTATTTTATGCAATTATAATTTTTCAGTGTAAATGATTTTGTAAATGATTTAATTTGATCAACCCCTAGGGTAACAGTGTCTAACAGTGTCATAGTGTCTTATTAAAATGAAAGATATATATATATATATTTATATATATATATATATATATATATATATATATATATATATATATATATATATATATATCACAGTAAAAGTGCAGGACCTGGCCACCAAGGATTTATATTCAATCATGGGGAATGTAGGTATTATACAAATGTTCAAATGCATGATTTTGGTGGTGGTTTGCTCTGAATAGGTAGCAGTTGTTAGCAAGTTAAGTGGCTAACAGCTGGTAGCTTAGCCACGGCTCACCGGCTAGCTTTCATTAATCTGGATTTGGCTTGTCGTGATAAAAAAATGAGCTTGATAGTTATTCCGGCCGCCATAATTTCGAATTTGCATGCTTGTTTGTTTTCCTCCTCCTCTCTCTCTCTTTCTCTCCTTTCTACCAAAGAGACTGGATGGCAACTCTGTTAAGAGACAACCAACATATTTTACGTGAATCTATTCCAAAACGGACATTTAAACACAGTGTTGTGTGTGTTTGTCCATTCAGACACGAAACACAGCTCAGTTCATTACTTGTTCACTGTATAGGGTTCTGTGGCGGCACGCTTTCGGGTGTTTGCGTGCAGAAAGATGAGACATGATACAACATGAGGAATTTCTTCTATCCTTTTTCTTTTGGTAGGGGAACGCGGGGCACAACCTAACGCGGGGTTAAATGTAACACGGACGTTTTACATAGTTCGTCAGGATGAAGCAGGTTTTCTTTCCGCTATTTTTCTCTCGCTGCCAGAAGGCGGTCTCCGCGAATTTGCGGAAAGTTTTTATTATATTTCGTGAAGATACTGGACAAAGAGTGTTTTGACACCATGCAAGTAATTTTTTTCATCATAGATTTTTTTCGGTTTCTGAGTTGGGTGTATACGTTTCCAAATCTAACTTTATATTGCCTTAATCACTGTCTTGTTGGCTCAAACATAGCACCGTTTTGAAACATGTCAGCAATTCCAAGCGAACTGTTAACTAGGGTTAAAATATGTAATACACAGCGGGTTAGTTCTAACACAGTGTTACAACTAAGCCACCAAGTGTACAATGATAATCAAATGAAAACGGAGCCACACAACTTTTCAGGTTTGAGTATTACATTGAACTTTGTTAGACTTTCACAAACAATGTTGGAATTTAAAATGTTTAAAATTTAGTTTACTATGAATGATAACTTGTTTATTTATTAAAAATATTGCCTGTTTTTAATGCAATAACCCTTACAATTTTTATTTTAAGCTCATTTGTATTATATTGCATTTACAAAATGTTGCAGACGTTGCTGACAACATCGGTCATCAAGATGGTGGCGCAAAGCTAGAGACCAGTTCACAGAAGGTTCGCTAATAAGCAACTATAATCTGTGTAAAGAAGAGTTGTACCCTAATGCATGAGGAATTCATCACTGTCTCCTCAGGGTTTATTATAGATTATCATTGATCAGCCGCGTCGCCCTCCGCTCTGCTTTAGAAACACATTCAGCGCAGAGAGTCTTGATCGGCCTCGACAGCAGGGCTCGCGAACGCCTCATCTCCACATCTCACAAACAAGCATTGAGACGTGAGCAGTTTAATAGGAGTTTCAAGTCTATCCGTTTGAGTCCATCCATCATTGTAATTATACATCAATCTCGCTAATTTTTCAGTATCATTAACCTTGGCAACCGCCTTCTCAGCGCAACACCATCTGTTAATTCCTTCTCACAGTTGTGTTGGCGCTCGACGCACGATCGCTCTCTTCTCGAGTGCTTTGGGAACGGCGACGTTCCCAGCGGGAGGGTTTTGTAGAGGATAAAAGCAGCTTCACTTCCTTGGACCAGCTAATGAACTATCACTATCTAGAACATGGGAATGGATTAGCTGCTGAACGCTAGCGCTCCACCATTAGTCACTCATTGATGCATTAGCAATGCGTCAGTAAGCTAACATCATCAGCGGAGTGGGCCGTCAAAGGTCACGCTTACACACGTCCCTCCGAGTTAAATCAAAACCTCAAGACGACTTGTTTAATTCGGCTAAGCCTGAAATGACTTTGAATAATGTGCTCGTGTCTAATGCGCTTTATTCCTCCAGTTTATATTCATTCTAGCACTGATTGCAATTACAGCTGAGCATTTAATGGTCAAAGCGTCCTCGTCTCCTTATGCAGACATCAGAACACAGCGACTCAATGAAGACGTTTAAGCAAGTGTTCACACACTGATGCGTGTGTGTGGAGATGAGTGATAACGGTTTCAGTGATGCTGGTTTTATTCACGAATTGTTGCAGAAACCGAGTTCTGGGATTCAGAGATAACATGTTCTGCACAGCTACACTTTACGGCTGTAAATACACAAATATAGACTTGTAGACTTCGACTTCAGTGACTCGTCCAGCTCTTACTGAACTCCACACACTCGAGCAAGACTTCACACATAAATCATTTAAGACTATTATTATTAATCCACCATACATAATATACATATAATACACATATATTACTTATATAGTGCTTTTCAGGTTGACTGCCCTTGGTCGCTAACCCTAACCCACTTTCATTACATGGAAAAGAGCAGCATTAACATTCTGCCAAACCTCTCTTTTAGTGTTCCACAATATAAAGTAAGTCAGACAAGGTGAATAAATGACATAACTTTAAATTTTGCTAAAGCTATTCCTTTAATTTTCATGCATATGAGGCTTTTCCCCACATATTCTGATTGCATAAGAGCACACAAGACAAATAACACGGTTCCAATTCATTATTTCTAACCCTCCCTTTGGAGCTGGACAGGTGAGCTGTATTTATGCAAAGATCTGCATTGTTTACCTGAACATTTACATGCGTTTCACCATGGGAACGGCTCTCCTCGTCCCGTGTGCAAGACTCTTGTGCATCTGATAAATGAACGGGAGTCTCGATGCCATTACTCACCAGATTCAGTCCCACAGCCGTGCCGCCATTAATCCAGCTTCCACAGTCCCTTATATATACTTATGCAAAACAACAAGCCCCGTGGCACATAAAAAAGAAACACGAAGGTGAACCTTTAGAAGGAAAAAAGTTAGTAATTTTTTGTTTCCAAAGCCACGGGAAGCAGTCTAGCAGAGAAAATAGGAGCAGCTATGCCTTTTTGCACACACTTCCACTTGTGATTTTCTATTATTGTGAAGGTCTGAGGAAACGCTCTGTTTTGTGCACTTAGATGCTTGAATGGACTGACAGTTTGATGATTTGAATGTTCAATTGAAGTAATAAAGGTCTCCATTTCAGTGCCATTGTATTGTTCTATTGTATTCACACAATGATACCAGAGTTCAAATGACTATTATTTAGCAGGCGAGGAAGTTCCCGCACGAGCCTAACCTTGCATAATGCATAACGGTTAATGGACACGCGTGCAAAACATCCCCAACTGTTCCAATTGTTCGGGTCAGGAAAGGCAGGCGACCGAATCAGTGCAGTTTATGTCCTCTTCTGAGATATTATAGAAGGTTATACTATATTCCAATGAATATGACTTCAAGACTCTCTCTGCATTATTGTTTTTCCCTCATTCATTTAATTAAATGCATGGCATTTACAGCATTACTCTGTGTTTTGAGTTTTCACATTATTTGTCCTCAAGTAAAAAAACATCAAATTTCCTCATACTCTTTTAAAGGTCACATTGCACCAAAATATGCACTCAACTTTTGTAGACTTCGACTTCAGTGACTTCGTCCAGCTCTTACTGAACTCCACACACTCGAGCTGTGCATCACAGACTTCACTGATAAATCATTTAAGACTATTATTATCAATCCACCATGCATAAAGTTAGGGAATCAGCGCACAGATTGGCTGCAAGGCATACGGTTCACGTTGCTTTCAAAGCGACTAAAGCAGAAGCACACAGAGATCAATACATGCTTCTGTTTGCTGGTAATGGTTGGATGACTCTTCTCAAGCAACAGCAACCCTGCCTTTGTCAGTCTGAACTGAGTATCGTGACAGAACCGCTGACTCAGGAAGAGGACTGTAAAAGGAATTCGATGGAACAGTTCTGGAATGTCCCTCAGAAATCTCTGTCCATCAGGTTTAATCCATTTCACTTCAGGAAAACAATCAGAAGATGCAAATTTGAATGAGTTTCTAAAAGACTATTTGTATAGTCAATAGATGTGCTTGTGTGTGTGTGTAAATCTACTTCAGTGAAACTCTACTGGGCTCATGCTGATTGGTCCCAAGCACAATCACATCATTGGCTCATGGCTCACGCTGCTGCTCCTTCAGCCAATGAGATCGCTCCCTCAACATTTGAATAATCTGGGTGAGTGTTTGCTGTAGTTCCCCTGAACCCCCCTCCTCCCCAGTTCCACCTGCCTAGATCTGATACAGGATTCCACGTGTGTGTGTGTGTTAATGCAGCAGATCTTACAGGCTCACAGCAGCGAGTCTGAGGATCTTTGAGTTCATAAAGCAGCAGATCTAGTCCACCAAGAGCAAACACTAGTGATGGGAAACTGAGGCTTTCTGAAGCATTTGAGGCTTTCATCAAAATTTGTGGACAATGAACATTAGTGATATCTGGTGGTGGGTGGTGATGGCGCAGTGGATAAGACACATGCATTGGTGTGAGAGATCTGGGTTTGAATCCACTGTGAGACACATTGTGTCCCTTAGCAAGACACTTAACCCCTAGTTGCTCCAGAGGCGTACGACCTCTGACATATGTAGCAATTGTAAGTCGCTTTGGATAAAAGCATCAGCTAAATGACTAAATGTAAATGGTGGTCAGACTTGTTTTCTTGTTTCTTTGTAAGTTTGTGACACACGTGTGGGATGAATACACTAATATCTGATCTCATTGAAATTAATTTCTACTAATGGGATCACAACTCGTTGGTACAGTGTGTGATACAGTAGTGCTGTGAAAACTGTTCAGAAGCAGTCACCACCTGATACATTACCATCGCCATATTCAATAACATGCTAACACTGTTCTGAGAGCTGTTATGATATAGTGAGGTTTATGTTCCCTGGTGTCCACTAGAGGTCCTCCTTCCCCACGGTGTCATTCACCTTTGGAACTAAATTCCCCACAATCCTTGTCTGCGCTCATCACTGTTCATTGCACTCAGCTGTTGACCATCATTGCCAATCACCTGATAACCTATTCACCCAATAAACAAATCACCCAATAACCCAATAACATATTCACCCAAAAACCAAATCACCCAATAACCCAATCACCCAATAACCTATTCACCCAATAACCAAATCACCCAATCACACAATAACCAAATGACCCAAAAATCAAATCACCCAATCGCCCAATTCCCCAATAACCCAATCCCCCAATAACCCAATCACCCAATAACCAAATTACCCAATCACACAATTGTCCAATCCCCAATAACCTATTCACCCAATAACCAAATCACCCAATAGCCCAATAACCCAATAACCCAATCACCCAATAACATATTCACCCAATAACCCAATCACACAATAACCCAATTACCCAATAATCAAATCAACCAATCACCCAATAACCCAATTACCCAGTAACCCAATCCCCAATAACCAAATCACACAATAGCCAAATCACCCGAATCGTCCAATCCCCCAATAACCTATTCACCCAATAACCAAATCACCCAATTGCCTGAATCACCCAATCGCCTAATAACCTATTCACCTAATCGCCCAATCCCAAATAACCCAATAACCTATTCACCCAATAACCAAATCACCCAATCACCCAATAACCAAATTGATCAATCATCCAATTGCCCAATCACCATTGCACCCAATAAACCAATAACCCAATCACCCAATAACCAAATCACCCAATAACCCAATCACCCAATAACCCAAACCCAATTATCGCAATAATGCAATTACCCAATCGTAATGGCCAATCCCCAATAACCCAATCCCCCAATAACCTATTCTGGGGTTCATATGATGTCGATCCTTGACTCCCTCCAGAAGCATGGGGTTAACATTAGCTTACTGTATTAACTAACATGAACTTACATGAACAATGCATTTGTTACAGTATTTGTTAATTTTTGTTAGTGTTAGTCAATAAAAATACAGCTGTTCATGTTAGTTCACAGTGCTTTAACTAGTGTTAACACGATTTTAATAAGTATTAGTAAATGTATAAATTAACATTTACAAAGACTAATAGATGTTGTATAAGTGTAGGTCATCATTAGTCATGTTACTAAGCTAATGAATTGTGTAACCTTATTGTAAAGTGTTTCCAAAATAAATGAACATTTTGTGCAATATTTGTATTATAACAAACAAAAATTTGTATTATAACAATCTTTGTATTATAACAAAGAACAAACATCTTTTTCTAAGACATATTTAGAAACAGTTTATGGGAGTTCATTGGCAACGAAGCACAATTTCTGGTCAATCTATTGTGCTCCTTGTAGACTTTGGAACAGAGCCATCGGCTCGGCCGTGTCAAGTACCAAAAACCATCTCGATCACGGAAACGTATTATTATTATTCTCCAGCACCTTTACTATATGTTTGGGGAAATTAGGCACCTCAGGGTTTAAAGGAAAAATGAAGCCGTTCCAGACTCATTTTTTGTCTTAACAAATGTGTGCAGCGGAGCCGCATTGCAGAAGGAACGAGAAAGAGAGAGAGCCCGATCTACAGGGAACTCAAGCTGTAGTAATGTGGACATAATATATATTTGGCATGGCCTATGGTTAGTGCTATTAATGTTCTCTCTCTCTCTCTCTGTGTGTATGGAACGTCTCTATATGTTTGCTTGTGAGGTGTGCTTCCTCATTACGACTCGCAGCACCCTTGACAGTTTCATTAAAGGTGTAAGATTTCTCCTGTCAACTGGAATAAAGTATTTATAAACAAACCTCTCGAAGCGTCGCTGGTTGTCCGTTTGCAGAGTCCTCCATTAGTCGGCTCGGGATCGATGGGCCCTCGAGGGCCCGTCCGCTGGATCTGATCTGCTGATTGGGGGCTGCGCGTGTGCGAGGGTCTCTTCTAATTTCAGGAACATATCTGTCTCTTTAATAGTTAAGTGTGATATCGACCCGCATCCACATTGTCTCTGACACCTGAGCGTGGGCTTAATGAGCTCTCAGAGCCAGACTGGCAAACCCTGACCGTCTCTCCCTTCGCTCACACTGACAGCCCATACCGAAGAGGAATACTCTATGAAAAACGCACAAATCATCAACAAAGACATTTTCTGACAGATAATTTCTTCAAGTAACTAGTAATGTAACGAAGTTTAAAACATAATATGTGAGTTACCTTTAAATAAATACTGCATCTCACTTTGCTTTAATGCTTTGACTGACAGCTGAATAAGTACAGAGGTGTTTGAGTCATATATCCAGCATTTCTCTGGATGAATAAAAACTGACACGCAAACTCTGAATATTATGCAAACCTGGAATCACTAATTAAATATGTTAAATTGCACAGATATAATTTCACAGTCAAGGCTACAGCCGGCCACATACTTACATGCATGCTTTAATTCACTGGGATATCTTAAAATACATCAGTTTCATTGTTTTGTCTCACAATGTGCACCAGGAATGTTTTTTTTTATGTCATGTTTACAAAAGCTACTTAAATATCCTGAATTAAACTAGTCCTAGTCCAGTTCTTTATGTATTTGATCTCACTTTATTAACCATTGTCTTGACATTTGGTGATTCAACTCACACATAACAGCAAGCAAAAATAACTTAAGATAAACATCACATTTATGTTTCATTTGTTGTTGTTGTTTTTATTCCTGATTAAGAGTCTTATCCTGACTCCTATTCTTCTCCTATTGAGTGGCGCCCTCTAATGTACAGGAGGGAATCTGCATTTTATTCCTTTTGAAGCTTTTTCATGTAACTCTTTTTTTATTAAAATAAATAAATAAAATAAGCAAGCCCAGTCCAGGTGAGAAAGTGTAACACAAACGTAATATAACTTTACTTTCCATAAAAACACAATTAGTTACATTTTAGGAAGTAATTCAATAACTATCTTTCCCCAACACTGTATTTTGATGGTTCACTTTAGAAATTCTTGTAAATTATAAAAAATTACATGTGAACTAGGGTATCAGTGGACCGTCTGCTTAACCCTTTCTCAGCCATTACGTATATTTCCAGGTTTCCCCCTGTTATACGGGAGGGAATATCAGTCAGTGATATTGAAGTGATATTCAGCATATGTATGAACTTTAACAGACCGTATCAGTTGGGCTCAGATATCTGACATATAGTTCTCCTAAATCACTGTAATAAAGCTGACACAGGCTGTTTATGGCGCTCAAGGGCTGTGCAATTATACTTTACTGACCAGTCTTTCATTCATCGCCCGTGAGTTCATCCGTCTTGTTTATTGGCTTGATTTAAGGCAAACACACTGACCACAGTATATCAGTGTTTTAATATGGCTTTATATAAAGAAGCAATCGTTTACGGTACTTTAGCTTTCATTATTACTATTTTATATTAATATTGATGTCAAATAAAGAGCTAAAAGTCAATGTAGAAAAAAAATATATAGCCTATATATATTATCATGTGTAATCATTTTCTCTTTTCTTTTTTTGTTTGTGTGGCCGGTGAAGAAAATGTTATATTTGATGTGAATTTCCTCCGGAAGATCATAGACTGCATTTTCATCAGTTTCCCTTGAGATGTGTGTGAATCAACACTGCCAACAACCTTTATAATCTAAAGAAAACTGTGTGTTAGTAGGCCTATGCACACAAATAAAGTGAAATAAAGCTGTAATGTAAAGGTGAGTATGATAAATATTGAGATCGGGATGTATAAAGCGTAAAGATGGACCTCCATGAATTATAGAACAAGTCTTCAGGTTTCAGAAACAGTGAAACTCTGGCCTTTCAGATGTGCAAGAGAAGACTTAATACAGCCTGATGGAAGGAATACAGTAACATTTAATTTAAGTAATTATCATTTAAGGAGCAGCAAACACATTTATTTAGTGATTATCAGAGTGAATGCTTAACTAGGACTATAGAAATAATGTGTTAATTACGTTAAGTAACTTAAAGTTAGTTTGTCTTCACACTGCACATTCAAGTGTTAGATTAAATAAAGCCAGCATGATCAAAAACATGTTTTCAAATAGTATTATGTTATTTTTTGTCTTGTGACTTGCTCGACAGTGGCATCTATCTAGTACAGTACAACTATATCAACTCTCAGTAAGATTTTCTTTTTACAGAAATTATTTCTTTTATGAAGCAAGGACGCATTCAGTTGATCAAAAGTGACATTAAATACATCTCACAAAGATTCTATTTCAAATAAATACTGTTGTTTTGTACTTAATATTCAAAGAATCCTGAAAATAAAATTGATGACAGGTTGCCAGCTTAAAATTAAGCTGTATAATAATAATCATAAATGTTTGTTGATCCTCATATTAGAGTGATTTGTGAAGGATCATGTGACACTGAAGACTGGAGTAATGATGATAAATTCAGCTCTGATCACAGGAATTAATTACACTTTACTGTATATTCACATAGAAAACTATTGATTGACACTGGAAATATATTTTACAATTTTTACTATTGTTTTGATCAAATAAATGCAGCCTTGAAGAGAAACAGAAACATAAAACAAAAACTTTTGAACAGTAAATGCATTGATATTACGAGCAGTAGTTCAGCCAAGAACAGTCAAATATCTGTTAGACTTTTACAGTATTATTCCTGTTATTCTCTATTCAGTCCTCTTTCTCCTTCTTATATCACTGCTCCACATAAAATCAGCTGAGAAAGTACTGAGTATTTCCTCACAGTACAATGAGCTCTTAATCTCAACAAAAGCATTTATCTCGCCTCAACATTTGGCAATCGGATCAAATAATGAGTCAAGAAGATGTGGATAACACTGGCAATGGAAGGTCATGTTGGGTCAAATGTAGTCAGTCATGTATACTAAAACTATTTATTTTTATACTTTTATATTTTTATACTATTATAAACTACAGACAATTATAGTGCTGCAAAAACAATGCAAAAACTGGTGTAAAAACATTAGTTCTCCATATTAATGGTGTTTCATGGGATTTCTTGGGTTTCAGTGGCATTGTTTGAGTAAAAAGCTTCTTTTTTTTTTTTTTTTTTTTTTTTTGGGTGAAATATCAATTTTAAAAAAGTGGACTGTCACATGTCTTCTGTTTGGCTTTAGCTCTTGTGATCTATGGCTGTAAAACATGTATGAAAATAGCATTTTCATTTCAAAACTTTCTCTGTCCATCCTATCTTTTCCAAAAGTTTCTCATCCACACAGGTTCGAATCCACTGTGAGACACCATTGTGTCCCTGAGCAACACACTTAACCCCTAGTTTCTCCAGAGGCGTGCGACCTTTGACTTATATAGCAATTGTAAGTCGCTTTAAATAAAAGCGTAAGCTAAATGAATAAAATGTAAAAATGTAAAAGGAGTTTTCAAATGAAAAGGTTTCAGTGTGAACATGGTCTTGGTTTGACCTTTAGATTTAAGATTTAAAAGCACTGTAACTAATGTGTTGTTCATTGTTAGTTAATGCACTAACTAAAGCCCTATTCGCGGATTAGCTTTACAAGAGTGGAGGGAGTAATTTCATTTTACCACAGGACGTCTGTAATATTAATGGCCAATTCACACGGGATACGAGATCTCAGTTAAACCAGCAGAAGTGGGAGAGCAACTCGATCTACACACCGCCGTCTCTCCTGTCGTCATGTGTGTGTCACGCTGCTCCCTGATATCATAAACACATATTTATATATCGGAAACAGTTATGTCCGGATCGGTCAAACGATGTATTCATTAACTTCAGATTGGATTGTGTTGGTAGCAGAGACAATGTATAAAGAGATATCCCACTTCCTCAATCCTCAATAGATCTGTGTATATAGGGAAACCCCATTCCGCAAAAGATGGCGGTTGTGTGCACACACCCTTCCCTACATATCTACAGCGGGTCTATTGGCATGGGAATAGCATTACCTGAGGTGATTAATCCGGACGTTTCCTGAAGGTAAAAGTCGCTGTAATCTTTACAGACAGTGTCCGTGATGATGACTGAGATGCAGATTCAGAGAATCTCTGGTAATTATTATTTAGCCGACCTCTCCATGTTAAACCAGTCCTGCTCAATATGGTTTGACAGGTCCGTCATGTGAAGCGTTGCCCTTCCTGTATCATTCTGAATCTATCGATCATCTATCGGCTAAACAGGACCTGTCCTCTGACACTGAAGCCGGTCAGGACGTTCTCGATCACGACAGGCTTCGACACGAGACTCTGCCAGTTTTCCGTGGCGTCCTTGTCTCGCTGCACTCGTCTGTCTTCGTCCATCACAGCGCCACCCGGACTGATTCTCTCACAGGGTAATTGTGGCCTCTAGTCTGGACTCTTCTAATCTCTCGACTGGAGATGAGGACCGGGATCACACAGATGCCTATCGCCAGCCCACTGTGATGTTGAAAATCAGAAGCGGGGGCACTGTCCTTATGAATGTGCTCATGCTGTGCATATGTGTGTGTGTGTGTAAATAGCATTATTAAATAGATGTATTTTATACTTACTGCCAATGGCATCAGTTTATTGTGTAGCCGTTTATAAAACAGTATGCAATAATAACTGTACATATAATTATATTTATTAAAATCATAAATGGATGCTGTTTATTTGGACTTTACTTGTAATTAACATTACCTTATATAACCCTACCCATTAAACACATTATTCCTGCTATTCTATACCTGTTTGGTACTTTATTTATATATATATATATATATATATATATATATAT
>JAQIUQ010003224.1:0-115000 GCA_030378365.1 Hybognathus amarus | reverse complement strand
GGGCATCACACCTGCTCTGCACTCGTAGCAGACACGGCATTAAGCTCCATGTGCTCTCTAATCCTTATTCAATTCCCGTGTGCAGATAGTCTTCTGTGCTGTGAGGTGTGGAAAGTGCTCCTTAAAACCTGGATATTCTCACTTGGCCACAAAACATTAAAAAGAAAGTGCTAGAAGGGCGAAGGCACCATTATCACTCCACAGACTCTTTAGGACGGTGTGAAAAATCAATGGCTGTATTTTACTGCCGCTTTACTTTATTTCCTTATTATCAACTTGTGAGTTCATTTTGACTTTTTACCATTTATTTTTGATATTTGTTTGTGTCTGTGTGTGTGTTTGTAAAACGCTTCTCCTGTCGGGTAATAGTCAAAATAATCAAATATTCCTTTGAATAGTTTAATAATTATTTTTTTCTTAATGCTCACCAAGGTTAAACATATTTTTACTTTCAAAATTTCATCAAAAAATCCTGATGAATTGATGATAATAATAAACATTTAAAAATATTTTAAATATGTAGTAAATATATTTAAAAAATAACCATTTATTTTCACTTTCCAATAATTTTTCACAATATTAAAAATTTTGCAGCCATGGTGAGCATTGAGAAAACATGAAAAAATGTGTGTGTGTGTGTGTGTGTATATGCATGTATATATATATATATATATATATATATATATATATATATATATTTAAAAATGCTTATATTCTTTGATTACATTTTGAAAGAACAGCATGTATTTGATAAAAAAAATTTTAACAATATAAAAGTTACTACTTTAGATTAATTAAATCCATCTTTGCGGGAAAAAAAAGTTTCTAAATAAATGAAAAAGTTAGTCGCTTTTCTCCCTGAGGGACAGTTCTCTGTAATGAAATGCTTCTTCCCCTCCACTGTTTCCCATCTTCCTCAAGTGTCATCTTCCTCTTCTACACTGCTGACCCTTAACCTCTGACCTCTGCACTCACAGCTGAGGTTACAGCAGGACTCGCACGACTCAGATCCTCCAGATTCAGCGTGAGAAGAGTGGAGAGCTTTCTGAGTCTCAGGGTGGAGATTGCGCGCATCGTCTCCGTATGGATGAATGGATGATCATAATAGCCTTCATCGGAGATAAAGTATTTCAATTTAGAGGTCTATGAGGACACTTAGCCATTGGAAATCGATAAAGCTGAACCATCACCTTTAAATTATGACTCAAATAATTAGTCAAAATGACTCAAGAATCAGGACTAGAGTTTAGAAACCTGTTCAGTTTTGTGTTTTTAACAGTTTAAAACGACTTGAATTGAGTTAGATTCAAATGAAGTCAGTTTTTTCCTACAGAAGAGATAAACAAAATAAATATCATAGTCAAAGTAAGAACACACATTTGGTCTGTGAGCAACACACATTCAGCACTTTCATTAAAAATATTTTGCTTCCATGAGCTATAATGAACAATATTAACTTAAAATAGCCACAATGTGACAAAAGGCTCAAGTTACGGTTATTATTTAGCAGTGGCATTTTCCTCCGAAATTACGACGTGTGCCTTACAGAGATTAGGAGAGCACTTTCAGATGATCGCACGCTGTGCATTACTCAGCTGTTCCACACTAAACATTCTTTCTCCAATTATTACATCAATGTGTGCAGAATGTGCTGCTAAACTGACACGGAAAAAGTTCCTCTTCTTTTCTTATAAACGAATCTTCTAACTTCTGAAGAAAAGCTTCTGTAAGGAAACCTAAAGGGTTCAGGAGCGGTCATGGACATTCACTGGTTCAGTCGCTGGGATCATTAAAGGAGTAAATCACATTTAAAAAATATATAATTTATAACATTTAAAATCTTTATAACATGTCATTCTAACACACTGATAATTTACTCACCCATGTCATCCAAGATGTCCATGTCTTTCTTTCTTCAGTCAGAAAGAAATTAAGGTTTTTGATGAAAACATTCCAGGATTTTCCATATAATGGACTTCAATGGGGTCCAAACGGTTCAAGGTCCAAAAGACAGTTTCAGTGCAAACTCATTCATTTCGTTTGTTGAATGAAACAAGTGACACGAAAAGATTCGTTTTCGAACAGAGAAAGTCACTAACGCGCAAACACAGAACAGAGCAAGGCGACTATTTGAAGACGGCTTATTAAAACTGAGTCAAGAGTTTGTATATCAAGTGAAACGCTTCTGGAACAAGAACACATGTGGGCGGGGCTTGATCGTGTATGTGGGGAACTGATTGGATGGTTGTGGTTTGCTATTGGCTGATCTCCTGTGAGTGACAGGTTATAGCCCCGCCCACATCATCAGAGAAGAGATGCTGAAGAGGAACTGATTCTCAGTTCAGGATTACTAACACTACAATGATGATGTGCTCTGATAAATCCGTCAGAATAACTCATATAATGTAGAATTTTTCACAAAAATCTCTTCAGAGAGGTACAGTGAGGAGAACAGTTGACACCCCTAGGAAGAAAGCAATAAAAGAGCAATAAAATATGTTCAAATTTCCCACTGAGCCCATAAAACCCTCGCCAGGTCCCAGTTGGAAATCCCCTGGTCTGACAACAAAGAATAAAAATAATCATAAAGTCCTGCATAAGCTCGTCTCAAGCGGACCACTCCGGGAACAGACATAACTTAATTAGCGACTTATCAAATTATACTTTAAGGCAATTGAATATTCTGCCCTGGAGCGGATACAATTATAGTTTTCATTCAATTATTATTTCCCCTCCTTATGAATTTCATTCGACCCAAGTTCCAATTATTTTCACGTATCTCTCATCTCTGATCTCAACACTTCCTCATAACACTGTTTTCCTGCTCTCACTTCTCCTCAGAAACATCTCGCGGTTGCTCCAGTCCAATTATTTCCTATCGTTCGATGGCGGCTCCTCACCAGGAGGAACTCATTGAAGCCAACATGATTTCATTACTGTTTATTTGCTCACTAGAGTGTTCTATATATATATATATATATATATATATATATATATTGTCATCCGCTTGCCACAAGCCCGCAAAATGGGACAGAATGTCGGAATGCTTGTCCGCTACATTGATTGTGTAAAATGTGATATTTTCAATGTTCGAGTGTGTTTTTCGAGGTGATGTGGGGTGAAACGTGCTGTTATCCAAGACATTTACATGACCATAAAAGACATCTCCATAATTGCAGACACCGAGTGGAGCGTCGAGAATGTTTTCAGACATATCCTAATGCCTCTAATCTGAAATTCTAATCTTGTCTAATGCAAATTGAAAGTTCATGAACATTACTTTAGGTAAGTTGAGATGCAGACGGAGGCTTTGAAGAGCATCTTAGCTCTCCTTCCCCTCCACTGAACCTGAAAAACTGCATAAAGAGAGTTTTAATGAAAACTTTATTGAGCCATTTAAAAATACCAACATCTTAATTATCATCCGTCTGTGGATTCCTCACACTCATTTTAGTTCGGATGTAGATGTAGCTCTTGTTAAATCTGTTGTACTTTCTGTTAAAATCTGAAATTATTTATCTGATAATAATTATTTTTAAAATATATATTTTTTCATACATTATAGATTTTTTAAATGTAAATGTGAATATTCATATTAAAATGTTTTTTTACATTAATATTAAAAAATATATTTGTCACATTCTATAATTGCTTTAAAGGAGTAGTTGACTTAAAAAAAAAAACTTGCTGATAATTTACTTACCCCCATTTCATCCAATATGTTCATGTCTTTCTTTCTTCAGTCGAAAAGAAATTAAGGTTTTTGATGAAAACATTCTCATGTCTCCTTGGCTGATATAATATTCTGTGTTTGCCTTTGTCGCCATAGTTACTCATTGTTTGATTGATGAGCCCCACCTGTCTCTTGTTGACGTCTCAGTTATCCTGTGTGTGTACATATAGTCCTCAAGAATCCTCTGTATATATAGTCCTCAGGTTCATTTGTTCTTAGGCTGTTCTTGTTAGTTGTTTAGTTCTTCTTCAATGTTTGATTGATTATACTTTGTATTTTGGTTTGTTCTAAGTTACTTGCTGTGCTTAAATGCTGACTCACCTTATTCTTGCAGCCATTGTTGTAAAAACTAAATATTAGTATTAAAATGAATATAATACTAAACATGTATGTATTATGACATATTTAACATGAATATAATATTAAATATATACAATTTTCACATCCTTAGTAGAAGGAATCAAAGGAACATATCTCGTTGGGGGTTGATAAAGAGGTTCTTGAGTGTTCCCGATGGGTCTGTGGTGTTTGGAAACACACCTACAGATAAACCCAGAGTCTTGGTCATTGCAGGATTTTCATTTCCTGCGAACTTTTCCCTCTCTCTGTCCAAGGTAAATGAAATGTCACTCGTGTAGTACTTCCACGGGCCCAGGATTAATTGGCGTCTGATATGCTGCACTTGTCATGTCTTCTGGATGTCATGTAGTGGTGGTGGTCGAGACGTCACTCAGCCTGATGAGTTCTTGATGGGTCTTTGAGACCGGCTGAAACCTTCAGGTCGCCGTCCGACACTTCCCCAATCGCCTTTCCTTTTCATTTTCTTACAGGGACTGAATTCACTCACGTTATCTGTGAGAGGAGACAGTCTCATCAGGTTCCAGTCCAGGGCCTTTCATGGCCTGCAGTTTCGAGCTTCATGCATGATGTGTCATGTTTGACAACAGGCAGAATGAAGATGAATCTGAGAAGAAGCTGTTAGTGTACCCGATCCTCGGCTTATTTTGGCGGATTCACCATGGGTTAGCACATGTATAGGGTCATACAAATAATGTAATGTTTTTACAAAGTCTGAGTTACATTTCCATTCAACAGGAGGGGCAATCGGAATCACATGACACAATTTCAACAGCCCATTAAAAGAAATCAAGCTTTATTATACTGCCCTAAACATGAATGATTTAGTTTTCCTGACCATATCATTGAGAGGTAATTGGGTCAAATATGGACTTACCCAAACATTGGGTAAAAATGTAATTTAAAGGGTAACTAAACCCCTGGTCAGAGCCTGACTCCACTCACTGGCAATATTTGAAAAATGCTGAAAAAGGGAGCAGACCCCAGCGGAGATAGGGGAGGAAATAGATCCTAAAACACTCTATCCTGAATCGTTTTCAATACTTATAATTTCAACTCCTACTCCCTACAGTGATTTTGACGACACAAGCTTGTTTTTATACTGCCAAGGGCATAGCTGCATATTGGGAGTATACCCAATTGGCACTAAGGGGCCTAAAGTGTGCCAGAGAAAACATCCCCCACACCATTACACCACCACCACCAGCCTGCACAGTGGTAACAAGGCATGATGGATCCATGTTCTCATTCTGTTTACGCCAAATTCTGACTCTACCATCTGAACGTCTCAACAGAAATCGAGACTCATCAGACGAAAATAGGACGAAATAGATCCTGAAAACACTCTATCCTGATCGTTTTCAATACTCGCAATTTCAACTCCTGACTCCCTACACAAGCTTGTTTTTACACTGCCAAGGGCGTAGCCGCGTGGGTGAGCTGAAACCTGCAGAACATCCAATAGGAAAATTCAACTGCAGTAGCCACCGTTCGAACCTGGAAGAGGGCAGCACTAAGAGTATATTGTAGAAATAAAACACTTTGAAACACAAATGTCAAAAAAGTCAGAATCATTGACTAGTATTAATAAAGATCCATTCTTACAGATCATTACCTAAAAAAGTTGGTTTATTTACTCTTAAAAAATATAACCCAACAACTTAGGTTTACCAAATTTGACCCAAAGTTGGGTTGGAACAACCCAGAATTTTCGTAGAGTGTACTTTACAAAATCACCCAAAAATTCCATAAAGGATGTGTCATCTTTGGAGAGATTGTGTATTCTGGAGGACTTGACATTGGCGTTTTAGCAGAAATGTCAATATCTGTATATTATATTTGTTGGGAAACTCTCCTGAAGCACAAGGACAAAGGAACACCTGTGAGCGATATTGAAATTTGATTTTCCAGACAGATCACTGATTAGGGAATCCATGCACATTGAAATGCCACGGTGCAAGCGACAATAAAACAATCAGGTTTGACAAAAAATAATTGCTCCTTCTTCCAAACCGCACTCATCTGGGTCTCTTTCAGGATTCCTGCATCCAGACTCCTGCGGTTGCGGTGCGGCTCACTCTCCCATTGTAGCTCCATCGCCATGGCAACTCAGGTGCAGCATTGTACAGGGATGGAGAATATCGATGGGAGCAACAGACCTCATTTATCACCTAATTATTAGGATAAGTATTTGAATGGGAGCACGAATACACATTCCCTAGATATGCTCAATCCATCAACACGCACGGCAGGGCTTCAGAGAGGTCGTTTCGGTTATGAGATCTGCTCTGGCTTATGTATAAATTCATAGCCATTTTTGTAGACAGTGTCCAAAAGTATATGAGGGAAAATTAGATGAGCATTCAGGCAGAAACACATCTCAGAAAGCGTTCAACTGGATCCGATTCTATCCGAAGTGGCTTTATCTTTGCATGAAAGCACATGATGTAACAGGAACAGGGTGTGATTAAAGTATAAATCTGTAATTATACGCCACAGAGACATCATTGACATTTGCATTATCTGTCACAGCACATTAAACTCGTGATAAGAAATGCACGCGAAATCAAATGGCTTCTGCAGCACTTTGGATCAGTTTTAACTTCAGAAATGCTATGGCGCTCTATAGATCAGCATGATCCCGAATAATGATTACATAAACCTGTATCCCGATTACATGGCTTTCGATGCCACTGATCTTGTGTGGGACTGAAAGTCTGAAAGACCACTGGTTCTGCAATCATATTTTAATTATTTTAATATAGCCGTAAATGCCTTTATACTAGCCTGGTTAAAACCAGACCATTCTCAGTTGTAACTGAGTTATGGTCTGGTAAAGCTTCATGAAAAATCATTTCCAAAGGGGCTTCACCAACAGACGTAGCTCAAATGCCGCTGGGCCCAATTGGATAGACCGAAAACCAATCAGAGCGATGAAGGAGATGACGTATGCACAGAGCGATGTTCGTCTAGAACAACTTATACTCACTTAAAGGATTATTAGGAACACACACCAATCCTGTGTTTGACCCCCTTTGGCCTTCAGAACTGCCTTAATTCTACGTGGCATTGATTCAACAAGGTGCTGAAAGCATTCTTTAGAAATGTTGGCCCATATTGATAGGATAGCATCTTGCAGTTGATGGAGATTTGTGGGATGCACATCCAGGGCACAAAGCTCCCGTTCCACCACATCCCAAAGATGCTCTATTGGGTTGAGATCTGGTGACTGTGGGGCCATTTTAGTACAGTCAACTCATTGTCATGTTCAAGAAACCAATTTGAAATGATTGAGTTTTGTGACATGGTGCATTATCCTGCTGGAAGTAGCAATCAGAGGATTGGGACATGGTGGCCATAAAGGGATGGACATGGTCAGAAACAATGCTCAGGTAGGCCGTGGCATTTAAACGATGCCCAATTGGCACTAAGGGGCCTAAAGTGTGCCAAGAAAACATCCCCCACACCATTACACCACCACCACCAGCCTGCACAGTGGTAACAAGGCATGATGGATCCATGTTCTCATTCTGTTTACGCCAAATTCTGACTCTACCATCTGAATGTCTCAATAGAAATCGAGACTCATCAGACCAGGCAACATTTCTCCAGTCTTCAACTGTCCAATTTTGGTGAGCTCTTGCAAATTGTCGCCTCTTTTTCCTATTTGTAGTGGAGATGAGTGGTACCCGGTGGGGTCTTCTGCTGTTGTAGCCCATCCGCCTCAAGGTTGTGTGTGTTGTGTCTTCTTCACAAATGCTTTGCTGCATACCTCGGTTGTAACGAGTGGTTATTTCAGTTAAAGTTGCTCTTCTATTAGCTTGAATCAGTCGGCCCATTCTCCTCTGACCTCTAGCATCAACAAGGCATTTTCGCCCACAGGACTGCCGCATACTGGATGTTTTTCCCTTTTCACTCCATTCTTTGTAAACCCTAGGAATGGTTGTGTGTGAAAATCCCAGTAACTGAGCAGATTGTGAAATACTCAGACCGGCCTGTCTGGCACCAACAACCATGCCACACTCAAAATTGCTTAAATCCCCTTTCTTTCCCATTCTGACATTCAGTTTGGAGTTCAGGAGATTGTCTTGACCAGGACCACACCCCTAAATGCATTGAAGGAACTGTGATTAGTTGATTAGATAATTGTATCAATGAGAAATTGAACAGGTGTTCAGGACGTTCAACATTCAAAAGTAACATTCCCATAGCATTCATATATAACAAGAAAAACACTTAAAATGTTTAAAAAGACAACATTGAGAAAAAACTTTTTCTTTTTCAATTGGGAACATTAGCAAAGAGTTCTTAGAACATGTATATGGTCCTATAGGGATGTGCACTATTCTAGTGACCTTTCTCTGAAGAATCATCTGTATAAAGGCCTGGCTAATATTGAACATATTCTTTAAAACCGAGTTAACCTTGAATATAGCCAGTCTTCTGACCTTTGTGTTCTCCACACGGTATAATCCTGGCCAAAACCTCTCATTCAGAGAAGAGAGCAGCTGATGGATGTACAAACTTGCTTTGTGATGATTCGAGACCTTTCTGAATCATTAGTTTCAAACCTGTGCTTTCTGAGTGTGTATCAAGCTGACAGACACGTGATATCTCTAAACGAGGCTTCGTCACGTTAGAACTGTTGTGAAATGTTGAGAAATGTCCACTAGAGAGTGATGATCTCTGTGAACCCTATTAACAGTGTATTTTTTTATTAAGTTTAATAAATTTGACTTTTTAAATAACACATTAGTGTAATAAAAAGAAGAGTTTTAGTTAATAGTCTCTTATTTGCCTGATTAACCAAAGCTCTACAAATGAATAAAATAACACATATTATACAGATTCTTCCTATTTTTTTAAGCAATTGGTTCAAAGGAGTTTCTCTCATCACAAATATAAACCGGTCAAACAGATCTTTTGTGTTTTTATGTGCTTGCAGATATGATGTATGCAAATAATTTTTCAGTGAACTGTACAAAAAATGTAAGTGTGATCATATATCAAAACTTTTTGCAGCTTCTCAGTGATCTTGGTGTTGCAGAGGAACGATCTGTATGCATCAGATGGTCAGTGAACAGACTGTCATTTGAGACTAACGTTAGTTTAACATCTGTACTGGTTCTGACGAGATACTGAAGATCAGCACATCTGCAGTGCAGTAAAAAAAATACAATAAAAAGGGCCTAGTTTGTCTTTGCATCCATTAGCCAGTGTCTGAAATATGGTAATTGGTTTCCCTGTGAGGGTTTGGGAGAGGCACGCGCCAAACTCGCTACAATTCTTCCTAATGGTTTTAACAGATTACACCAACAGAGCAGACACTGAGCATCCGATGTGTGCGATACGTTCTCAATAATCAACAGGTCCTGGCTAAACAGTGTAAAGCTCTCCTTCAAATCTGTGTTTTTGCCCATTAATGTCAAAAGTTGAGTGAGGCGAACAGGACGGCTGAGGGACGTGGGAGAATGGCGTGAGTGGTGGCCGGTGGTGCGCTGAATAATGAGCCACACCTGAAGCACAGCGGTCTCGAACGACGTGGATCATCGAGAGAGGAACAGGCCTGCTTTTGTTTCTATTTCATTATATTTTATTTTTAATGTCTCCGTGAGGGACCGCTGACAAGTATTTTGTTTATCTGATTGTTCCTGCCTCCTTCTTTCCTGAACCGCTACATTGAGGAATAATGTGCTGGTCCAGCAAGACTGATCCATCACACACACTGAACCTTAAAGGGGAACTTGGCAAATATTTCAAACTGTAAAACTGGTCAGAACTCATTTGGATGGTTAAATTACCTGGTCTCTTGGGAATGGAGGCTTTCCCCGCTCCCCCCAGCGTTCCCAGGCGGAAACACGATACTGTTGGCCGGCTCAGATAATAACACATGCACATGAGCAGCGGTGGAAGGGGACGGAGGTGCTGTGTTGTGTAATATACGACCCACAGCTGTAGGGGGAGCTCGATGAGAAAACGTGAGACAACTAGTGAAAGTGAAAATCAAAGAAATGGCTAGAGTTGCCAAGTTCCCCTTCAGCCAGTATAAGAGAAGCAGCTGCTGTTCACTTCCTCATTCGTGTGCTTTAGTCTTCATGTTCCTCATGTTCACATGCATTACCTCCATGCTGGAACTATTATTCAACATGTTGGGCTAATTTGCCTTGATCTGTGAAATGCATTAGTTTTTTTTTTTTTAATTAATTCAACAATTATATACAGTATATCCAGTAGTCAACCTTTGAAATCAAGTCTCCAGTGTTCTCAAAGTCTCCAAGTCTTCAACGTTCTCCAAGTGGTTCTCCAAGTCTCCAGTGTTCTCCAACTCTCCAACATCTCCAAGTGGTTCTCCAAGTCTCCAACATCTCCAAGTGGTTTCCAAGTCTACAACGTTCTCCAAGTCTTCAGGGTTTTCCAAGTGGTTCTCAAAGTCTCCAATGTTCTCCAAGTGGTTCACCAAGTCTTCAGTGTTCTCTAAGTGTCCAAGTCTGTAGTTTTCTCCAAGATTCCAATGTTCTCCAAGTCTTCAGGGTTTTCCAAGTGGTTCTCCAAGCCTTTAGAGGCTCCAAGTGGTTCTCCAAGTCTCCAATGTTCTCCAAGTGGTTCTCCAAGTCTTCAGTGTTCTCTAAGTGTCCAAGTCTGTAGTTTTCTCCAAGATTCCAATGTTCTCCAAGTCTTCAGGGTTTTCCAAGTGGTTCTCCAAGCCTTTAGAGGCTCCAAGTGGTTCTCCAAGTCTCCAATGTTCTCCAAGTGGTTCTCCAAGTCTTCAGTGTTCTCTAAGTCTCCAAGTTTTTAGTTTTCTCCAAGTTTCCAATGTTCTCCAAGTGGTTCTCCATGTCTCCAGCGTTCCTGCATCTCCTCTCTCCACCACCATCACTGTAAGAAGACACATTACTTTCACTGCCGCACACCACTCTCCAATCCAGCATTGCACGTCCAGCTCTCCTGCTTCCCGTCCACCAGCCCTGTGATTTCTACATGAATCACAGGAGCTCAATCAAAAGTTGCTGTGAAGTGAAATCTCATTTCCACAGAACGAACATCTTAGAGCTGAATCTGAAACTTGGATATTAAACACACTTATTGTATTTCTGTTAGTGGGATTGCCATATATGTGATCATATTGTAAATCCACAATGTCTTCTAAAATGTCTGTTTTAGGTCCATTTGCACAAAATGATGCTTGTACTTCAATGATTGCATGATGAATCAGGTTTGAGCGAGATTTTACATTTCATTTGGTATTTGATATTCGTCTCATGAGAGCGTTTGAGCATAATGCGTGATCTTCCTGTCGGTGCAGTGAGTGGAAGAGTAGAGATGCACCTCCAGACTCTATAATGGCCAATTACCTCACAACTCACCAAACCATTATCGTTTTGTTTCATTTTGAACTGATTAATACAAATCATGTCTCCAAAAACATCTCAGTTCATATTTTAATGAGTCGCATAATTGATTTCCAACTACACATCTCAGTCTGAGTCGGGATGAAGTGTTCACATGATCTCTGTTTCTTTTTGTGGACCAGGACTGAGATATCGGGTATTCTGATTTTCTACAAATATTACAAAGACAAACTTTAGTTTTCTTTAGAATAGCATGCACAGATCACCAGTTCACACATAGACTGGGAATGAAAGTAAATAAATAAACTAAATAGGTTTAATTATTGCGATTTCAATGTCATCCATTGTTGTATTCAAGAAAAGTATTTTTCCATTAAATGGCAGGGTTCGTGTCAGACACCAGATTTCCATTAATTGGAGTTTCTATTTGGCGACAGACAAAATGACTCAAACTATTTGTCTCTTTGGTTCGCAGAACACTTGCTTCCTACATAGAGGAAAATAACAGGGCATTACAGTAATGATGTGCTGTTCGCCAACGGTGTGTCTCTATAGTGTGTGAAAATAAAGTAAAGTATCCTTTACCCTTTCAGTGAGAGTGAACCATTCTTCCATCAAATACCACATTACAGTTTTTTCATCTGTTTACACACATTTTCAAAACTTTGCCTCTTTTTCTCCAAAACTTTACACACAAATCCAGGAATTGCACACACACAATGTTAAACGCCTCAAATCTCTTGAAATGAAGCACTGCATTCAGAAAATCACACACATCTCTAAAGCAAACATTTGTCTTCGTTGCAAACACCTTTGCCATAAAATTATATTTTTGGATACATCATATACAGTTATTCAAAACCCAAAGCTCTTCTTTCATGAGCTCATATGCACATTTATGTACATTTCTGAAAACTCCCAGTAAACACGAAAGCAAACTATTAATTTGTTTTACTGTAAGCATTTGTGGTTGTGAATACAGTATTACAGTCGGAAAAACACTTTGACCTTTTATAGGCCTATTCTAAAGCCATGATTGGCTGGTGTTCAGTAAAGCAAAGAGTGAGGAGTGTGTGTGAGTGTTAGCACAAGTGTTACACAGAGAATTGTGTGTTGTGGTTTGAAAAAAAGTGTTTTATGAAATTGAAAATTGAGCCGAAAGCCGAGAATTATCAGTGTATGTTTTGCAGAATTGGTGTGTGTTTCTGGTGTTTGTGTGTCAGTTGTGTAAGCAGTTGATAATACTGTTATAATTAAAATACAATTATTATTTTTTTTTCCTAATCCAGTTAATTTAATGGAGTATTTTGCGAGAAGAGCAGAAGTGTGAGTCCTCAGTCTAACGCATTTGAACAAATGCAAGGCCAAATATTGTATTAGTATCTGCAACACATCTACATGTCGTCCGACTGAAAGAAAAGAGCGAAACCCTTTAAGAGAAGTCATTACTTCTCTAACACACACCATTGATTCACAGGCTCTCGTGTGAAGCGTTAAGATCTAATGGATCGCGCTGGCAATTATCACATGCAGATCATCAGCGCGCGGTGTTTCCTCGTGTAAGACACGCGTGGCGGGAATGAAGAATCAAAGTGGCGGGAAGGAGTGTTAAACGCCAGCCGTGTGTGAATAACAGCAGTGAAACTCACACACACACGCACACGGTCGCTCTGATTGGGGTTGAATGCTGTAATGTTGTAATGACACGGATGTACAAAGCGGAGGAAACGCCTGAGTTCGCCAGCGTTACTGATTATCTATTGTGAGAATAACCACAGGATACTAGATCTCTCTGTTCACATAATGAGGGAATGTGTGACACCGGGAACTCTGATTCAGGAGTGTTTGAACAGAAAAGGTTACTCAGACTGAAGTTGTGAGTGTGTGTGTGTGTGTGTGTGTGTGTGTGAGAGAGAGAGGTTGTGTGTGTGAGAGAGAGAGAGAGAGAGAGAGAGAGAGAGAGAGAGAGAAAGTGGTGTGTGAGTGTTTGTGTTCTTTGTTATATTTAATAAGTGTGTGAATTTATGGATGAATTTTGTGCTAAATAAATAAATAAAGCTAAAGTGGTGTATAACCGAGTCAGAGTTTAAACACATTCCTCCAGTGAAGTGTGTCCGCCGCACACACACCTGGACCTCTAGACCTCAATCCAACTATTAAACACATAACTCACAATATTGACAGAATCTGTTGAATTGATATTCAATTCACTATAATAATAATAATGATAAAAAGACAAATTTTATCCAAAAATGTAATATACAAACATTTTACCACATGATTTTCCTCCATTACACACACGCCGGAAATGACATCACCGTGACCCTTTCTAAAGCATGATGGGATACATAATCTGCATTTTGCAAAAAGATAATTAATTTTTCAACTGCATTCATAAAGCTCAGCCATTCATCCCTACTAATGCCGCTGGGTTCTGTGGGTAAAAAGTTATCCACGTGTCACATACAGTATGCATTCAATACAACAATCTTTAAAGGGGGGTTGACTGCTTTTTTTTCTTTGCATGATTGTGTTTATGAGGTGCAATATAACATGTATTTGTGTTTTTTCTTTTTTTCTTATTTTTTAAGTCTTATTTTTCATAAACTTCACCTTTATTGTCAGCCGCGCTCCTCCCTCTGTCCCCTGAACGAGCGGTTCACTTCCTGATTCTATGAAAACACTCCCTCAGAAACGTTCGGTGGGGCTCAGATTGGTTAAGTTTGGGCCGGTGTGTTGTGATTGGCTAAACTGTCGCTCACATTGTCCGGAAGATTAACGCCCGTTACCTTTACAGGGAAACGTGAGCTCCGGTCCAGATGTAAATATGTGTCGAACTGCAGTATCAGTTTCAGGCAGAATCAGACCGAGAAAGCTGCGATGAAGAGAGTCAAACAGAACCTCACCACACACGGCTCTTACTAAACGTTTCTGAATGATAATTTGCTACATTTTTTAACTTTATGAAACGGAGGCCAGCTAG
Source organism: Hybognathus amarus (assembly GCA_030378365.1). Taxonomy (NCBI): domain Eukaryota; kingdom Metazoa; phylum Chordata; class Actinopteri; order Cypriniformes; family Leuciscidae; genus Hybognathus; species Hybognathus amarus. The sequence continues at coordinate 100,578 of JAQIUQ010003224.1, read as the reverse complement.
TAGTTGCTGTGCGAGTAAACCTCACTCCTCGAATCTCTATAGGCGCTCTAGCGACAGACGCCAGAGACTGCAGTCATTAGCCTCCTTGTTAGAGCGCCTGACTCTCATGCCGGAGACCCGGGTTCAAGGCCCGCTCGGAGCGCGTCAAGTTGGACTCGGGTGGAGGGGTTACATTTATACACGTTTATTTTACACAATAGCATCTGACTGGCAACAATAGCAACTGACTGGCTAATGTTACTAATGTTATACTCAAACAGCGTTGGCAATATCGAAAATAACGTCATAAAGCATATATACATGAAAAATATGTTTAAAACATTAGTACTTATAGAAAATTCAGGTCCATAATGTTTGTATGCGTTTGTCGTAGACACAAAATAGCATAGGCTAACTAGTAGTGGCTATAAAGCCAGCGCTGACATTTGAAAAACAAAATAAAACACAACGCTACGTCTGGAATTATACATGCAAATACATTTAAAATGATGAAGTCTTAGCCTACTTACAGGTTGTGTCCCAACAACTGCTGACTCTGGTTTTAAAGTTGGAACTGCTTCATGTTTTAGTAACAGTTTCTTGTTGAATCCGGTGTTGAACTCGTGGAGATTCTGGAAGCTGTCTTTCGTAAAATGCGCAGCACAGAGAGCTGAATTACGATCGTCACTTTCAGGAATATAATCAAACATAAATTGTATCCATTGTTAAGGAAGTACAGCGTCCATGGGAAGCTCGAACACAGAAGACCTGACAGCTGCGTGAACAACACATCTCGACGAGTCGACATGCCTCAGAAATATGCACATGCAATTTTCTGCATATTCTGAGGGAGGGGTTGATGGATGCAAATCAGTGGCGGTTCTACTTTGAATTACACCCAGGGCGAGACCCTCTTTGAGCGCAGAATTTCCACCACAGAAAAACGCTTGCTGTAGTTCTGCTAAAAGATTTATTTACGGGGAAAGAGAAAAAACACCCAAGTGTTTAGGTGCACGTGCACTCCCATACTGAAACGTCTTATGAGCGCGCTTCCCGTGCGCCTATTTTAAACATAGAGGATTTGAAATAATGACCTCAAGCGCGCAAAAGACGCGATACGTGAACTAATCAGGAGAACCCCTTGACATCGCTTCTGCGCACGGCATCTTCTCAGCAAGCAGGGCGCCATTGCCAATAATTGAATCGAAATGATAAAAAATAGAAAAACTTCGCGGCACAGAGGATTTTTTTATCTGCTCTAATCGTGCCGCCCCCATGTGACATGAAGCGTGCCGCCCCGGGCGACTGCCCCGGTTCCGCCGTGCCTAGAACCACTGCTGATGTAAATGTGTGGGTTAGTGACGTACCATAACCCCAGCTGCAGTCCCAATCGAGTCGTTTTTGTAGGCAATTATACTTCCTGATTTTTAAAAGACAATTGCTGCGTCGAAATCTCCCATTACTCACTATATAGTGGACTATATAGTGAGCTCGCCATTTTGTAGTGCTGTCCGAATGTATAGTGATGATTATTATACCCTATATAGTCCACTCAATGTATCCCAGAATGCATTTTGAAAAGTAGTGTACAACCGATGGTCATTAACCTAAGCCCTACATACCATCATGCATTGCGCTGATTCGCAAAAATAAGTTATAATCACGTGTGGAGTAGCGCATTATAACAAAAACGGCCAGAAATCACTTTTAGTTTTTACATTTTGGAGAAATAAGCTCAATATAATGTAATCTATTTAGCCCAGAGCCGGCTCAGCACCAGCTGACAGGTAATGTAATCACGCTGAGAGACGATCGAGTAGTGTCCGAAAGTGGCTTCTATTATGCTGGTGAGCTCACTATATAGTGCTCTGCTCTCTATCCCCAACATAGGGGTAGGGAGTAGTGCTTTGAGTGGAGATTTCGACGCAGCAAATATCTCTGCTTACACTAAACTTTCAGCGCTGCAACTTTGCAGATACTGTTCATGCACCAACAGCAACATTACACACTATTTAAAATCAAAAAGTGAAATCACAGTCAAACCCCCCCCCCCCCTTAATAGGCCTAATCAAACAAGATAACGTTTAAGAGAAATATGAATATATGTATTTAGCATTTTGTATTTTGCGATTCACTAGTGATGGTCTATTGTGATGCATTTGAATGTTTCTTTAATTGAAATCACTTTACAATAATTTATTAACATTCGTTAATGCATAAATGAACATGAATTAACAGCATTGAATAACTTTGTTAATGCTTGCTAATACAAATTTTCATATTAGTTGTCTTAACTAATGTGAAAAAATTGTGATTTAACCCTTTAGCACCAGATCAAGATCTACTTTATTTCACTAAGTTGTAATATATGAGCTCTTGCTTTGTCATTTTTGGGCTTTAAGGAAAAACATCATTTTCTGTGCATATTTCAAAAACACATAAAACACACAATCTGTTACTTACACTTGCTTTTGCTTCCAGCATGAAACACATTTCTTGTTTAGCCGTCTTATAAGTCAAAAAGTTTGGACAGACATTCTTTTTTTATTACTTTTAAAAAATAATAGTCTCATATTTTTAATGAGACTATATGGATGTGTGAGATTTATATATTATTGAGAACATTCAATATTCATCTCTGCAATATTAAATATGTTCCATATAAAGTGTGTGAGTATAAGATAAGTATTCCCTTTCAGGGAATACATCTGTGAGAATATTCCTATGTTTAGATGGAAGAATCTGCAGAATCCACACTGCCCCCCGATCTTATGGACACGGCCTAAACTTACAAATATTCACAGTTGTATCCAAGTGGGTGAATAAGATCTACCAGGGTGTTACTGTAAATTCAACTAAAGTGTTACTGTAAATTCTCTTTGTTTGATTGATGTAAATCCTCTCATAAATACAGCGTCTGAAAGAAAACGTCTAACGACAGTCTAATAGGAAATCAACATCGTAAAAGTCTGTGTAAGTGATTAGAACTTCAGGAATAATAAGTACGGAGAAACGTGATTATATATTGTTAATGCCAGACACTATCAACAATAGAGATCTTCTGAAGTTGTCACATGTTTTGTCCATGTGTGGTTTGAGTTCAACAAGCACAGAGTGTGTGTGTGTGTGTGTGTGTGTGTGTGAGCCCGGAGGAGCACGAGGTCGGACACACCTCTCATTCCCCGGCAAATAGACTCGGAGAAAAGGCCATCTCAGCGTGTGATGGCAATAGGTCTGGAGGAATATTGGGTAGAGTGGATCCTGGAGTTCAAACAATCAGGCCTTCCTATAATGGTTCAATCTCTTACTGTGAGATCCGAGGAGCGCTATAATACCTGGAGAAATCTCTCTCACACTCCCATTCATCTCAATGGCAGTTTCTCTGCAGGAGCGAGACACCTGGAAGTGCAGATTTACTCCGATTGGCCTTATCGGACGCTCATTGTTTCTCACGTGGACGTCCCAAAAATAAATCTGCATGTGATAAAAGTGATAAAACTCATGCATACGGATGGAGATGTAGCGGCTCACATGGTCAGTCGCATGAGTGTCTGCTGTCAATCAAATGTCTTGTCATATGAATAATAAGCCTGTGTTAATGCAAACTGCATAAAATTTGGCACAGGTGTGTATTTTTATTGGAATTGTACTATTTTACCGCCATTTCCTTTAATAAGTCTATTTTGCAGTAGTAACACAGAATAGTGTCAGTGGCTTTTGGAGAAAAATGGCCCCATTGAACCCCATTAAAACATTGATTTGATCAAGTCTACTGTCAGAGGCTGTGTGTAATATCAGATTCACCCCTGCGCTGGATCATGTCGGATATGTTAGAAAGACTGTGTGACTCATACACCTTCCTTAACTGACCCAGGTCAGCATCACATCATTACAGTGCTGGACACACACTATCCTCAGTCCATGTCGAGTTGTGTCCGTCTGTGGAGATCAGACGCTGTGATAATGTGCATCAAGCATCTGATCTGCTTCAAAGAGAACAAGTGTTGCGTTCGACTGTCAGGCAGTGAGTTAGCGGAGCTCACCGTCGTCTGAGCGCACGGAAGGGCTAGTGTGCATGAAGGCAGCCGACTAATGAGGGAATCAGTTACAGCTGTGGGATCTCAGACACTGATCCTGTTTCTGTTTCATGTCAGAATAACAAGTCTCTCCGTTTACGGTGGCATGTTCTGCATGGGTCTGCGACGGTAGATTTATCATCACTTTCTCCTTCGCAACAAAGAAAACGTTTGGTTAGTTGTTATGGGAGGCTGGATCTGGATCAGTTATTTGGATCAGCTTCTTCTCATAAATATAGATTTTGTGGTCGAGCGAGATTTGACGCTTCGTATTTGTGGTTTTAGAGAATAGTGGACTCATTTGGCCTTATCAGGGGCGGACTGGGACCAAAAAGTGGCCCTGGACTTTCTGGCCCACAGCAGCCCACCGCACGGTGGCCGAGAAAGCTGAAGCAAATACTTGCAAATAGAAAAAAACACCTGCAAATGAAAAAAACATCGTCATCAGTTTCACAACACGTGTGCTTCAAATACAGAAATGCACTGCTAAAGTTCACAACACAACCAAATACATAAACGCACTGCAAATAACACAGACCACAACGGGAATGTTTCCAGGGAAACCAAATAGGCCTAAGTGACGAAGCGCTAAAATATGTGTGCATGTGTGTCTCAGCTTTAAAACTCTGGACCCTACATTACCTAATATTTCTTATGAAACTTTTCTTTATGAAAAATTTAAACATAACATGAAACAATTTTTACAGTGTAACGGATTAAAGATAAATATCTTTCCTTCATGTTCTTCTCTATCTTTCTTTATTTAGTTAAGTTTTCAGCTCATTGTTCTTTTCTCATTTGTATTCTGATGACATTGAACATATTGTTAATACATTTTGAATATTGTATACAAGTTGTATGTCATAAAAATGTAATCTCTGTACGTTTTGCAAAAATAAATAAATACATAAAGTAGAATTTTAAGCTGTAAGGGTCACTTATTTGGTTCCCCTGGAAAGATTTCCATTGTGGTCTGTGTTATTTGCGCGTTTCTGTATTTGGCTGGTGTTGTGAGTATTTGGTGCACATGTGTGTTGTGAAACTGATGAAGATGTTTTCTTAATTTGCAGGTGTTTATTCTATTTACATGCGTTTTCATTCAGTTGCAACGTGAATGTCAGTTGCAACATAACAAACTGGCTCATTAATGTGCACAATATTTTTAACACCACTTATAGCATAAAAATATACTATATGCTATTTAAACATTTATTTTAAATAACACAACGCTAGTCAGGGGGAGCTAACTTTCACCTTCAGAACCATGTTCAGAACCTGTTGAACTGCTACTCTCGCGCCACATGTATAATATGTTAATTTGAAGCATTTCACACATAGATTTTACAGCATCTACCTCTAGCTAACAGTCGGCTGTAGTTCTCTCGGTGTTCAAATGGAGCTTTTTCCCGCGACACAGCTGACGACGCGAGGGAGTCGGCTTTCATCTGTGCGCTGCGGCTGCTGTCTGTTTGGTTTTTCCAGGGCGTGAAAGGGGGCGTGTTTCAAGATACGCAACGGAGCAGACCAAACTAATTAACAGGGAGAGAGCGACTGATCGATTCCCTTTTCCATTTGCGTAGAAAATAAATGTAATATTATGATTTCCGTCATTGTTTTATATATATGTTTGATACTTGATAGTTGTACCGGGCCGGCCCACATTGGCCAGCGCGCCACCGGGAAAAGTCCCGGTGCTCCATGGTCAGTCCGCCTCTGGGCCTTATTAAGCCAATGTGATCTAACTAATATCAGGCATGAATATTGTGGTCATATACATCCATAAGATCAGTAACTGTTCATCACATGCAGTCCTCGTGCAAATTATCCCATATAGTTACAGCCTTTCTATGCAATTCTAAGTAATATAAAAAATGCAAACATAGCATACACTCTAAAAAAAGCAGGGTTGTTTTTGCCTTTGGGTTTTTTTTTTTTTTTTAAAGTTTAACCCTATGGCTGGGTTTTCCATATTCGACCCAAATTTGGGTTGAAACAACCCATAATTGTGTAGAGTGTTTCAATAAAACATGAACTACTAAGACATACACAGATTCAATGTATCTTTAACACAAAACCTTTAACAAAGATGTGCAAGTGTTTAATTACAAAAACTCTATTTTCTACAAGTAAGGGCATCCTAGATGACCCCAAAGAAGGCTTTTATCATATTTAGCTCACTTCTGGGGACACATTCATCCCCATAACATATTTACACATACACACACAGACATGTCACATCTATAAATGAGTGAAACACATCAATGAAAAACACCTATTTCTCTGAGATTTCTCTTACATTTGGACAAAGTTTCTCCACCATCGAGAAGTCTTTCTTTGAAATGTTTGGACTGAACTTAGATTTCATTTCTGAAAGTCTCTGAAAGATTCATAAAGATTTATTCATTTTAAAAGTAAATGCATAAATATCTTTGTTGTCAAGTCACATACTGTACATAGCAGTCCATATGTTGTCAATATTGATATTGTAATAGTTAAGTCTATCCAGTCATCCTACAGTGTGTTTGTATGTCAGCATGTGATCACAAGAAGACTTTTGGATATTTTGGCCAAACGTGATTGAACAGTAAAATAACAGAGACATGATAAATACTAAAGCTGCTTTTAGCATGTTTTCTGTTTTTAAGCTTTGGACCACTGATAAATAAGTAATTCCTAATCTGTTGTATATTTAATTTGTTTCAATAATTTATGTGATTACAAACACATTTCCATTTGCTCTAAATTCTGCAGGACTTTTGAATGATGTTGGCTTTAGAAAACACAAATCTTCTCCCACTGTAAACCAATTTGTCTATACTATTAAACATATTTGTCATAGAATCATATTAGCATGAATAATTTGTTAAGTATGCTCTCTCTATAATAAATAATGATAAATAACTGCATTGTACAGGGACTTTCCTGTGGTTTCCCCGAACAGAAACTGATTTAATGGGGAGAAAACAGGCAGGAATGAATTGCATCGCTCTTTTGCTGCTTTTAGTTAATTGCCGGAGCCTCTATCAATTCATTTCAAAGACGGAGGTGGAGCGGATCGAGTAAATTCAACCTTTTAGACAGTGTTTTCAGTCATTCACAGAGCCTAGTGCACTAATATATCCTAACTGTCTTACTGTCAAGCCCCGGTCATTATCTTCTCTGATAATGGCTTATAAACATCCCTGCGAGTGAACAAACTTCTCCGTCTCACACTGAATGCTCAACATGTGCAGAGAACACACACAGATTGTCTTCGTCAAACAGGAATATGGCGAAAGAGTGTGTGTGTGTGTGTGATCCTTCTCCGGATGCAAGAGAGCCCTTCAGCTCAGCGAGTGTTTGCTCAGAAATCCTTTGTCTGAATGCAAATTATGACCGATGTTCCTCTCAGAAACAAGACTTGCACACTCTTCAAAAGGAAGGTTGTTTATCAGCATGTGGTTCCTTGAAGAACCTTTAACATTCATGGAAACTTTGCACTGCACAAAAGCTTCTTTATGCTCTCTTAAATGAGACCTAATATGGCCCTTTTTTTCAAATACAATTACATTTTGAATTTAGAATTTATGTGCATCCTAGTGTCTCCATCCAGTGTTTTTTTTATCCCAAAATGTGCATAAAAATAGGTGTATGGAAAAGGAGGCACTGTAATATTCAGAGCGTCAAACAAAACTATGAGCTATTTTATTTTTGTTACATTTTATATGAGGTTTGCAACGCTGTTACCAAAACTTTGACCATGACTAAATAGTTTTGAACCCTGATTCCTGTGATTTTGACCTTAAGTAAACTTAAAAAAACATATATTTCAAATGTCCAAATTAAGCGGTCACTCAGTATAGGTGTTGACCAAATGCTTAAAGATATTCGAAAACATTTTTTTTTTGCAAATCTTTCTAATACTTTATTTTTTCATAGTAACTTTGTTAACAGGATTGAAACGTTGAGACATGAATGCTGCCAGGGTCGTACTCAAGGTTTTATACCGAGTTTATCTTAATGGTGTGATATTAGAAACTAACCATCTAATTTGGATAATAGTTGTCTAGTGTATATAATAGTTTTTACAACAAAAAACATTGGGTTTTGATTCTCCAATGCTTTAAAAACAAGTAATGTGATGTCAAAGTGCAGCGTATTCATGGAAATGGCAAATACAATTGGGAAAGGAGAACAGCCTGTGATTGTGTCCTGGAAAGCATCTGGGTCGTTCCGGTCATTACGAGACCGTTGGAGAAGTTGGAAATTACACATCAATTTGAGACGACCAAATGCAGATCGCAAAGAAGAACGGGAGCTGGAATGAAAGAAAAAAGGAAATTTGCTACAAAAATCATTAGTGTAATGATTGGAGTGGAGAATGGAACAAATGTAGATTTGCTAATGAAGCGCCCTGTTAGCCTTTCAGAATCCCCCCGCTAAAACCCTCATAACTAATTTAATTTGAGCTTGCAATTATAGACCTTTCTAGGTATCAGGCAGGCATTGATCATTAAAGATGTGATCTTTGCATTGGATTTGGAAGGTAAAGACGGTCAGCATAGGAATGAGAAAGAGAGAATGTAAATCGATCATCACTTCAGAATTTTTTAATGGTCTATTTTCTTTCTTTTACTCGTCTTCAACTGTGGATTACATTTGATAAGGAGCAGTTTTGACATTCAATGCCTGACAGTAATTTGCCCCGGCAGGATCCCTCAGTTGGATCGATAGCAATTCGATTCTTAAAACTCGATAAGTCTAGAGCCCATTACGCAACAGTCAAGAGCGGTTTCCTGTTTTATGGTACAGTACTTTCAATTCTAATGAAGACAGAAACATTAGAGTTTAGATCAGTCTCCGGTTCAAGAGATCCAACAGCACAGATTTCATTATTTTCTATTATTCTCCATTCATTCTCCGATTATGTTAAATAAACCCAATTGTATTTCTTTGTAGATGCTGCTGTCTCGCATCTTATACATTTTCATTCAAGCAAACACACTCAGGTTTTTGTCAAAGTACTGTTGTAGACACTGTTCAGGTTAGACATGTTTGTTTTAAAACGTATCGAATGCTAAAAAAAGCATGACCTAAAGTGTTCGTTTCTGCACTTCTACATCGAAATTAAGTTTAACTTCAGAACATCAGACAAAAACTCAAAAGTGCAAAATGATGGGACGCCACGACAAGGGTTGGACATCGGTTTGTCAGCGCACAACAGACAGTGAGGATCTTCTCTAAAGATGTGATATCCTCACCTTCACATGGGAGGATCATGTTGATCATGTTAAAGGTTATGTTTTAATCACTCATCATGGATTCTCAGGTGAGCTGCTCTTCTTGTCTCGTCCACATCTCATGCCGCTGGCCGACAGTAACCCCCTGTAAAGGCTGAGAGCTTGACCTGGACACAAATGCCATTTCCTTTATCGAAACCTCCATCAGCCAATACACCGTCCTCTGGCAACAACTGTTGAAGAAAAACACTATATTCTGTACTGTGTTCATCATTTGTACGAGCCACCCCGCCCTTTTGATAAATGAGTAGATCCCTTCGGTGTAATACCTGTCAAATATTTCATAGTGTGATTGTGCTTGTAGCTGGAAAACATTTGAGCATGTGTTTTTAGATCTGATGGTTTCACTGTGAAAATCTCGAAACACTCAATGATCACGTCTACTCTGCGTCCAAAGGACTTCGCAAATTGGTGAGGCATAATTCTTTGTAAAGTGTCTCTCTCTGGCCATATGCTGGAACGGCTCAAGTTTACATACATAAATGTCACAGTTTCCTGAAATGTTCTGTATACTGTCTTTGGGGAAAGACGAAAGAGATGGGCTAGTTATGAGAAGCTTTTGAAATGGACTAAGAACTTCTTTGGACTGACATGAGAGGCACCAAAGAATTTAGTAATGCCATAAAGGATTCTAGGTTAGTGTAGTACTTTACTTTATCATCAGACATCCTGTGCTCATCAAGTTGACGTCGCAGCTGTGTGTTTTCTTCCAACAGGTGGTTCACCTCTGCAGATCTGTGCACACATACGATACCTTCTGTTTGTGTCACTGCCGTCCCCTGGTTGTGTGTGTCTCGTCCTCAGTGTGTTGCTCACCATCTCCAGCGCTTGTGTCTCCTCAGCATGTGGCACAACATCTCCATCAGCCTCGAGTGTCTCCTGAGTGTTTCGCTCACCTCCTCCTTCAGCTGCTGCCATGTGTTTTTCTGTCCTCCCTCTCTAACTTCATCTTGAAGAGTGTGTTGTGTTGATGTGAGAGATTTCTGTGTGACCAGTCTGGGTCAGTCTCCATCATCTCAAATGAAGATTGACCTGCAAAAACATGAAACCGTTTTGGTAACACTTTATTTGAAGGGGTGTGCATAAGACTGACATGACACGGTCATAAACATGACATAACACCTGCCATGAACATGAAGGAGTCTTTATAAATGTTTATGACTGTTGTCATTAAGTGTCATTCGGTTGTATCCATTGTTGAGGAAGAATAGAGTCCATGGGAAACCCAGAGCACAGAAGACCTGACAGCTGCGTGAACAACTCACTCGACGAGTCGACGTGCCTCAGAAAAATGCGCATTGCGCATGCCATTTTTTGCATATTCTGAGGGAGGGGTTGATGCAAATGTGTAGGTTAGTGACGTACCATAACCCAGCTGTAGTCCCAATCGAGTCGTTTTTGTAGGCAATTATACTTCCTGATTTGTAAAAGACGATATCTCTGCTTACATTGAACTTTCAGCGCTGACAATGCTCAGGTAGGCTGTGGCATTTAAACAATGCCCAATTGGCACTAAGGGGCCTAAAGTGTGCCAAGAAAACATCCCCCACACCATTACACCAGCACCACCAGCCTGCACAGTGGTAACAAGGCATGATGGATCCATGTTCTCATTCTGTTTGATTCTCAAATTGAATGGATGCACCAATAGCAATAGATTATAAATGAAGGTTCATTTGCTCAATTACAATACCCTTTATAATGAATAATCAACTTGTTTGAAATGTACATTTACTGATGTAAGTGATCATTAATAAAAAAAAGCCAGCAATGACATGATACTAGGAGCCTGATCTCAGAGGAACTTTCACATGAAAATAAAAACAATATTTCTTAAGGTAAAACTCTAAACATATGCATGAGTAAGTAAAGTAGATTCAGATATAAGAGTCTGTGATATTAGTATGCAACTGTGAGTCTGCAGTATCTCCTTGTTTACTAGCACGATATGCTTAGATTAAGTATAATGATGTGCCATCGCTACTGCAAACAATTCAGTAATCGCCAGCCTCGCAGCGGGGAGATTGCGAAGGTCATAATAGATTGTGACAGTTCATTACTTATTATTACCAGCAGGATTAATCCTCCGAGTGCCGGGCCGTGCTGCAGTTTTGCCCCCAAGCCTCCAGACAATCCATTATTTGCTTGATATTTGTTAGAAAATAGGTCACAAAAGAGATGAGGCCCACTCTTTCCCAGAGAGGACCATTACGGTGTGGCATAATGAAGGCATATTTTCTTTCTTTTCATTGTGGTTGAGCTTGGAGATAGATGTGTAAGTGAAGTCGCTCGGTCCAGACCAGCAGAATCTGTGCTTTCTGCTTTTTAATTGAGATTCAGCGCTGCAGAAAATTGACGGTGGGTCTCTGACAGCGTGGGACTGATGACTTGTTGTTCGTCTCTTGAGAAAGATAAATTATTCATACTGAGAGAAGAGGACAAACAAACAGAATGTGAAAAAATAAAGAAATTAAAATGAAGGGATTTTGCTTGAGCTTCATCTCTTTCAGAGGAATAACATTGATGTAGCTCGTTCACAGCAGTTTGGTTTAGGTTTCATTGTGTTATTTATCTAAACAGTAGCAGATCTTACTACGGTGCTAAGCTAATGTCATGTTATAGAGGCATATTACGCTCTTTTACAAAGTTTTGATAATCTACTAGAACCATAGACTGTAAAAAATATGGACAAAGCGTCACCCATAGACTCTCTGAAGAACGGGTTTTAGGCTGTTCATGAGGGGTATGGGCGCAGCCATACTGGAAAATCTTGGGAAATACAAAATACAAAAGTTTCAGAAAGGATACAGAGGTGGTGTGATGTGTCATGTCAGATCATGGCCGAGACGTTAAATTCCACGCGTCACAGCCCGTTATCAACTGTCATTCAAAGTTAACCGCCCTTATTTGTCATAGATTTTATATCTAAAAACTTTCTAAACTAACGAGTTTCACCCCCTCACAGTTGTCAGGCACGGAGAACATATTGAAGATTACAATAAAAGTCCATGGGACCAAACTGTAAAAACATGAATTTATGCTGTGAAAACTGGCATTTTAACATGGGGTCGATGGACATTTGCTCCCTTTTGGGACCGATCTCTAGCGGATTTTAGATGTATTGCAGTTTTCCGGTAGGCTTCATTCTTCAGATTAGAATGTTGCCGCTTGACTAGAACAGGTTTTCCTGCTTGAATGTTGATTATTCTCCTCATATTCTCCAATGTTGCGGCTCCTCTCTTCCCAGTCGGTCAGTAACGCTCTGTTTACTTCCTGTCTCTATGAAGCCCCTCCTTCTGTAAGCACACTGTGCTCTGATTGGTCGGCTGAAGCAGTGTGTTGTGATTGGTCCAGAGCTTTGATTATGTTTGGGAAATATCCGCCCTTTCCATGACCACTAACTAACTCAACCAGGCCCTGCCCCTTTATTCTGCATATGAATTATTATAATGAGGAATATTGTGACGTGTTCGTTCCCGGAAGAAACTCAAGACTACAATGGAGGCGTTTCAGGAGTTCAGAAACACTGGCACTCTTTTAGAGAAGAACTGGAACTTTGCAGAGCTTTTTAATGCTGAAATGTTACACACTAAACACAGATGAACATGGGAATGTTAGAATAGGTGCTCTTTAAAGCAGCAGACAACAAAAATGCGCCACACCTATAATAAACAGAAGCACTGGTGTGGACACTAATATTGTTTAATGTCCTTGGTATGAATGGGCTTTTAGACTATATTACACACGTTTACTGAGAGCTCACAGTAAACATTCATTCTTTAGCCTTTATATCTCATTGTGTTTGCCCGCAGTGTGATGCAAATGTCCCATTGTGATGTAAATGGTGATCTGTTTTATCTAGCAGCGTGTATCCCAGAACTCCACTAAAATATTAATGCCAATGCACCATTCCTTCAGAAGGCGCATCATTCAAGTTTTGTCTGATCGCACTGTGAGTTTTGCAAACAAATATTTCTGTGAGCGTGCAGAGCTTTGACTTTCTACTTCATTCAGTCATTTGTTTTCTGTCTGTTTTTGTGTCTTCTGCAGGAAATTGAAAGTAAGATCTCACCCCAACACACATTCAACTACAGACTTCAGTGCGCGTTGTGCACGTGCTGCCGTCATAACCCTAATCATTTACGTGTTTTTCCGAACCGTCACTGCACATACCATGATTCACTGAGCTTCTGATCTTCTGACAACACAACACACATAACAACATTACACACTTAGCCTCGTCCCAGTTCCCACACAGAGAAATCTCTCCACACTTTAGAAAGTCATTTACTCCCTGTTTGAAAAGAGCAGTTGACTTTGAAATGCTGTTAGCAAACACATTTCTCAATCGTGAATTAACCAATCAAATAAACTGTAAAACTTTGACAGATGGTACATTGTTGTGCCATTAAAATGCAAACACTGAGGCATCGGTACTTCTCTCAGAGTCTCTCAAGAACTTGCATGGGTCAGTGAGAGAGCCGGGTCATTAGTGATGATTTTCAGAGATTAACTTCAATTTTTGTCATTTTCGCATAACGATACTAATTTGACGTATCTCTTATTCACAGTTTCTGCACTAAGTTGAGAGAATCCACAACAGTGCAGACTTCCATTTCAACAAAACTCTGGCGTTTTCAGTGGTGACTTATCTAATCTGTGATTGCATTGCATTCATAAGCAGAAACATATAATTCACAATGCTGAGTTTAAGTTTGTTGGGCAATTTTGTTCATTTTGGTGGCAATTTTGCCTCAAGACCCTGTTGGGACTTTAACTAACCCTAATCCTGTGATGGAAATCAAGCTTTTAATGCTGTTTATACAGTGTTGATGTGGTGTTTTTAATATGCATAATTACTAGCGTAATTGGTGTGCGTAAAGCGCTCGTTGTATAAGCCGTCGCAGCTGAGAGTTACATTAGTTACATTAGTTACATCCTGTTACATTAGTAAAAATTTGCTCCAATTGGATTGCTAATAGGCGTTGAATGGATTATATGTGGAGTGCTTTTTTGAGTGGATTTCTGTATAAACTCCAAACATAGGAAGGTGAACCAGGATTTCAAAGGATCCTTTAAGTTTGCAACGTGGACACAGAATGGACAAGGAAGGCCAGTGGGTGCTGTTTACTTTGATTAAAGGCATTATGTTACGGAATTTGAACTTTGAATTAATCAGAGATGTGCTGATATTACGTGCTGGTTGTGTTGTTGTTCATGGATGGAAAGTAGAAATCCGACTCTGACATGGCTCCTGGTGTTGAAGGTGGAAAGGTTGTTTCGGAAAAGGTTACACAGGATGATGGTGCAGTTGATGAAAATGAGTCGCAAAAAGAGTGAGAAAAATTACTGCAAAGGGGGTCTCTTTCAAAATTTGCAAAGGACTAGAAAACAGATAAGTCGAGTTAAACAAGTAAACAAAATCAAACAAAAGGTTAATCATCTATTTTCTCTCATAATAACATGAAGCTATAACAGATGTGGAAGTATTGCAAACAGGCTGAAGAACTACATTATTCAATTCTTAAAATGTTGATACCTCAGGATGAGCCTGACAAGCAAAACAAATTGTTCTGTGCTATGGCTGAAAATCAGGGATTTTATAAAGAGATCAGAGAATGGTTGGCTGATACTGGAATATCTTTGAATGTGGATAAAACTTGTGATGCTTCATCTATAACAAGCAGTGAAGGGTTCAACCTCTACTTCAAGTTCAACTTCTGCTGCACGGATAAAGGCCATAGCAGAAAATATGGAGAGGAGATGCATAGCCTGGGAGTTACAAGAACGCAACGGTTGTAGGATCAAGATTACAGATGTGGAGGACTTCATTGAACATCAGGTTAAGATTCTCACAGATCCTCTTTGGAGATATTAAAGATATACGACCACCTATATCACATAGTCAAATCTGAACCTTACCGTGGTAGATGGCAAAGCCAAAGGTTTTCAGCCTAAAGTCCATTCATCACAGCACAGCTCTTCATCTTGCTGCTATGCATGCAAAGAAAATCATGGAAAAATCCCCTTTGACTCAGAGAATGACTCACAGACAAAATATTTAATTTTTGAAGAATCATGGATTTTGCTTTGCCAGTCTGAAAATTGGAAATTGTAGCAAAGATTGCACAACTTTTTGTGTGTGTAGTCAGAAGCATCCTACTATACTGCATATCTCAGCTAACAGTTAAATCAAATGCTCTTGTTACTCTGCAGACCTATGCTGATTCTGGTGAAGACAAATGGGACAAAGAAGTGCATATTGCTGCAAACAATGGGACACGAAAATTTGGTAAACACATTTATGCTCCCTGGACTAGAGAAAGCCGGATTGTCTGGGGATAAATTCATGGATATGCCAGAAGTCTTTACTCAGAAGACAATACCTGTAAGTTAAAGCAATGTGGTTAATCAAAAATATCTAAAGAAAATTGAGATATTTGGATGTTGTCAGTATTCCCAAACTGGATCCTGAAGTTGAATTGCCAATTGGCACAAATGCTCCAAAGCTCTTGGGACCATGGGAGATCATCAATAGTGAAGATCAAGGACCCTATGCCATAAAGACCCTATTGGGTGGGTCAGAAACAATTTTGTAAAAGAATCAGATAATTGTCTTTCAATAAGTCACTGCTAATAGGATCTCCTGCTAATAGGTTACCAAGATAGAAGAGTTACTGGATGCACAGTACAATCACTATTTAGAACCATTTACCATTTAGTAATCTTTAGAAGATGAATTCAAAACATCTAGAGAGGATCAAAGGTTTATGGAGATAATGGATCAGTCAATTGGCATTAAAAATGATCATTACTGTATTGACATACCATTCAGGAAGGATGATGTCATCGTGACTATTAACAGGTGTCTTGTGGAACAGCGTGTGATAAATTTGAAAAGAAAGGTCAGTCAGAACCAGGAGTCAGAAGAATACTCACTGAAGTTATTGACAAGGGGTGTGCTGAAGCAGTAAATCAAGATCAGTTACTGCGGGATAATGGGAAGGTGTGGTATATCCCACATCCTAAAAAGAAGACCATTAGAGCTGTGTTTGACATTCAAAGGAATGTCCCTGTATTCACAATTACCACAAGGCCCAAATCTCACCAAAACATTGTTGGGTGTTTTGACCAGGTTCAGGCAAGATCACGTGATGGCAGACATCCAGGCTATGTTCCATGAAGTGAATGTGGTGGACAAACGTTGATACTGAGCAAAGCTTCCAGAATGCAGAATGAATGTCCATTTGTTTGAATCCATTTGTTTGGAGCCATTTCATCATCAAGCTGTAGTCATTTTGCTTTGAGAAAACTTGCTGAAGATTACAAAGATTGCTTTTAAAACAGTCTTGAATACCATCCTGCATAACTATGTTGACGACTGTTTAACATCTGCTCACACTGAAGAGGAGGCACTTCACAGTGGTTAAAGGATTCCAGCTATCCAAATGGATGAGTAATAGCCATAAGGCATTAGCAAGTATTCCATAAGAACACCTGTCAAAATCAACTAAAGACCTCAACCTGGATAAAAATAACCTACCTGAAGAAAGAGCATTTGGGTTGCACTGGTGTGTGGAATCTGATGCATTCATGTTCAAGATTGAACTTCAACAGGATATGGACAAGTCAGTGTTTTGGACGGACAGTCAAGCTGTCTGAAATGCATTGCCGATGATGCCAAGAGGTTTTAGTGGCTAACAGAGTGGTAATCTTCAGGGATGCCACGGACGTTATACACTGGAGATATATTGGAACAAAATTCAATCCTGATGATGATGCCTCTAGAGGTATGTCCATTGAAACTTCTTGAAAGCCAGCAGATGGATACAGGGTCCAGACTTTCTGTTGGAAGCCTCATAGGAATGGCCACAATCCTTTTTTGACCAAGTCTTAAAAGATGATCCAGAGGTTAAAATGGACACAGTGATAATTGCTGCACTTTCCAAACGTTTTGACAGTGCTACAAATCAACTTTTGAATTATTTTTCTGATTGGAGAAAACTGAAAATTACAAAGGCATGGATTCTATAGTTAAAATAAGTGCTCTTGAAGCTCAAGCAACACAGGACACATAATCAGGACTCAGTACAATTTTATACTACAGGGAAATGATAAGGCTCCGATCTGGATTCTCTTGTCAAAGTCTTACACCAGATGATCTTTCTCAAGCAGAATCAGCAATTATTGGATTTTCTCAAAGTGGTTCATTCAAATAGGACATTTCTTCTCTGCAAAGTCGAACATCTGGAGTTAAAAGTAGTAACATCTACATCCTTGATCCAGGATTGATGGATGGTCTACTTCCAAACTTATTATGCAACCTGTTCATAAACAACTATGGCATACCACATGCTGTCAACACTGTGAAAAAGGTACTGGATTATTAAGGCAAACTCTGCTTGTAGAAAGGTAATCTCTGAATGTGTCCTATGTCGACGTTTTCAATATTTGGAGAACAAAAAATGTAAGACCTGCCAAAGGAAAGGATTGTGCCAGATTTAGCTCCTTTTACTAATACTGGTGTGGACTACTTTGGACCTATTGATGTGAAAAGAGTTCACAGTGTTGTAAAAAGATATGGGGTTCTGTTTACCTGCCGAGCAGTCCACCTTACTTATACAAATTCATGTAAAAATTGTTTTCGCCATTGCATATGTCATCGTGGGCAAGTAGCGCATTTCAGATCGGATAATGGGACACATTTTATTGGAGCAGAGAGAGAGAGAGCTTGGGGAAGCTTTGAAGACAGTGGATCATGATGAAATTCAGCATACTTTTCTATCAGAAGGAACAAAATGGACCTTTAATCCCCCTGCTGGATCCCATCATGGAGACATGTGGGAAAGGCTCATTTGCCTTGTAAAGAAAGTTTTGTACTTCACTCTTCGACAACAATGCTTGGATGATGAGAGCTTTCACACTATTCTTTGTGAAGCTGAAATCACTCTTAACCCTCAGAGACCGACGCATCGTCCACGACGCCACACGGCACCTCCGATAAATATTTATATTATTCAATGACAGATTTATCGATTTTCTTACCATTTTTTCCAGCAGAAAGCTAGCGAGCTAGCCATCACAGTGGTGTCTTTGGTGTATTTCTAGCCTTCACAGAAGGTTTTCTATCCAGCCTGGAACTTGTGCATCCTTTCAGAGTTTTCAGCAATAAATCCAAACGCTTATAACGCTGATCCGTCGTCAACATTGGTGTGCGTCATTACCAAGCGGCAACATTATAATCTGAACGATGAAGCCTACCCGGAAGTGCGATAAACTGCAATACATCTCAAATCTGCTACAGGTTCGGTCCCAAAAGGGAGCAAATATCCATAGACGTCATGTTAAAACCTCCGTTTTCACAGCATAAATTCATATGTTTACAGTTTGGTCCCATAGACTTTTATTGTAATCTTCAATATGTTCCGCGTGCCTGACAACTGTGAGGGGGTGAATATTTTTCTAACTCGTTAGTTTAGATATAAAATGTATGTAAATAAGGGCGGTTAACTTTGATTGACAGCTGAGAACGGGCTGCGCCAGAGTGAATTTGACGTCTCGGCCATGATCTGACACAACACATCATACCACCTCTGTATCCTTTCTGAAACTTTTGTATTTTATTTTCCAAGATATTCCAGTATGGCGCCGCCCATACCCCCATAAACAGCTTCAGATCCCGTTCTTCAGATTGTCTATGGGTGACGTCACAGACGCTTTGTCTATATTTGTTACAGTCTATGGTCATTACGCATAAACCAAGCTCTGATATAGTGAAGAGAGAGATGCACGGAGAAGCGCGTTTCACAGAGAAACAGAGAAAAATGGATGTAAATAAAGCACTGGCCTATTTTGATGCCATGCAGGATGATGGATTTTCAGGAGAACAGAGCTTTTTGACACATGAGGAACTAGATTACCAGAATAGACCCAGTTGAAGTGCCATTTATTTATTTACTGTAAAAGTATAAAAGTACAAAATGAATAGTATAGAGTAAATAAAATAGAAATGCAAAGCCTGTGATGTGGCCCTCTGTGTGATTGCTGATAGGAACTGTTTTGAGGCTTGGCACCAGTGAATTTCATGAGGCCCAAAACGCCTGAACTTCTTTTGGAAAAAAGTTATAATGTTTATGCCTGTGCTCCAGGACTCTAAAGACATGAACAAACTGTTTTCCAGAGGAAATTTGATTAGCTTTTAATTATTTGTGTGTGATTTCAACAAAAATTTGAGTGATTCAATTTCCAATTTATTTTTTCATTTGTCTGTATGCTATGAGCGAGTAGAGGCGGGGCTCATTTGCTTATTCATGGTCCACGTACACTAAATGAAGCTAGTGTGTAGAGTTACATTCAAGATATAGGCATTGATGCATTTACAAAGAACAATACATTTAAATATGTCATTTTGGTGATCAAAGATGAGTTTTAAGGGATACACTTATTGACTGCAGGGGATTTAATATCTGAGAAAACTGTGCTCATACATTTTGTCACACGTTTTACTTTATAATGAAGAATGAGAAATTCTATGTATTTAAAAGGGGTGTGCATAAGACTGACATGACACCTTCATAATTATGACATATGTCTTGAATATGAAGTAGGGTTTATGCATGTTTACGAAAACTGTCATTAAGTGTCTTTCACTCAATAATGACATTTTGAATGCAAATATATCATTGTTTAATGACAGCTGTCACAAACATGCATAAAACTTCCTTCATATTCATAACATGTCATGTCATGATTATGAAGGTGTCATGTTAGTCTTATGCTCACCCCTTCAAGTAAAGCCGCATTAACCTGCTAAAAGTTAAGAGTGTTTATAAATTGAGCAGATCGAGAGTTATAGTGAATCTCCAGTACAGGATTCCCCCGTTTGGTGTTTGACTCAGCACATCTTGAGTTATCTCTATCTTTTAAACCACGGAAATGTTTTGCGTGCAAACCCAGGCATTGCGTGTACTATTATATTGCTTGTGATGATGATATTTTTTTCCTAGTGTGTGCGTAAAACCAAAGTATACAGTACTTTGGGCTTAACTTACCAGGCCATTTACGCACTACCTAAGAAAACACCAAAATCCATTTCATATTTGGCTCATTGCTGCTCCTAATCAGTCTCCATGCACCTGTTTCTAATTCATGCTGAATCCAGGCCTGTTGTGTCGCTACGTCTCTGTAATCTGCCTGAAACTAAGCTCCTCAACCCCTGAGGTGATGGGTTTATGTAGAGCATGCAAAGTGAACATCTCACCTCCCTTATTCAGATGCACAGGTGGGAACCCTGAACTTCACCTGTGGCCATCGTTTATAAGCATTAAAAGAGAAGTGAATGTCAATTCTACACAGACAATGCCGTTATCCCAGGCATATGTCACATCTTCATTTCTTGATTTTTTCTGCAAGTTTCAGACATCAAAGAGACTTACTTTGGGCGAACAAATGCATTTATAAGTCTCTGTTTCCAATTAACCAAAAAACAGCTTGTTTTTAATTTAGTTTTGTATGTGTATTGTGTTAAATAAGATGTCAATATTCTCTTGACCCAGTGTAGCCTGTAATTTTTTTAATTCTATTAACGTTTTTATGTCCGAGCCTTGCCTGAAGAATAAGGTCATTTTGAGCGCCAAGTGTGCCAACACAATTCTCCCTGCTTCAATTAAATCTTAAATGTCATTTGAGCGTGAGAGACACAGAACTGTGGACTATGATGGGAGCTTTGAACTTTAAATGCCACCAGAAACCTCACACCCTTATTTTTCTATTGTATCTCTGTTAAAGTTATGGCCAGCTTAAGAGCGTCATAATTGTTTGACCTCAGTGTGTGCATAGGCGACACTCCCGTGTGTCCAGCAGATTTGTTCTGATAATAACGGGATTTGCAATAAGTCTCAATTTCTGGCAAAACATCACAGTCTTATATAAATTGTGGCTCATGGCTGTTGACTGAAAGGGAACCTCAAGGAAACACAACCCGTGAAATAATTCATGTAACTTTAATAAGTTCTGATCCTAATTATTATATTTTTTTTAATTTAATTTGCACTAACAAATGATGCTCATTTTTGCTGTTCAGTCATTTTTGACCCAAAATGTTATGCTTTTTTTTTTTTTCTAAAATATGTTTAATTTACTTCATTGGAATGGTGTGAAACTCAGTAAAGGTTTTGGCACTTACTGAGTGAACACACAAACATCAGTAGAATAGGTGAAATGGTCCTGAAAGAAATCGTCACACATGTTGATTTCATTGTACATTTTTCATCACATAATTGAAAAATTCATTTTTCATAATTTTAATATTTTTCTAAATATTAAGCTTAAACATCTGTAATGTTTTCATTTATTTATTTATGTTGTCTTTTTATTAGTACAATATTAATGCCTTATTCTGCATGACCATATTCTACATCCCTTACTCCACGCAATAGCTAAACTTTAACTAACTATTAATTTAGGATTTTATTGAGGTAAGTCATAGTAAGTTAATAGTGAGAATTGGACCCTAATCCACAGCGTGACACAGTTTGTTTTCTAGTGATAAAGTATGTTTATGAAATATTTAATTCATTAAATGCATTTAAAATACAAAAACAGAACCTGTTAGTGAAATGTATTTAAGTCCAAAAGTTTCTGTTTACTAGCTCTCGCCTGTGTGACTGAAGATTAGCTGAAGATAAGCATTTCTCTGGTTTAGGATCGTTTGGATCAAGCAGCAACACCCAATTACTGTATATCAATATAAATGCTATTGTCTTATCCTAAATAGATTTTTAAGAATATATCATCACACCGTACAAAGTTGATTTACATTCCAGACCTACGTTCAGAATATGGCAAACACGTCCCTAATTACGTAGTGAGGACTCTAGTGTTTACCAGTAATGAAGTGCGCACACTTCTTTATTTCATCTTCATTAAGCCAATCTACCAGCAATCTAAAGCATATGTAATTATGAATAGCTAAAAAACTCATTTTCCTTTTCATTATTGTAATTGCCTCACTTTCTAGTGACTTTAATAGAAGTATGGGAATCAGTCGCTCACCTTTAGTGTACAGGAAGATATGACTTGTGAAGGCAGTCATTAGTTGAGTAAATGATATATGCATAATGTGGAAAAACATAATATATTTAGATTTAATATTAAAGAGCATGTGTTAATACATGTGAGCCAAATATATATATATATATATATATATATATATATATATATATATATATATATATATATATATATATATATTTGTTTGTATGATTTTTACTCTCCTTTATGTTTGTCAGACTGATTGTACATATTTATAAACCTGTTAACTGCATATTCTGGAAGCTAAAAGCAATAATGTGTTTATCGTGAGAAATTGAACAGTGTTTATTGGCCTGGTAAAGACACAAACGCATGTATCTCCATAATCTCATGTAGAGAAATCGTTTGATGATAACTAATACGTTCATTATGAAGAAAGATTGCAGGATTGGGTGTGCCTGTGCGATTAGTCTGCTTTAGAGAGCTCTCCTTTATCCCGTGTGCCATCTGTTGATTATTCCCCGTATACAGATCCATTAATGAGCGCGCAGTTGCTATTAGTGACACAATGTTCCAGGATGAGGAACGAGGGTTAGCGGGACGGATGTCTGCAGATGGTTGTGACGTTCAGACACATGGCGTGTCAGGTTGATTATACACTAGCGTTTCTGCCGATGAGAATGAGATTCGATCCGCACCGCTAAACATGATTGAAATGTGGCAGCGAGTTTCTGGGAGATCAGAAACACTGGAAACCGCTAAAGTTTTAGATGCCGGAGAGTGGACCAATGCTTGCCATGAAATCAGAATCAACTGCCAATGGGAATTATGTCATATAATTACCACTAATACTTAAAAATAAAGCTTCTTTATTGGCATTGTTGGTTCCAGGAAGAAACTGAATGTTTCCATGAGCACAAAAGCTTCTTTATAGACCATTTAATCAGTTTAAGGAAGTGACGTCTTTGTTTTTTGAGACATTTCCGGTTCTAGGATATGCAGCACACATTTAATTATAAATGCTAGATTGGCTGCGTCATTGTTTATGAGAGTATATTCTAATTTTTGAATGTTCAATTTGTAATTATTATTCGAAAAATAAAATACTATTCGATTTTTACTACGTTTTGTGAGTTTAGAGAATATTCAGAAATAAGGTTTTGTGTAAATTAGCAAGATGGTCTCCGGACATTTCTCTGGATTTTGTTCTTGTGTATAAACAGTGCAGGAGTCATTCATTATTGAGATAATGTTATGAGATCACGAACCGTTAAGCGTTAGCGGTGTACTGGTATCAAGTGGGCCCTCGATGAAAGACGCAGTAAAGCGAGGGTTTCTGAATCATCCGTGAGGAAGATTGCCAACACACAGCAGGGTGATTAGCATTTGTTAATACACACAGACTCCAGGCAGCACATTATGTTTGTATTTCAAATCCCTGTGAGATGCTTCCGGTCTCCAACGTTTGAGAGTTTATGGATCAAAAACATCTGCCATCTTTTGGCCTCTACCTCAATGGCTTAATCTGATATGCTCTCCACACACACACACACACACACACACACACACACTTACTGTCTTTCCAGTGCATCGACTTACCCGTCATTGACAAATCAAGTTAGAGGAGCAAGTTTGTTTCCCAGAAACCAGCGCTGGATTGGATTTATCCGGCAGAGCTCTAGTGATTGACATAAAGTGTCATTACAGCAGAACGACACTGGTCGGCACAAATCAATTGTGCTGGATGGATTCGAGTGTTACCAGTCAGACGGTGTGCTTTCCACAACAGCTGCTGATTTAATTGCTTTACTTGTCAGTTTTGCCCTGCATATGCTAAATGAAAGCAATGTAATGAATATTTTACTGAAATTATGAAGCGTTTCAAATTGTATGTGTTGTGATTGTGGAAATTATCCCTTTTACAACATTATGCGTGACGTGTCACTGTAGCTTTTGAGCTATCAAAAATACACGGAAACAGGATTGCAGTGTGAGAACAACAGTTGTGTCTTTAAATTAAACTATCTATCAATGCCCCAAACTCTCACGAACTCCTTCTTAAAGGGGACGAGTCAAATATGTATGCTCGTCAGTGATGTGTGAATTATGTCTGTAGATCAGTGATGTGTGAGCTTGCATCTCCTACACTGCTTGAATTCACCAACACTGGCAACAGTTTGCTTGGAGCTTGAACTTGTCTCCCCGAACGAGTGATGTGAATCAGCAGCAGACTGAACCTCTCGAGCAGTCTGAGATAACTCCCTGGCGGCCGTTTCCTTGTTGCTGGCTAGACGATCCCTCCAGGGAACCTGCGCTGGAAACATTGGCTGACCCCGCTCCCCATGATCTGGTTTAAGTCGATCGACAGTGACTCGTCCTCCTATGTCGACTAGAAAGGTTCCAGAAACAGGCCATCATACGATGAGCATCATCACAAATTAATACGAACTTTGCCTCAGAGAGGTCTTTGGGTATCCAAGGCACTGCCAGTCCATGCCGAGAGGTAGGAACAGGTTTGAAAGCATTGATCCTGTCTAAAAGAGCAGTGAATTCAGAACATACACTCCAAAGCTTTGTGCTGTCTAGAATGAAATCTCCCGGGGCCCGCAGAGTCTGACTGTATGCCAACTCTGCTGAAGAAGTTTGTAGATGTCCGCAGGCCCAGCAGGACCCAGGGTAGCCGCTCGGTCCATCTGTCTGACTGGCCCTCAGTGCAGTGTTGAGAGAGCGATCAAAGCGTTCGCAGAGGCCATTTGCCTGTGGATGGAATGATGTAGAATGGCGAAGCTGCACTCCCAGAATTTGAGCCACCTCTGTCCACAACTGTAAATTGGGGACTGCAGTCTGAAGATATGTCCGGTGATGTGCAGAAACGTGCAACCCAAGTGTCAATGAATGCCGAGACCAGTTTCTGTGAAGCTTTTCATTCAGGGCGTGACAAACCATGGACCTTGTTGAAAACAGCTCACCTCCACTGTCCAGATACCACTGGTGGAGGGTAGCCTCTGGAGACATCATACATCAGAGTAACTCCTGGTGGAGTTAAAGCGGACATCTGCTATTTTAAAACTTGAGACAGCTGTTCTGTACGCCTGTACCTTGGAATCAGAGTGCTGATCAGCTGCTAAATGATCAAAAGCCCTGGAAAAGCAATCTGCCACTAAGTTGCCATGGAAGTGTCTTACTGCCAGGTACAACGCGAGCAACTCTCCATCAAATGTGCTGTACTTCTGCTCATTTGGGCATAGCTGGCGGCTAAAAAATGCAAGGGGTTTCCAAACACCGCCAACCAGCCGCTCGTGTACAGCACCGGCAATGCAGTCTGAGGCATCAGAAGGGAGAGCAATGGGGGCACCTGGAACTGGATGGACAGCAAGGTGTCTCTCCAGCGCCCTCAAATGACTTAGACATCTCCTCTGACCAGGACATCATTTTGTTTTTGCCGTGTCCTTTGAAGGCCCTGTACAAAGGATGCATGAGCTCGGCTGCCTGAGGAATGAAATGGTGATTGGTATTTCACCATCCCCACAAACTCCTGTAGTCATTTGGTTGTCTGGGGAACAGGGAACTGTGTAATGATGTTGACTTTGTCTGGTAGGGAACTGCCCCCTCACCTGTGATTCGATGAGCGAGAAAGTCGATAGCAGCCAGGCCAAACTGACACTTGATGGGGTTAATTATCAAGCCATGCTGGCTGAGGCGAGCGAACAGCAATCGCAGATGAGCCAGGTGAAGTAAAAATTAGATGAAATATGAATGAAATATACTTTTCCCCTGATAGGGAAATTTGTAATGTAGTCCATATCCAGCATTTCGCCAAAACCTGATAGCCTAAATTAAAACAATACACAAAATATACCCATAAAAATAAATAAACTTCACTAATTTGAATGCCATGTATTCTTTGATTCCTTCTAGTCTTGTGTTTGTTGTTGTATGAGTGCATGTGTGCAATGGGCGTGAATGTGTCGTTACCTGATCCGCTCCAGCTGTTCATCATTACATCACCAGCTGCTATCAATCCAACTACTCCATATATACTCACCGCTGTGTTATCATCTTTGTCAGATCATTGTTCGATGTCCTCCGTGTTGGTGTTCCTGTTCCTCGTCGTCGTCTTCGTGTGGATCATTGTTTGTCTCACTGCACTTCATCACTGGATCTGACCGTCGAAGTCCCTGCGTCACAGTTTCCACCTGTTTGTACTGTTTGCTGGACACTTAGAGTTAAATTAGAGTTAGAGTTAAATTAGAGTTACTCGCATTTGCTTCCTGTTTTCTCTGGATCGCCATGACATCATGTTCAGCAGTCTAATTGATAACAGGGAGTTCTGTACCTTCTTCCGGATGGTAAGTGTTTACAAGAGCGGGAGAATACACGAGATGGGTCGCTTAAAATCCTTTTTTGCCTCATTTAATGTGCACTGCTCATACCGAGTCTGAATACTAGGATAGTCCTTCAGTCCAATCATTATCATTCAAGTTTGAACAATATATAGTATCTTTGATTTAGATTTTACAGAAAGATCACTGTACTAAGTGGCCATTTCTAATCACACTTTCGTACAGACTGATAAAAAGGAACATCATTTCCC
This sequence comes from Hybognathus amarus, assembly GCA_030378365.1. Taxonomy (NCBI): domain Eukaryota; kingdom Metazoa; phylum Chordata; class Actinopteri; order Cypriniformes; family Leuciscidae; genus Hybognathus; species Hybognathus amarus. The sequence goes on along the minus strand of JAQIUQ010003224.1, from coordinate 73,618 downwards.
TATCAACTCTATAAAAACCACAATCTTCGTAAAAAGTACGATCTCTGATGAAGTCTTTCACACACCCAATTAACATGCTTGTCCCACGTAAGAGATTGGTCTATATGTACTCCTATGTACTGGTATGATTGCACCTGTGTGATTTCTTGATTATGTACAACTATGTCCATATGATCTCCAATACCATTGGGATAAAAAATGATTTCCTGTTTTCTTAGTATTCATTATTAGAAAATTCACATCAACCAATCTACAAATGAATTAATCTTAGAAAAAAAATAATAGAAGAGGGGTTTTTTTCAGCAGACTTAAAAAGACTGTCTCTGAGTCCTTCAGAGTGTAGTTCTGCGAGTGCCTACTTGAGAACTCAGTGTACAGCTTCTGGTGATCTGGTGAGCTAACAGGAACGCCAGAGCTATGTACTTTAAAATTGATTTACTATTATTATTAGCTCTATTTGCTAAAAGGAGTGATATCACTGTATAATTGTAAGATTTATATTTAACAGCTTTCATGTTTCAATTAAGACATGTGGTTGAACAGTCTCTGATCCAGAGGTACTGGCGACTAAAATGTCATCCAAGTACACAAATAAAAAGTCCAGATCTCGTAAGGTTGAGTCCATCATGTGCTAAAAGGTTTGTGCTGCATTTTTTAATCCAAAAGGCATCCTCAAAAATTCAAAAAGGCCAAATGGTGTTATCACTGCTGTTTTTGGGATGTCTTCATGGAATACTGGCACCTGAGGTGGAACAAGGTCCACCTTTGAGAAAATAGTTTTCCTGGCAGGCGGGCGGAAAAATCCTGAATGTGTGGAACCAGGTATCAAGTGGGTGTGGAGACGTCATTGAGTCGATGATTATCCCCACATGGGCGGCAACTGCCATCTGTTTTGGGGACCACGTGGAGGGGTGAGGCCTGAGGACTGTTGGAGCGCTGCATTATACCCAGTTTTTCCATGTTAGTGAACTCTGCTTCGGCCTCTGCCAGCTTCACTGGATATAATTGACGGGCCGGGCATGAACTGGCGGCCTAGATGTAGAGATATAATGTATGACCCTATGGCTGGCCAGTGCTGAGGAGAAAGTTGGCAAACACGCACTCGTCTGTCAATGCGCAAGGCAGGGTGGTTGTGGGAAAAGTGCTCCGTGAACAGGGTAAGACATTAAAACCTTCTGTGGTGACTAAACAACAGTTTTTTGACATCAACCAACAGTCCATTAGTGCACAGGAAGTCTGCACCAGGGTGGGCCTGGGTAACACGGTTAGAGATCGTAGGAAGGAGGAGTTGGCAGCCGACGGACATTCAAAAACTTTAATAAGCGTAAAAAAAACAAATACAAATTAAAGATTTTGCAGCTCCTCACGGACGACTGCTGTCACATGGAACAAAGCACAACACACATCCAGGCCTCGTTCTCTCTCCATCTGCACTGTCGTCGCTCCTCCGGGAGAGATACAAGACCGTTGTCAGAGATTTAGCATCCGGCGATGACATATTTGTTGAAAAAATAGATGGATGGCACCTAAATAAGGTTTTATTGACAACTTCGCAAAATATTTTTTACAAGGATGAACAAGTGGAATAATTTAATAAGGGAACTCAATATGTCAATATGTTCTCTAAATGTAAAAGTCAAAGCACAGGCTCAATTTAATACTGAAGTTTCTGATTGATGGAAACACCAGGGAGTTTAACTGTCAAGAAAAGAGATGTCCTATAATATAGATATAAAACATCTATTATGAATACAGTTCAGCAACAAACTGTTTCAACAAATGAGTAAAAGCATGTGTTACTGGTGTGAGAGCACTATGAAGAAAGACAACTGTCCTTGGTTTGTCTGATTCAAAGAAATATGTAAACAACTCCATTCATCATACTGGTCATTGTCATTGTTTGCTCTGGTGACAGAAGAGATAATGAGCTGTCCTTGACTTACGGGGGAAAGATCATGATAAAAGCACACAGAGAGAAACAATACCAGCTCAAAACACATCCAGGAACTGTTTCTAAAGGAGTCAAATGAATGACAAAGAGCAGAAGATTATTCACTGCCTGAGAAAATATGTTGCTATGCCAGAAAAACATGCAATAATACTGAATTATTATATAAATTATGCTCTATTATTCATTTGTGTTTGCCTTTTGTGTGGTATAATTAAAATGAGCTAAAGGAACATTTTTGAACATTTTGTCAGAGCGTAATGTCTTTGTTTAATCAAAATATTTTAAATATGAATATATTTTTTTTCTTTTCACTAACACCAATCTTTAAATTAATTAAACCTCAGTCATAAAAAAAGTATGTTAAATAATAATATTAAAAATAAAATAAATATTTTGACAAATGTAATAAGGTCAAGTAAACCATACTGCAGTTCATTTGACTTAATCCAACTAACTGTATTGACCCAACTAAATTTATTTAATTTTAATTACACACATACACCAGCTTTGATCGTTGAATGTTGATCGTCCTCCATTTGTTTTTCACCTCAAGTCACATTTGATCTTGCGAGTCTCTGTCAGATCTCGTCTCACTGTGTACGTTACTACAATCGACAGGTGTGTGTCGAGATCTTGGACGAATCCTCTATGTGTGTATTCAGAGGATTATAATGCTAAAAACTGGTTGAAACCGCCCACGTCAGTGGTGTCTCACTGTTTAAAAATCGGTTCAGATTTTAAAATCATCTATTGTACCGGACATTCGCAAACCGCGTCGCAGAGGTGTGTGTGTGTGAGCAGCAGATCTCGACCTGTGGTAAGAAGCTGTTTCTAGTTTGCATGACGTGGACTCAATAAATCCAGATCTTGAGCAAAATAAGCAAGATATGACTTGATTCAGTATAACCTGTATCTTTATTTAGAATACATACAAACGTCGTTTTTTACTTTGTCAAGGGATTAAAGCGTAGTTTTTGAAGAATGTGTGTGTGTAAACGAGCTCCAGTGTGTGAGAACGAGTGAATCTGGAAATAAAGCAACAAAACTGAGGACAATTTTATGAATTCAATCTAAAAACAGATTAATTAACAGTAGTAATTTCTCCACCACCTGTGTGACAACATTAACCAACGTGGTTGAACGACAATTTACGTCAATTCGCTTTTGGGAAACAGTTAAGACTAGCTAGTGGATTTCTTCAAAGATGCAAAGTACTACGGTAGTTAAAGGAACATTGAATTTTATCATCTTGAATAAAACAAATAATCGTGAGTTTTTATCTCGCAATTCTTAAAAAAAGTCATAATTGTGAGTTTATATAAAAAAATTCTGAGTTTAAAAGTAATAAGTGCGGTATGTATACTCACAACTGTGAGAGAAAAAAAAGTCATCTTTGTGAGATAAAAAGGCACAATTACCTTTTGAAATCATTATAAAAGACCTGAAAGCTGAAGGAATGTAGTATTAATGTTGCTGGAAGAAGGACACCACATGATCTGCTTTCGGTCAGTGTCGTCAGAAGATCAAAATACTATAAAACATTTGGAGAATCTTTAGTGTGGTATCAGCGTTCTCAGCTCGAAAAATAACTAATGCTTTACAAACACTGCAAAGCCCAGTCAGCAAAACATAACTATATTTAAAAAGCAAAGGGAGATGTATGGCAGTATATGCATGCCGTCTAGAAGCTGAAAAAGGCTTGGTTTGCAAAAAAAAAAAAGTAAAAGTAAGTTTTCATTCATTCTGAAAGGAAGTCTTCTGAATCTACTGCACTTAATTTATTAAAATCTACCCTAATTCATAAAATTATTCCATTATGGGAACCTCTAAAAGGTTACATACATGAAATAACCTTAAAGTCGGCGTGAAACGGAAGTTGAGATTGTCATTTTTTCCTTGTTGTGACGTATATCCAAGTGAAACGGCTTCTGAAATTAGAAAAAAAAGTAGGGCAGGGCTTGATTTCATCCTTCGGGAATTGATTGGATCGTTGGAGGTTGGGCGTTGCAAACAATTTGAATGCGATTCTCTGAGAGGCGGTGCACCGGCAGCCGCACCCTCATCGGATCTGGCCGCACCCTTTTGCCATTCCACGTGACCAAAAGAGAGAGAGGTCGTTTTGATGGGAGAGAGAAGAGTAATGTATTTGATTAAAGATTTTAAGGGTACATGAATTTTTAAAAAATAATGAAGTGCACGGATAAATCATTTATAATAAACACTACAATATTACATATAAAAAGAAGATTTGTCAAATTTGATTTCATGCTGGCTTTAAGCTTCTAGAGCATTTTTTTAAGAGTGTAGAAGAAACTACACGTGTTTATTTCCTTCTGGAAAGTGAGCAGTGTGTTGTGATTGGTTGAGTGTTTTGAGCGTGTTTGAGAAATATCCCGCCACTTACCATAACCTCCAGTTCCCTTTCGTTGTCACTCCAGTTCCGTCGGATGACATCGAATGGGATTTTCGCTTAAAAAGCCTATCAGTTTCAATCAATAAAAAACAATCCAATGCCAAAGAAATGCCATGGGTCTGCGGATTTTGCATAATGTAACTCCGCCTCACCTTGTGAGTATTTACCACAGTATTTAGTTCTACAGCCCATACTCCATTGTCCCCAAGAAAAGCGGTGGTTTACGGCCAATCCTCAAGATGTTCAAGATGCTCTGTCTAGCCCTGTCTCCTCGGGTCTTCACGAAGGTTGCCGAGGCTTTGTTTATTTGCATCATTTTGTTGCATAACATTATGTTAAAGTTGTGTATATCTGAATAATGTCATGTGAATGTGATGTTTTGGGTAAGTTTCTTCTCATTATTATCGTTATGATGTCAGATGCTGGACACTGAGGTAGTGTTTTGAGTTTGCGTGTTGACTTGCAGTCGTTTGTCCAGCTTCTCAATGCTGTGTTTGCCCAGTTCCAGCTCTACCAGCGCCATCCCTGTTATTATCCCATCACAACAGAGCATCTCACACACACACACACAACGAGGTAAACCAGATTACCACACCGTTACCATGGTGATAATGTATTCCGGCTAAATAGGTTTGACAGAGATGCTGCCGGCTCTCCGTGCGATCACAGACAAGGGATCAGGACTCGGCGTTCGAGAGGTCCGTTCACCAGCGCTTCACTTCATGCTTTAGAGCAGTGGTTCTCAACTCCAGTCCTCGCGACCCATTGCTCTGCATATTGTGTATGTCTCCCTTGTTTAACACACCTGATTCAGATCCTCAGCTCGTTCAGGATAGACTCTAACGTCTATCCTAACAAGCTGAGGATCTGAATCAGGTGTGTTAAATAAGGGAGACATACACAATATGCAGAGCAATGGGTCGCGAGGACTGGAGTTGAGAACCCCTGCTTTAGAGAACCTCTGATCACTCTTCTAATTCTTCCCTTCATTCATACGGTCTACATCAATGCGGTCCGCTGTCACATTTCATCAGAAAACACTTAAAGGGTTACTTCACTAATAAATGAAGATTCTGTCATGAATGACTCTCCCTCATGTCCGTCCAAGCCCGTCAGACCTCGTTCATCTCCAGAACACAGTTTAAGAGATTTTAGATTTAGTCCGAGAGCTTTCTGTCCCTCCACTGGAAATGTGTGTACGGTATACTGTCCTTCTCCAGAAAGGAAATAAAGACATCATCAAAGTAGTCATGTGACATCAATGGGTTACTTACAATGTTTTGAAGCATCGAAAATACATTTTGTTCCCAAAATAACAAAAACTGTGACTTTATTGTGGTCTAATGGGGTTTGACTTCAGGAGCCGACAAAACAGACAAACAGTCATTTCTCGAACTTCACAAAATAAAGTAAAATCACAGAAAATACAACTGTCCAAAGTTTCAAACAGAGATGCCAAACTCCCTACTCCACAAATATTATATTCAACTGGAGTATTTACAAAAACAAGCCAACAAATCATAATTGTGCAATAGCAAAACCAAGGAATCAAGCGGTAGTGTTTATCACAACATGTCTGAACCAGTCAATCACACACTCTTTCTTTCAAAGAAACACTTAAAATCACTATAACACTCCAAACACTTGCTGACAAGATCAAGACCGAGGCAAACACAGAAACAGCTTCCAGGAGATTGGCTGGAGGGCAGACGTGTCTCAACGGGACCGTAATCAGCTCAGCAAAAGCATTCCTCAAAGCATTTGTAAATGAACAACACAGTAAACACTAACAGAACAACATCTGTGTTTAGTGTGTGATGTTCCAGCTCTTCTCTATATCAGTGTCAGTGTTCATGAACTCCTGAAACGCCTCCATTGTAGTCTCGGGAACGAACACGTCACAATATTCCTCCTTATAATAATTCATATGCAGAATAAAAGGGGCGGGGCCTGGTTGAGTTATTTAGTAGTGTGGTTATGGAAAGGGGCGGGGCATTTCCCAAACACACTCAAAGCGCTCAACCAATCACAACACACTGCTCCAGCTGACCAATCAGAGCACAGTGTGCTTTCAGGAGGAGGGGCTTCATAGAGACAGGAAGTAAACAGGGCGTTACTGACAGACTGGGAAGAGAGGAGCCGCAACAATGGAGAATATGAGGAGAATAATCAACATTCAAGCAGGAAAACCTGTTCTAGGAGAGCCTGAAACACATCAAGAGTTTGTAAAAGAGCGTAATATGTCTCTGTAAATGCTTGAGCTCTTTAAAGTCTTTCTCAGTTCTTCACGTTGTTTGTTGGTTGTTGTGTTCCTGAGTCCGAGTCTATATTTGTGTAGTTTTATTTAATAAAAGAACGTGGATCTGCTCCTCCTCGGCTTCCACCGTGACAGTGCATTGTCTTTTGATTACGGTTAGTTGAAAGTTATTTATTAAACGATGATCAAACTAATTTAGAAAAGTGTTGTAACATATCCAGTAACAGTGTTATTTTGTTCTTATTAAAGTTTTATGAATATTTTAGCTTCCATGTTAAATGTAGCACATTCTTTTTATCGTTTTATGAACTTTCATTTTATTAGTTTCTTTTATTTTATTTTGAAATCTTGCTATTTAGAATTATTTATTTTTAGTTTGGTTTTTGTTACGCGTGTGTGGCGCCGAGTCAAACTGATGCTTGTTCCCTAAGAACAATAAAAAGCATAAATCTAAGTGTGTCTGGTAAAAAATGAATATGTGATTAACAGCCTGAAAACCTGTTAAAAATCTTCCTAACCTGGCGTTCGCATTGTGTAAAACACACTCAATCAAAAGCGATGCATTGCTTTAAAACATACAGTTGGTACAGCAATTAATTTGAGATGATTGTTCATGGAGAACAAAAGGAAAACCAATTTATTTTTGATTTACAAGTCATATTGATTTCAGGCCAGCATGAGTAACCCGGCTCAGTGTGGTGTCAGAACGCTTCCAAATGAATTATCCTCTCTGGGACTCGACACCTTCGGCTCCTTTCATGGTGAACATCTTACATCAAACCACATACAGTTAGTGTGAAGACCAGGCCGCAGAACACACACCTGATGAATTACCTTACAGGAGTCCGGGTTTAATTACAGATGTTTTAGACTCGCAGCAAACGTGATGGAGGGGATGGAGCCGATTATTACATAATTATGGAGAGGTGATCTCTGCTGCAAAGATTCAGAGATAGGCACTAAAGGGGGAATCATCATGTATTGAAACCTGTTGCTGAATCAAATCACCCTGAATAGTAATACCTGCATGTTTTTGTGAAATAATTAATACATTAAAAACAGTGAAATATTATTCCAGTGTCAATCATCAGTTTTCTTGTGAATATATAGTAAAGTGTAATTTATTCCTGTGATCAAAGCTGAATTTATCATCATTATGTTGTGCCCTTAAAAAGGGGAAAAATAACGAGAAAATGATTTTTTCTCATTTTTTTTCTTATTCTCATTTTTAGATTAGTTCTCACATAATACTAAAATGAATTATACTTTTAACAGTATTCAGTGTCTCATTATGACACAAACTCACCCTTATAGTGATAAATTCACAATAAATCTTATAACAAATATATGTGGAACGTCAGTAGCTAACTTAAACACCAATAATAAAGTTAATACTCATATATAGCGGGACTCGGACACGACGGAGCACGAGGTCTCCGGCTGCTAGCATAACGTGACACTTCTCAGTTAGCACAAAACTCTTTAACGATGTAAAACATCTCTTTTACACATACACAACACAGTAACATGACGAAATGTAGTCTACTATCAACATGTGTTAAAGTTAACATTGCTTTGTGAATGGTCATTACCTTAAAAAGGGAAAATAACGAGAAAAATGAGGAGACACGCACACGCAGCTCTCGCCTTCACTCGTCTGTATTGAATGCGGAAGAGAAGCGTGCCGGACTCCCCCTACTGAAACCCCAAAGGCATTACCAAACGATCGACGAATAATCAACCCATACAGACGAAGATCAGCATTCTCTGCATTCAACTCCTTAATATAACTCTACATTTTAAACAGTGACGAAACTTAATATGCATTATAATATAACCATTAATATAAACAAAACTTAACATGCATTTTATAACAGACTATTTTATATGCAACAATGAATTATGAACTATAATGTCACATACCACTTTTCACACTCACTTGTCACAATTACACAAATATTTATGATTATTATCAGTGTTGAAAACAGTCATGCTGCTTCATGACGTTACAGATATTTAAAATGTTAAGACTTCTATTTCAAATAAATACTGTTCTTTTGAACAGACGCATCATGATTTCCACAAAAATAAGCAGCAAAAAATGTCAACATTGATAATAAGAACCATTATTAATAATTGAGCATTGATTAAGTAGCAAATCCTCATTTTAGAGTGATTTGTGAAGGCTCATGTGACTCTGAAGACTGGAGTAATGATGCTTTGATCACAGAAATAAATTACACTTAACTATACATTCACATAGAAAATAGTAAAAATATTTCAAATTTTAAACTTTATTTTTGATAAAATTAATGCAAATGAGCAGAAGAGACTGATTTTTTTATTTATTTTTTTACTGACCCCAAGCTTGTGTCCTGATGTGTGTGTGTGTGTGTGTGTGTGTGGATCTGCGGACGGTTAGCTCTCAGAGTGTCTCCTCATCGCCAGGTCACTCGCTCACGAGTCGTTACAGTAAAGCTGTTGTCAGGACCGGCTGTATGCGCTGATCCGTTACACACGCGTGTTTACGTGAGCAATCTCTACTCTTCCGAAAATTACAGACGAAATGCTCATAAATACGACAAGATTTTTACCTTTTCTCCATGAGAGGCGCTTGTGCTGAACATGACGTCGAGTGTTGTGGCTTCTGATGGACTTACTGTAGCAGATCAAGATGCTCTGAGTGGCTTTTAGTGCATCATTATGCTTTTTTTGTTGCCAAGTTTATTTTCAGGCAATAATCATAAAATATTCATTCTTACAGGTTATGAGTCATGAGTTATAAAACCACACATAAAAACACTTCTGCATTTACAGTTAAAAGTATTAATGACGAGTGGACGGTGTAACATGCGACACTTTACAACAAGGTTTAATAGTTAACATTAGTTATTATATTAATTAACATGAACTAACCATGAGCAAATCATGTGTTACAGTATTATTAATCTTTGTCAACATTAGTTAATACAATACAGCTGTTAGTTGTTCTAATAAAGTATTAGATGTTGAAAATAATATTAACTAAGATTAAAAAATGCTGAGGAAGTATTATTCATTCTTAGTTAATGTTAAGAAGGGTAAACATGTCGTTTATCTTAACGTGATAGCAATTAATCTTCAGTGCTTAAAGAAAAAGATGATGAAAACTCAATGCATTTAAATCAGTAAGAGAAGTAAAAGTAAGAAGATGGCCACTACTAGTACCACCACTGTTGACAATTGTGTAATGTTTACCAAAATCTGTATACTAAGATATTGAAGTATTGAATTATTGTGATTTTTATAATCATCAAGATTAGAGATGAATATGTTATGATCAGAGATGTATGATTAATGAGTTTTGGATGTTGGATGTGATAGGCTATATGGATTTTACTTGGACCTAAAGCATATTTTGTCTGTAATTCATGGCTTTCAATAGAAATTAGTGGAATTTTGCCATATACAAAAGTCCCTGTAAAGTCAAAATAAAGAATGTGTTCTGAGTTTGTCACAACACAGAAAAATGTGTTATTAGCCACCCAGCCAAATTTGAATGATAAAAAAGCCGGCAAGTAAATAAAATAAGCTATCAAAATCATGAAAAAATGAGCAGTTACCTCTGTTCTCAAACGCTGGGGCGTGTCCGCTGGCTGTGCTGAAACCACGCCCACTCGCGGGAAAGCTGTCGGTGGTGATATTAGCTGATACTGGAGGATGAACGCTGAGGCAGGAGATAGTCGGTTCGGCTCCGTTCACCAGTAACAGCGGATTATCAGTGAATTATCAGTGAATCCCAGTTGTCTCTGAGGAAAGTTTATAAAACGATCCTGTGTAAAATGATCACTACAGAGGCGGGTGTTGGCAGTGATCCTCAGCTCTTCATCAAGGTTGGCTCTCTAAAAACCTCTTCTTGATGTGATCGTTTTTAAGGAATTTAAATAAAGATACTGATCTGTTTTGTACATGATCGCATCCAGGTAGTAGCCTATGCATTTCTGTGTTGAAGGCATAGCTAGCTAGAAAACTGTAGGCTCAGCTGTAGTAACTAATTATACTGACAGACAGTCACTCGCGATTGAGCGGTGAATGCGAATGTGCTCGGGGGGTGTTATTGTGTGTTAGTGGAGAGATCAGCCTCAGTACGTCATCAAATATGGGCGTGTCCAGGAGCTCATGGGCTGCAGTGCGTCATCGAGCCCTGTTTTAGCCCCGCCCAAAAAATCCGTAAAATAGCAATGGTGAAAAACTGTTTAACGGTCTAACTGCACATTTCAGTACTTCACAGTTCAGTCTTTGTAATATGTTTTAGCAATACATGTAACATTTATAATGTGTTTAGAACTTTTTTGTAGAATTGCCTTTACAGGTTTCTCAAAATGAGTTTTTTCTCACACTCCTAGTGACGATGTTCCACTTCTGTCGCTCCTACACACACCAAACTGTGCACTCGTATTCATAACTATATTGTGAAGGTTTGTCCAGAGGGATTTGTTGATATATCATTTTTGGCCTGAATTATAAGACATTTTATGCCTAAAAATAGGGTGGTAATCATTATTTAAGGCTATTTACAAGGAGATACTCATAATGCCCTCTGGTAATGTCTTTCCACTGAATCAATAAAACACAACAAATTATTTTGAACCTTGTTCTTTTTTTTTCAATGTTTAGATTTGTCACTTCAAAATATATGCCAATACGTGCATATTTAATTGGAAATAGCCTGATTAGCATATTTAAACATAAAATTACAGAAAACTTGCAATACATTGTTTTTCTCCTATTCATGCGAGTAATCAACAGGTAAAGTTTCATCCTGATATCTGCAAGTTCACATCTTCACCTGTAGTGTCTCCTTAAATGAACTCTAGTGATCATTGCTCATGTCCCAGATGGGCTGATAATCGGATGCATGTTTTGGGACATTCTTCACTGAGTGTCGGACACACGGCTCTCGGTGTCCTCGCTGGAAACACTTGTCTTGGTTAAGTGGCCTGCATTATCCACTAGACACATGATGATGTTCCAGGCTGGAGGCCCGAGGCATTTATCCTGCCCGGGGAGGCCGTGTCAGCGCTCGCTTCGGCCCTTCTTCATTAAACAGATGCTGGATTGTGACAGCTCCGCTTCAGACATCCGCTTCATCTGTGGGAAACCTGTTCCTGCTTTATCTTTAAACCCGCTGGACCTGCTAAAGCCAAGGCGAGTTGTGCTGGTCTTCTCTCCTCTAGTGTGTCGTATATCGAGTGAAACGCTTCTGGAACAAGAACACATGTGGGCGGGGCTTGATTGTGTCTGATTGGATGGTTGTGGTTTGCTATTGGCTGATCTCCTGTGAGTGACAGGTTATAGCCCTGCCCACATCATCAGAGAAGAGATGCTGAAGAGGAACTGATTCTCATTCAGGATTATTAACACTATAATGATGATGTGCACACACAAATCATTTACAGTAAACACTGTGATATTCCATAAAAAAAGTAAATGTAAATTTTGATTTCATTGTGACTTCCGAATGAAGATCTGCACATTACACTATGAGGACAAGTAAAACAGACGTGTTTTTAACACTGTACTTTTAGTTCTGCTCATGGACTCAGTTTCTGCTGAATCTGCATATGGAGGCTGATATGAAATAATTAAAGTTAACTTACAGTAAAATGCATTTGCTTTCTCATTATAGCCTGTATATTCTGCCAGTATGCAAGAGTTACTCACGGTTTGTGGAGCACAACGGACCATGTAAGACTGATAAAATTAAACTCTTGGCCCTTATTACACAACCGAACTGTACAGGAATCTAAATGGGTTGCAATGAGATAATATATGCATGCATAATATACATACACAATAATACATGCCTGGATTCATACATCATACAACACTCCTTCATATATATATATATATATATATATCAAAGCTCATCTGTATTCTTGTGCTGGGATTGTCGAAGTCTCTGCAGAACATGTGAAGTCGGCCTCACTCAGGTCATCCTTCTAAAGTTTATGCTTGATATAACTCCAGATCAATTCACTCTCATGAAAAATCATTCCCACGACTGAAAATAAAAATACAGTGAATCCCATGTACTGAATATAATCATGTATTATTCAAACAACTCAAATCAAAACATTGACTTTGTAATATTAAAGAAATATGAACTCTTATATCATGAAAAAAATAAGAGAGCAAAATGTCTGAACTCTATTTGTTCTCAATTCTGGCATCTCCAGCATTCTTACATCTTAAAAATAAAATCTCAATTATGACTTATGTAATCACTGCCAAATGTGGAACAGTTAGTGTAAAAGTTTATGTTGTACGTCACACGCATCACACACACATGACCAGCGTTGGCCAATAGTGAGCCTGTGTGTGAGGCCTACTGTGTGTGTGTGTGTGTCACTCGTGAACTCACTCTGAGGCCCACAGAGAAGGGAATTACTAGTTGAATAAAGTCGTTGTTTTAATTTTTTTTTGCGCACATAAAGTATTCTCATCGGTTGATAATCTTAAGTTTGAGTCGCTGTCGTCACTCGGACTATTTTAACGATGTCTTTAATAACTTTCTGGGCCGACAGACTACAATCTCTAAGAAGCCTATAAAGGAGTGATCCAGCTCTCAGATTTAATCACAAATATCTTCATTTGTGTTCTGAAGATGAACGAAAGTCTTACGGGGTTGAAGAACACGAGGGAGAGTCATTACTGACAGAGTTTACAGTTTTGGGTGAACGATCCCTTTAAATATGTAATTACACTGTAACAATGACATCTTAAATAAAGGTTAAGCATAAAGTGTGTCTGGTAAAGCGAGCGGATGTGTGAGCGTAGACGTCACGTGTGACCCAGGATCAGTGTCTCGCTTTCCACTTCTCCTCCAGACCCAGGGTCAGCCGTCCTTTCACAGGGAAACAGTGCCGACACTTCTTCAACTGTGGTATTCAAGTATTCACACAATATGAACTAAGCGAGCCTCATTCTGTCACAGCGCTGAGGAATTATCAAGGACATCTTTTAATTGAATACTTCGTCTCCATAGGACACTTTCACTTTTAAAGTCAGATGCAATCGCACTATTTTTTGAGTTTGCAAATCTTTTACATAATTATAGAGCTGCATGTTATGTAAAACTAGGTCTGGTGTGTGTGTGTGTCTTCTTTCTGGATGGGGGAGTGGATGAAAGGCCCACTTTGCAGATTGTCCACGGTACAAAAAAATGCAAAAAGAGACTACTTATCTTTTCAGTTAGATTTCAATTTATGAAAGGCTTCCCCTCGCTGGCAGATCCGCCATGCCTTTCATCAAGACTGCTTCTATTTGCTCGGTTTTATCTGTCACCACACATCCACAGTGTGACACAAATACATTTCACAACTGTTACTCCGGCAGAGCTAAATCCACCCGGAGCAACGGCAAACAGACGTGCGGACGGGGAAAGTTTCGCATTAGTCAGAGTGTGTGTTTGTGTTCATAAATGTGTTTTAAGTGCTGTGGAGAACGCGCGTGTCCTCGGTGTGTTTGCCTCCCTCAGCAAGTTCCTGCATAATCTCCGACGGCTGGACATCACGCATCTCGTAAACCCATTTGTGTTTGGGACAAATATTTGCACAATTCCTCCAACAGAGAATGGTTTTGCATGGCTTCCCAAAATATTCGGTGGATCCGTCATATCTGTCATTTGGCACTGGAGTATTTCTGCTGATTTCTACATAGAATTCACTGTTTTCATTTTAGTCAGGCTTTAAGGGCACAGTTCACCTCAAATTCAGTCATCATTATGTACTTTCTGCAGCGGGACACAAAAATAGATATTTTGAAGAATTAGAATTGCTTCAATTTGATTCCAATTTCAATGTAATAATTTAGTAACTTCTGATTCTTGTAAAGGAGAGGGATTCAAGCTGATTCAAACCAATAATGGATCATTTAGAGATATTCATTTACAGAAACAGCTCAGGTATGGAAATCAAACCACTTTCTTTTTTATTTTATTTTTTTACTTAAAAATCATTACACTCTAAAAAATGCTGGGTTGTTTTAACCCAATTTTAGGTCAAATTTGGACAAACCCAGCCGTTGGGTTAAAAAATTAATTTCATTTAAATTTAATTTAAAATTTAAATATTTTTAGAGTGAGAGTCCACTGTTTGTGGTTAAGACTATACTGTGTGTTGCTGTTGTTGTGAGTGTGTGTGTGTGTGTGTGGGCAACTCAAGATATTTCTTGCTTTTATTTTGTAAAATATTATTTCAAGGTATTTTATTGCAGACTGCAAACCTGCATTTACATCTCTTAAATATTCATCAGCAGGGCATTACAGGACAACACTGGGTACAGGGGAACTTCTTGCTACACTTGTGAAAATATACATTTTAGAAATTGACAACAGGGCAATGCAATGGCACATGCAATCTTGGATATTTTACGAATCAATATTGTCATCGTTCAAATTCAAAATCTGAACCCAGCCCTTCAGGAGCTGACGAAACAGAAAGGTCATACAGAGTAAATAATACATATTATCGGCAATGCCCTGTTTATACAGAAAAGGTAAAGAAATTGGAATGCATTAAGTGCAACTGAAAGCAAAATGCCACTTCTTTTGAAAGACAGATCAAATTATAATATCTCGGACTGTGAATGACTCTTGGAGCTGCTTTCGGGAGAAGAAACTGGAGGATCCGGAGAGAAGAGGGTGCTTATATATCCATATACCTCTCACTCTCACAAAAACAATTTCCCTCGCTCTCTTTCTTTACACAAAGACACCCTCATCCACATCCTTTTCATTTAATTTTGCTCTTGAGGGTTTGTGTGCGCTGGGCTTGTGAGAAGCTCTCTCTCTCCTTCCTCACTCCAGAGTTCAGTCGTGGTGCTTTCTCTGCGTCTGACCTTTTCAAATATTACTCATACCAAATGAGATTCCACTCCATCCGGAATAACACATTTGGTCCAGATTCCATAACTTGCCAAAGACTTTAGGAAGTGTGTAGAATTCCAAGTGACTGCGGATTCTCGAGGCGATTCTCTTTTCCTGTAGGAGATTTTTAAACGCTTTTTCCACTATTTTGACTTATTCGTGTTGGTTTGCTATTGGTCTTCATTTTTGCATATTTTATTTTGACTGCAACATCTGCGTATGTCTCTAGATGTTTAGAAGAGATTGATTGATAATTTTTTAACCAATATTTTGGACTGATACTTTGAATATCTTGCAAAAATTTATTTATTTCAGTAATTCAACTTAAAAGGTGAAACTAATATAGCCTATTATATAGACCAAAGTGAGATATTTCAAGCCTTTATTTGTTATAATTGTGATGATTATGGCTTACAGATATGAAACCCCCAAATTCAAAATCAGAATATTGTGTAAAGGTTTTCAATAACTCACTGTTTTTTATTTCCTTTGGATGGATGTGTTTTTGTTGTTGTAACTGACAGCACGTCACAGACGCCATCAATAGTGCTAATGTATTTACGCAGGAATATTGCTTTAAAGCTCATTGCATTGAGGTCAATAATCACATTTTCTGACCACCACCCAACGGAATATGAGTAAAAAATAACCCCACTCCTCGATCAATACACAGGCTTTAGAGACTCATCCAGAGTTGATTTGTCCCCAACGCCTCTTGTATTTGTGTGTCTCTCTGCAACACTTGTGTCATTTGGCAAAATCAGTGTTTGGATATGACCAATGGTATTTACACAGTTCAAATTCACACAGGATCATAAATAAATGTGTTAATTTTGTGGCCCTGCTGTTTGCTGTGATAAATTACCTGCCTACGAAATGTTGTCAACAGATGGCAAAAATCACTCAAGCACATTAAACCGTTCTATGGGGATATGTAATGTAATGTTCTCTCCTCATTACAATGCTGACTAATGTCCCATTTTTTCTAGGTGGATTGCAGAGCAATTTCAGTCTCATTTCAATGGCTTTAAACTGACACAACCTGTGTCCAATCATTGGAGCCGTTCAGATGTATGCAAACAAATAAAATAGCTTGGTAAATCTTTACATTAAGAGTTTATAAATTATGCATTACATTTAATTTGCATTTAATTATGCATTGTAATGTACCATTGCATTTTTTATGAGTAATTATAAACACAGTTATACATGAAGGCATTTAGTTGTCACGTCCTCAGACACCTCTGTACACTACATCTCCCACAATCCTTCTGGGTTATCACTTCTCAATCACCACACCTGTTTGCGATTACCCTCATCAGCACCTCTTATTTCACCCATCATAAGCAGTCAGTCTTTCACAACACAATTATCTGGTCTCGTTGTTCAATCCTGAAAACTTAACTGAACTGCCAATACCCACGATACCTACAATACCTATACCGATACTTACCTATACCTACCGATAACTACCTATACCGATACCAACCGATAACTACAATACCTACCAATAGCTATACCTATGATACCTATGATACATACGATACCTACTGCGATACCTACTGATACCAACCGATAACTGCCTATACCAATACTTACCTATTCAATACCTACCGATAACTACAATACCTACCAATACCTATACCTATGATACCTACGATAACTACCAATATCCAGAGATACGTACCGATATCTACAGATACCTATGATACCTTCAATACCTATGCCTACCAATAACTACCTATACCGATACTTACCTATACTGATACTTAGCCTACCTATACCGATACATACCGATACCCACCGATAACTACAATTCCTACAGATACCTACTTGTACAATACTCTCTCAAACTGTCCAACCTTCAGCTTTTTTAGTCATCTGTAATCATCCGTTTATCAGACATCCAGGCTTCTGGTCACTTCTTCCATCTGGCTGGGTCAGGTAAGAACTGTCATTATACAGCCAGGATCATGACAACTGATGTATTCTCTCCAGTTATTCAACTGTTTATGTTTTATAAAAATTACTTTATAACTCTTGTCATACATTTAAAATAAATAAATGTACTTTTTACAAAAGTAGTTTCTAACAATTTGTAATACTGGACAAACCCAAATGTTGGGTTAAAAATGTAGGTAAAACCCAATGGCTGGGTTCATCCATATTTGACCCAATGTTGGGTTAAAACAACCCAACATTTTTTTAGAGTGTACATTTAAAATACATTTAAATAAATAATTATTTTAGAGAATGTATATTTTGAGTATAAGAAAGTTAGAATCACTGTAATTTTTACTGTAACTTGCATTCATTTTTTAAAGTAAACATTTCAAATTAACATAATGGTTTGTAATCTGTTTACTGTAATTGATAATCCACGGTTGCATATTTTATGATAATTATTGATGACCCAGAAATGTTTGCCTATTCCCAAATGAATGGCCTACTTCCTCAGCACAACATAAATAAATAATAATAAAAAAATCCATCAATGACGTTGTTGTATCATGCAAAATGTTGAAAATCTGATTAAATGTGATTGACTGAAGCATCCACAGGTAATGCCTCCATATGAATTACAGTGACCAGACAAGCTGTCAGTTGGCATCAAGACTTCACTAGTGCATCTTCGTTTTTCCTCAACTCTCTGACTCGAAATGCCTTGACACACTCTAACATTATTCAGTTGTGTCAGACTGACTCGAAGCGACAGCTCACAGCATGTGCGGCGAAGAACAAGAGAAAAAACCTCCGTCGCCCACCTCTGTCGCAACAGCTTAATACTTTTCCTTCACCTGTTGTCCTCTTCTTTGCCCGTGTCCCATTCTTTGAGATGCTATACACACCAGTGTGACCGTTCTTTGCTTGAAATGTAATTTACACACGCTTTCATGGCATTCAGGCTATATATTAGCCCAGTATAATGACTCTGGTGTCCTCAGAAGGTGTCTGGTGTGCCGAATGGGATGATAAAGTAATCACTCCAAAGAAATGATCAAGAATAATATGCCTGCTGTCTAAATGTGTCTCTTGACACCCGTGACCCCGACTGTGTCAACCAAAGAACAATTACCTTTCCTCTCCATTGTTCCCCATGTCTGTCTGTATATTACATGTCAAGACAGTCTTTCATTATCCGCATGCTGAGAAATTCCACCATGGATGAGTGGATGGATAGACGGACAGACAGACGGATAGGTGGATAGAGGGATAGACGGACAGACGGATAGGTGGATAGAGGGAAAAACGGACGGACAGATAGATGGATAGAGGGACATACGGACGGACAGATAGATGGATAGAGGGACAGACGGACGGACACAGATAGATGGATAGAGGGACAGACGGACGGACAGATAGATAGATGGATAGAGGGACAGACGGACGGACAGATAGGTGGGATAGAGGGAAAAACGGACGGACAGATAGATAGATAGAGGGACATACGGACGGACAGATAGATGGATAGAGGGACAGACGGACGGACAGATAGATGGATAGAGGGACAGACGGACGGACAGATAGATAGATGGATAGAGGGACAGACGGACGGACAGATAGATGGATAGAGGGACGGACGGACGGACGGACAGATAGATGGATAGAGGGACAGACGGACGGACAGATAGATAGATGGATAGAGGGACGGACGGACAGATAGATGGATACTGGGACGGACAGACGGACGGATAGATGGATAGAGGGACGGACGGACGGACAGATAGATGAGGATAGATGGACGGACGGACGGACAGATAGATGGATAGAGGGACGGACGGACGGACAGATAGATGGATAGAGAGGACGGACGGACAGATAGATGGATAGAGGGACGGACGGCAACAGACAGATAGATGGATAGAGGGACGGACGGACGGACAGATAGATGGATAGAGGGACGGACGGACGGACAGATGAGATGGATAGAGGGACGGACGGACGGACAGATAGATGGATAGAGGGACGGACGGACAGATAGATGGATAGAGGGGACGGACGGACGGACAGATAGATGGATAGAGGGGACGGACAGATAGATGGATAGAGGACAGACGGACGGACAGATAGATGGATAGAGGGACAGACGGACGGACAGATAGATGGATAGAGGGACAGATGGACGGACAGATAGATGGATAGAGGGACGGACAGACAGATGGATCAGGTGGATAGAGGGACAGACGGACGGACAGATATGATGGATAGAGGGACGGACAGACAGATGGATAGGTGGATAGAGGGACAGACGGACGGACAGATAGATGGATAGAGGGACGGACAGACAGATGGATAGGTGGATAGAGGGACAGACGGACGGACAGATAGGTGGATAGACATACAGACAGACATACGAACTCTCTCATTTATCTTGTTCTTCCTGACGATAGATGATGGATGGATAGTCGGGTCAGATAGATAGACAGATGGACAGGGAGAGATACTGTGGATGGATGTATATCTGTCAATCTGTCTATGCACATTAATTATATTTATTGCATGTCTATCCACCTTATTTTGAAATGTAGTAGCGGGTGTGTGTATCTTTATCTGCTATTTTAACTGTATGAAACACTGTAATGCTGCTCGACTGTAAACTGGTATTTGTCATTGTCACGAATAGCTTAAACTCTTTTTGTTTGCGCTGTTTCTCCCTGCCATGTTTGTTGTCATAGTAACTAATTGATTTCATTCTTGTTTCATTCTTTTTTCTAGCCTGGATGCCAGCCCTAACCCCGTCACAACATTTTTTTTTTGGTCGGGAAGTTCGGTCTGGACTCTACCCATTGAGGAGTAATTATGATCAGTAAAAAATGTTCGAGCCAATCAAATTGCCAGGGCGGGCTTCATACGATGATGGACAGGTGATCTGCAGGGACATAATCATCACGTTATCAACGAGCGCTTAACTGGTTTCCCTCAGAGATGACTGCAGATGGAGAATTGAGATGTATAGATTCTGCTGTCGCGTCTGTTGTGAAATAAATCTACAGCGTGTTAATTTTAATAGACGAACAGAAAACTGCAATCAAGGCATTTGTCGATCGGAAGATATTTTTGCCGTCCTTCCTACATGTATTCGGCACAAGTGTAACTTATCAGCTGGCTCTGACGGTCGCTAAGAAGATGGGACGTAATGAAAAGACCCTGTGGTCGTTGTGGTTTCTCCTTTGGTATAGATTCCACTCATGGAGGACCAAGTAAAGAATCAACACTCGTTATTTTACTTCTACAATAAGTTCTGTAGTTGACAACTGTGCTATGCAAAGTAGTTGACTCACTGCATTGCTCTGATTGGTTGTAGGTCTAACGACTATCCAATTGAGTGTAGAGTTTGTTTGTTTTTAAGAAACGTTTAAGAAACGCCTCATAATCAAAAGCCCTATGGAGCAGTTTCAGACTCACAGACTGACTAGAACATGAGTATGACGAGGTCAGGCTATCTTTTAACAGCTCATTTGCATTTAAAGAGACACACACAAGAACGGCACATTTTTGCCCTCACCTATTAAGGGGCAGATTTGACAAGCTATAATAAATAAACTGGGGGGGAATTTCTGATCTGAAATATCACAGACACATTCTGAGGACCCCATAGATTTATATTACATCTTGTGAAATATGTCACCTTTAATTAGATAGAGTGGGAATAAATTGCTCAATAATGGGTGCAGTGCTCAGAAGTATCCCCTGCACACAGTGTGTGGTTTGCAGTCTCTGGGTCGCCCTGTTATAATCTGCAGGTGTAACGAGCGTTGTAAATCCTGTCGGAGCAGCAGAACCTGGATCAATGAAGCTGATGCTTATCTCCTTTGAACCGGCTTCCAATTACTCTGCTTAAACCATTAACAACTTTTTCAGAGGAAGATGTTCATGTAGAGGCAGAATCTTGTTTGGAAATGAAATATTTTTGGTGTTCGAATTTATTATTGATTAACTTCTTTACAGCAACTTGCAAATGTGCTTTAGACTGTAGTAAAAGCAGCGGCTCAGTACCATTATAAAGTTAAAGTTAAAGAAAATTAAGCTACCAAAAGTACAAAACTATTATACACTCACCGGCCACTTTATTAGGTACACCTGTCCAACTGCTCGTTAACACTTAATTTCTAAGCAGCCAATCACATGGCGGCAACTCAGTGCATTTAGGCATGTAGACATGGTCAAGACAATCTCCTGCAGTTCAAACCGAGCATCAGTATGGGGAAGAAAGGTGATTTGAGTGACTTTGAACATGGCTTGATTGTTGGTGCCAGAAGGGCTGGTCTAAGTATTTCAGAAACTGCTAATCTACTGAGATTTTCACGCACAACCATCTCTAGGGTTTACAGAGATGGTCCGAAAAGAAAAACATCCAGTGAGCGGCAGTTCTGTGGGCGGAAATGCCTTGTTGATGCCAAAGGTCAGAGGAGAATGGCCAGACTGTAGTTCGAACTGATAGAAGGGCAACAGTGACTCAAATAACCACCCGTTACAACCAAGGTGGGCAGAAGAGCATCTCTGAACGCACAGTACGTCGAACTTTGAGGCAGATGGGCTACAGCAGCAGAAGACCACACCGGGTGCCACTCCTTTCAGCTAAGAACAGGCAACTGAGGCTACAATTTGCACAAGCTCATCGAAATTGGACAATAGAAGATTGGAAAAACGTTGCCTGGTCTGATGAGTCTCGATTTCTGCTGCGACATTCGGATGGTAGGGTCAGAATTTGGCGTCTACAACATGAAAGCATGGATCCATCCTGCCTTGTATCAACAGTTCAGGCTGGTGGTGGTGGTGTCATGGTGTGGGGAATATTTTCTTGGCACTCTTTGGGCCCCTTGGTACCAATTGAGCATCGTTGCAACGCCACAGCCTACCTGAGTATTGTTGCTGACCATGTCCATCCCTTTATGACCACAATGTACCCAACTTCTGATGGCTACTTTCAGCAGGATAATGCGCCATGTCATAAAGCTGGAATCATCTCAGACTGGTTTCTTGAACATGACAATGAGTTCGCTGTACTCAAATGGCCTCCACGGTCACCAGATCTCAATCCAATAGAGCATCTTTGGGATGTGGTGGAACGGGAGATTCGCATCATGGATGTGCAGCCGACAAATCTGCGGCAACTGTGTGATGCCATCATGTCAATATGGACCAAACTCCCTGAGGAATGCTTCCAGCACCTTGTTGAATCTATGCCACGAAGAATTGAGGCAGTTCTGAAGGCAAAAGGGGGTCCAACCCGTTACTGGCATGGGGTACCTAATAAAGTGGCCGGTGAGTGTACATCTACAATGATCAATTTGATTATGAGGTGTTTGCTACCTTGTGTTGTGCATGAAATAGGCCAGGGTGTGGGCCAGTTTGGGAGTGGGTGTTAGCCCCTATCCAACAGGCTCACCCAGCTACCCTAAATAATTGTTTAGATGGGCAATGTTTCAACCTTTGCTGTGTGATGCGTTCAAAAGATGCTGTTTCATGTGCCAGTCTGGAGGAGGGGTCCTTTCACCAGATAGGTCCATGTCTTGTCTGCCCTAATTCTCTTTCATTTATTGTGTGTTGCAACAGCAATGACAGTGGTAATAAACATCATTAGTTTAACAAGTTTCCTCATTGTAATTATGTCAGGTCATATGGAGTCATTGGTGACAGTAGCTGTGCCAGCATGATGATATATTATACTCATAATATGATATACAGTGGCTTAGTGGTTACATTAGACATATTGTGTTTAGCATCTTATACCGGTACTCATTTTGGTAGAAAAATACAGAAATCCTGATTAGTGGTTACATGTGACATATTGTGTTAAAATACTTATCTTATATTGTTTTGTTTTTTTGTAAAAAAGTTGGACATTTGCAGCATTCTTTAATTCATCTTTTAAGCCATTCCATAAGTTCACACCTGTCCGAGTGACACATTGGCTCCTGAGGGTTGTACGAGCACGTTGCACCTTAAAATTAAATGTTCCCCGCAAATTATATCCACCTTCTCTGTTGATGAATAATTGCTGAATGTTATTGGGAAGTTGGTTATCTCTAGCTTTAAATACAATTAAAAGCACTTTTAGCTTTATTAGATCTTTTAGTTTTAGAAGGTTAGATTAGTGGTCCCTGCGCCCAGCGTTTCTTCTGTAATTTAAATATAGTCTCTAGATGGCTGCTGTAGGTAATTCCCCAGATCTCCGTGCAGTAGCTGAGGTAAGGAAGTATGAGCAAATAGTACAAGATAAGGAGAGCTTGTTGGTTCAATAGATATCTACACTTATCCATAATAGCGATATTTTTTGATAGTTTAGTACGCATGCTGTTTATTTGTGGTCTCCAGCTAATATTGTGTCTAAGAATAACTCCTAGGAATTTATATTCTTTTACTCTTTCTATTTCAACTTTATTAATTTTGATTTGGAACTGTACGTCTTCCTTATGTTTACCAAATAACATTACTTTTGTTTTCATTATATTTAATGATAATTTATTTTGATTGAACCATTTTTTAAGTTTCTCTAACTCCTCTGTCATCTCATTCACAAGTAGCTGAAGATTTTTGCCCGAGTATAAGATTGTGGTGTCGTCGGCAAATAATATAAGTTTAAGTTTAGACGATACATAACATATATCATTTATGTACAACAGGAACAATATTGGTCCCAATACCGAACCTTGTGGGACTCCACAAGTGATGCTTCTTCACCTGGACCTCTGCTCGCCTATCTGTACAAATTGCTGTCTATCCAGTTAAATAAGATTTCACCCAGTTATATGCAAGACCCCTTATCCCATTTTGTTGTAGTTTCTGTAACAGCAATCCATGGTCTATAGCAAGGGTTCTCAACCCTGGTCCTCGAGGGCCACTGTCCTGCAGAGTTTAGGTCCAACCTTGATCAAACTCACCTGCATGTAGCTTTCCAGTAATCCTAAAAGGCTTAATTAGTTGGCTCAGGTGTGTTTGATTTAGGGTTAGAGCTAAACTCTGCATGTCAGTGGCCCTCCAGGACCAGGGTTGAGAATGCCTGGTCTATAGTATCGAACGCTTTTTGGAGATCAATGAATATGCACAGAGTACACTTTGCTGTCAATTTTATCACTTACAGTATATATTATATTAAATCTATCAGTGCATGAGCAGTCAATCTATTTTTTCTGAAACCATATTGACTCTCGTGAAGTAAGCTATGGCTACTAATAAAGCCATTCAGGCGTGCAACAAAAAGTTTTTCCAATATTTTTTATAATTGAGAATGTAAAGAAATAGGTCGATAGTTTGTGAGTTGATGACTATCCCTGTTTTTATAAATTGGAGTGACCTTTGCAATTTTCATGAGCTGAGGGACTTCTCCATTTAAAAAAGATGTGTTACAGATATAGGTTAAAGGTGTTGCAATATTACATATTACTTTCTTAATTGTGGCCATATCGAGGTCGTTACAATCTGTAGATGTTTTATTTTTACATTCATTGACCATTTTAATGATTTCATTCTCGCTTGTTGCAGTCAGAAACAGTGAGTGTACAATTTTATTTGGGTAGCTGGTGCAATTATGATCTGTGGTAGCAATCTTTGATGCCAATTGTGGGCCGATGTTAACAAAAAAAATCACTGACTGAATGCGTTAGCAAGTTTATCCATATTTGTTATTTTATGATCATCTTTAATCATGTAATCAGGAAATGTAGCATATTTATAGTCCTTATTGATTACATTGTTCAATACTTCCCAGAGACCTTTCATATTATTTTTTATTTCTCTCTCTGTTGTATAGTTTCTTACAAGTATAATACTTATTAATTTATTTTTGTATTTTTTTTTATATTTTACTTCTGATTCTTTCGTCCTTTTCCTTGTAAATGTTTTATATAGAGGTTTTTTTTTTCTTGCACACATTTAACAGTCCATGGACTAGTTTTATTCATCTGCGTATGTATACGTTTTTACAGGGCAGTGTTGATCATATAACGTATTAAATGTATTTACAAAGCTAGAATATGCTTTGTTTACATCAGTTTCTCCAAGAACATCATCCCAATTTTGTTTGGACAGGCTTTGGTTAAGAGTATTTATTGACTGTTCAGATCTTAGTCTGATTTTCTTAGTTATGGTTTTTCTGATCTTTTTCTAATCATTATTTTTTTTCCCATGAGGCAGCAGGTGGCAGGCCTCAATGTCTTTACTGTCCAAGGCAATCCCTTTGCTCATCATGAACCGTACCACTTGTTGCTCCACAGACTCCAAATCTTGGTCAGTTGGCTCCCCTCCGTCTGACCCCATAGCTCAAATGAATGCGGCTTGACCTCCAGGCCCCACATGATGAGGTCATTCAGTCGTGTGTATTGCTCCAAATCCGCCAATCGGTTTTCCAGTGTAATTATTATTCTTTTTTCCCCTCGTTTTGCTTTTTTAACTCTTTCACTTCAAGCATCAAGTTCATTATGGTCGTTTGTTCACCGGATCACTGGAAGTTGTTTTTTTTTTGGTGATTTGCTGATAAGTCTTGTTATTTACAGTAAATGTTAAGTGTTCTTAAATGTTTTCCCAGTTAGTATCAATAAGATAGCATGTTATATTTGGAAATGTTTTGTTTAGGAAACAAACAATATACATCATTTGTGCCTTATTTTATCAGCTTTGGCCCTGCCGGCTCAGTAACAACACTGTTAATTGTACTTAGCAAGCAATCTATGATCTGGTTTGGGAATAGAAAAATAACATGCAGCTTTAGTTAAACTGATCTTAAGAGTGTGAATGTTATCTGGAAAAGCCAGCCCTCTTGGGTTTGCATAACCATTTAATTTTTTTTTTTACAAAGATAATCATGAGACTAATTAATGCTGAAATACAAGGAAATACTAGGTACATAGAGGAGTGGAATAAACTGTTTTCAGACATTATTCATTTGAGGAAAATACGCTGCATAAGTAGGGTGCGTCATTAAAGTCTAATCGAAGCGGCTCCAACTCCTGATGTGAAACAAACAAGTAATTTCACAAGTTTAAATGGTGCGTTAAGAAAGGTTTAACGAATATCTGTCCTGATGATTTTCTTCCTTTCTGATTGAATCAGGAGATTGTCTGGAAAACAAAAACGGAAACTGATGGTTGCTAACACTAATCTTCTGTGATATCATTTTCTAATTAAAGTGATATGCTGGCAAAATTATGTACAGTTTTTAATTTTTAGCCTAAGGTGTGTTTCAGTGATACCTCAGCATTATTGCATTTTTTTTGTTTGTTTGTTTTTTTCTGGTTGATTTGTTGTTACCTAGCAAGCAATAGCCATCATTTCACCATCTAGGTTAACTATAGATTCAATATAGTCTGGCTATGATTAATACGTTTTTGCCAAAATAACTTGTGAGACGTGTGATATTCCCTCGTTTAAGCAAAGTCTACAGTGATTACAAAGCGTTTGGTTTCATTTCTTCACTCTCTTCATTTATTTGTTATCTAATTGATGACTCTATTCTTGGGCGACGGTTTAGACGTCTATTTAATCTTCAGAACAGCTCAAATATTGCCTTGTTTTAGCCTAGCCATCTGTGCTTGGACGGCTATTAGATGTCTTTTAAATGTAAAATTGCTTTCTGAATAGCTAGTGTATTGCTAGGGAAAAAAAACTAGCTTCGTCACAAGCTGGAGTAAATGCAAGGCTTTGTCTTCTCTCTCTGGATGTCCTTCTCTTTCTCTCTCTCACAAACAAAAACACTCTTACCCACACAGGCACAAAAGCACTCAGGGAAAGACAAATCAATGCTCAGAGAGAGCGCCGCGAGACAGTTCTTTTAAAAACACTGAGGTTAATCTGCGCGTGCCAGACTTCCCGTGCGATGCATCACCTCACACTAATGATCTTAAGAGTTTCGGGACGATATTTGCTATATGTATTGTCAGAAAGCAATTTTCGTACCTCTCTAAGGGAGATCCTCTCTGCTGTAAACCAATGTTCGATTGTATTAACTCTGCTGGATAAAGGGCACAAACAACAATTGCTCAAGAAAAGGTGATTTTTTTGCCAGTTCAAAACCCTGTGAACCATGACGCTCGTGGCAGAAGGATCTGCTTTGTGCTTCTACACCAAATCTAAAAAGCAATATAGCTTATCCTTGTGTTAGCTAAACTCCAAACGAATGATATTTTAGTGAAGTTAACCGGGTGATGGACATAACACTGGGTCAGGTCATGGGGTTATCGAATTCATTGACTACAAACTGTGTTTAACTGCTGTGGTGTTTTGGAAAACGTAGACTTTTCACACACAGTCTTGACCGGTAAATTGCCAGGATCATGTGTGAACAGGATTGTATCAAAAATACCAGTAAATTGGTTCAGCAGTTGTAACATTACCAGTAAATTACCAGTTATGTGTTCTGCGGGAACGAGGAATGAAGATTACCGGTATGATCACGTACGCTCTTCTATCGTTTTTCTACACTCTAAAAATACTGGGTTGTTTTAACCCAACTTTGGGTCAAATATGGGTTAAATTTTTAAATTACATTTTTAATGTTTGGGTTTGCCCATATTTGACCCAAAGTTGGGTTGAAACAACCGAGCATTTTTAGAGTGTATGTAAATATGCACAAGATGATCATCTTTGGCCGTTGTGCAACGTCTCGCTGCTTTTTCAACACGTCGCGCTCGAGACCTAGTCTTCTTTTGCTTTCAACAGCGCTGCGGTTGGATACTATAATGAGTTGTGTTTTGCAGAGCAAAAGTGCGTTCTGTTTCAACTTCCCTGTATGCCTGTCACTCAGATGTCAAAAAATTTTGTCAAATTGAACAGATAGTTCATCTAAAGTGTGTCTCCTCATGCGGGCGATGAAGACAAAAGAGAAAAAGACAAAATGAGGTTTAAAGATCACTTCTGATGACTGACAGAACAGAAATTAACTGTGTTTTGGAGCTGATGTGTGAATGCTCTCTAACCGGTAAAAAGCCAGAACTCTGTTGCTTGTGTGAACAGCATATTTGTATATTTACCGCTAAAGTAATTCAGGCAATTTTATGGTAATTTACTGGGATTGCTGTGTGAAAAGGGCTATTTTCTAATGTAATCCTTTTTTCAGTATTTTTATAAACACAAATCTGGCTGACTCATTGTAATGTAGCTTCTGTACACTGAACAGCATTTCCTCTGGGATTTCAGACACCGGTTGGTCATTTCTAATTGGATCTTTATGGACTAAGATAAATCTTCCTCATATCTACCCAGCAACAAGAGAAGGAGAATCTCTCATCTTACTATATCATTTTTTATTTGTTTTAGAAGTTTATAATTATTCTCCTCAAATTACTGATTGGGATTATAGGTGTAAGAATAATTCATAAAGTCAAAAAATCCTTGTTTGGATCTGTGACACTTCACTTAAGATGGCAAAGTATCAGAGATCATCATTGCTTCAGATTTATTTTCATTAACTTTATATCCTGAGACTAGTCCATATTTATCCAAACGTTGCATGAGTGCCGGGATGGAGCGAGATGGGTTTATATGAAGAGCGGTATATCTGCTATTTTATGATTTGTCCTCCCTCATCCTCGTTCCCTGAATCCTTACCTTTTGAAGCATGGCTTCTCTCTCCAGCCCTGAAAACATGGTCATGGACATGTACCACTGTATGTTTAAACGGCCACGCAAAATGACATAATTAAGCCATCCACATGTTGTTCTTAAACTGTGTAATTTTCTATTCCTTCAGTGTTAGGTTTCCACAGTGGAAGTGTGGATAGACCATATTTCATGAATGGGAAACAAGGGCTTGTGTTGTTCACTCACAGTTGTAGAGTCAGCACAGGAGGGATTAACCTCACATACAATATTCTGCAACATATTTGACTATCTAGCCAAGTTTGACTAAAAGCCAGTGGTTATTGTCAAAGGTTTATTTATTAAATGATGTGCTGTTTTGTTCCCTGAAGACACATCTCTCTCGTGAACATCTGCTGGTGTTGAAGCTCCACAGGGGTCGGCCTTTCTAATCAAGGTCTGATTGTTCTCTAGTGATTTTGTGTGTTTTTCTCTACAGGGACAAATAAACTATTTCATCAACAAAGGACAGTCTCAAATGAACACACGAATGAACTTTCAGACCAATATATTAGTTTAAAAGGTTTTTCTGAAACAAATTGGTCACCCTTCACTGCATGTAGAGACTTTTTTTAGTCTTTAGCTTACAAGATTAATGCTATTTGTTCTTGCATCAAACCATAGAGAGGGAATGCAATGATGTCACTTCTGCAGTGTTTCACCCATATGAACATTTTACCCCATAATTCAGCATATTGACACAAAATAACTCTTTCACTGCCTGGATCCAGTTGTTTCTCTGGTTCTATTCTGTAAAAATATACCTCAGCTTTCATCAAATGTAGTTGTACAGTCGATTTCAAAGCTTTTTCCTGTTTTAGACGTGTGTTTTTTGCGGCATTCATTATATGCTCATTAGAGTGCAGAATTTGATTAATATGGCCGTCATGATAACCGTCTAAAGAAATATGTAGTGAACATACGAGAATACATCTATATTGCAAAGGTTTTGTATGCACATGTCAGACTGAGCTCCAGGAGGGCCACTGTCCCACAGAGAGAAGCTCTAGTAATCCTGAAGACCTTGATTATCTACTTCAGGTGTGTTTAATTAGGGTTTGGAGGAAAACTCTGCAGGAGAGAGAAAGCCGGATACACACTGTGCGATTTATAATAGACGTTACAATTGCTGCGTGTCACACTGTACGAACATGATCGTCACTGTAAGCCATGTCACACTGTAAGATCTCAGGTGTCATTAATGTCAGACGCCTTTAAAACGGACACAATAAACTCATGCAGAGTTTTACATCATCAATCAATGACGCGTTCGGTGACGAGCTGCGCTATACGCGGGGTTGAAACGGTGGTTACAAAGAAATCTCTAACGTTAATTTTGGTCACGGCTTGTCTTGAAAAACTAAAGCCCTATTCAGGCGGGATTAGCTTTACAAGGCTGGAGGGAATAATGTCATTTTACCACAGGATGTCTGTAATATTAATGGACAATTTGCACGGGATACGATATCTCAGTTAAACCATCAGAAGTGGGAGGAGATGTTCTCACTGCAGAACATGAAATCCACAGGGAGGAGTCAAATCCAGATCCAACTCCTCCCATCTTACATAGACCTAAACCTACCCAACTCCACCCCTCAGATCTGGATCTGACTCCGCCCCTTTCGTGCAGGACTGAGGGTCAAATCCTCGGACACGCCGGATCTCGTCGGAGGTCAACAGTCATTAATCAGCTGTCGTGCACATGTGAAACTAACGATCAAAGACTATGGATTTTAGCCAAGGATCAGAGAAATCTTTTAGGATTTGCTAAATGTGTCTCAGACGGCCAAATCATGGCTAAAATGGCACAGGGTCTCTGGCTTTATGGATATGGGCTGATTCTCAAAACTCAAACGCTTCCGTATTTTCCTTATCCTCCGTCCTGCAGCCTGTGACCCGGACACCGATCCCAGTCCAACATCCTGAAGGACGTCTCAGTTCTCTAACTGCACCGGAGGAGCGAGGAGGTTTATCCTATGTGGAAGGACCTGAGGGTGAACTTGTTTTACCCGATCAGTTGAAATAAACCATCCAATTCAATATATTGTCAATTGTACCCTCTAATAAAGCCTCATTGCCTCAGAATGAGTTGTAGTCACTGAGAAACATCGGTGCCGTTTCATTGGCTGATCCATTACTCAGTGTGTTATTGCTGTAATCTTGAGAAGCTGTGTGTGTGTGTGTGTGTGTGTGTGTGTGTGGAGAGAGGAACAGCGTTAAACCTAAACAACAAGACTAATGCGAACGCACAGCAGTGTGTGTGTGTGTGTGTCTTTACTTAAATTAAGCACATTTTTATGTATTTATTTTAAATAGGTTGACTTTATAGACATTTTTTTCTGATATGGCTGCTAATTCTACGTTTTGATATTTTTTTTTCGTATTTACTTATTTATTTTGTATTTATATGTATTTTACATTTTGGCATAAAAAATACACTATGTAAAACAGGAAACAGCTGGCACAAGATTAGCAGACAAATGAGGCTCCAAACTCCAACTTCAATGCAGTTTTCAGATGATAAGACTATTTAACTATACCAAACATGTTCCAAACAGCTTATGAATGTTATCGATTAGTTAAAGGTTCGATGCCGAAATTAAATTCCTGATTTGACGTTCCTGCGCTCCTTAATGATGCCAGAGCTAAGCCGCTGTACTTTACATTCTCAATCAATACTATGGACCTCCAGTAGGCAGTGAATATTTCCTCTATAGATTTCTCTGCCATGTCCTCAAAACAAATAATTGCACAAACAACATCTATTTACAGCAAGGTCTTCTCAGATGGCCTGAGGGGAGTTTGCTGTGTTCAGGTAAGCAGAGAAGAATGATATTCCTCGCCTTGATAACAACAGCATATATCCCGTTTCCCAGAGGATGGACGACAGCAGCGTGATCTCATTAGTAACTGCAGTTGTTCAAACGTGACGTATGGATTTGGCACACATCATTTTTTTCCCCCATATGCTTGGAGAGACATTAATAAGTACTATATCAACAAATTGACAGAAGTTATATATCTTTAGAGATTAATGTTTAGGACTCCTTTGAGGTTCTTCATTTGTTGTGTTTGTAATATTTATAATATTTTACAATAAGATTAGGGGTGCACAATATATATGGATAGCCAATATATTTTCATTTTTAAAGCTGCAATACCTAAGATTGTACGCCACTAGAGGGCGCTACATTCAAAACAACAACAACGGCTTTGCTTGATGACGACGTGGAGGAACGCGGAATGATGGGAACTGTTGTTTTCAACTCCACCGTGGATAAATCAGTCAGACGGAAATCGAAAATTAGTTGTCATGGATGAGGTAAAGTTCGATTTCTATAAATGTTGCGTTTAATGACATGCTTGTTTTTCATTAAACTGAAATAGCCGCAAGAAATGTCAGGTTTAAAAGTAAATTAGTTATCACAGATGTTACTGTACGAGTCACTGGACGAAGCTATGGTGGAGAGGGTTTGAAGTCAAATCGTTGCTAATGGATCCTGACTTCGCCCTATGCTGCAATATGCAAGTTTAGTTTTGCATTCATTTACAGAAATCAGCTGCTTGAATGACAATTGCTGATGTTATTAGATTTTTCAGGTGAGATATATATATATATATATATAGAATGTATCAGCCAATATATCGGTTGTCGGCATTCATAAACAAATAAAGGGTTATCGGATATCAACCAAAATGTTGATATTGGTGCATCCTAAATAAGATTAAAGTGGTTTGCATTACAGTTATCTCAAACTCAAAAAAATTTTACACTGTTTATTATTTTTGGTTAATTAATACATTTCAAAACATCAAGTTGTATACTTTAGTCAATGTATTATGAACTATGAATTAACATATTTATAAATTAAGGATAATCTAATCATAGATGAACAACACATTTTATGCAAAATGTTGACAATTTGAAGCTCATTGTAAAGTGCTAATGTAGGCTATTTATAATATATAAGATTGATTAAATATTTTTTTGTGGTTTTACATTTAATTGATGTCACAAATTTGGCATGTTATGTTCAACTGTAACGTTTATGTAAAGGATAATCCAAGGCTAGATGTTCAATACATTATTTTATTGCAAAGATTTGCCCGACGTGAAGCCAACAGACTTTACGTTTGAGATGCTTTTACTTGTAATTACATTTCTTGTAGTGTGTGACGCCCAACACTGATCTAAGCATACTAAAAAGTGTTCATATTTATATAAATCAGATCCCATGAGTTTCAGGACTAGCACCAGAAGGAGGAGATGTGAAAGTGTCATCAAACAGGAAGTGACTCAGAATGACTCATTTGTTGCAAACACAAATAAATACAGAGGTTTTGAAGATAATATGGCCAAACAATTAAGAATAAACCTAACATATTTATCCGGAATGATTCACTCTTTAGACTTAAAGAGAATGGCTGAAAAATGAGAAAGTAGAGCTGAAATGAGATGTTTTGACAGTCCTCGGTTGCGTGTTCAATCGGTAGGGTGGGTGTCACACTTCTCTCTCTTTCACTGCACTTTTTAGGCCACGAGTTGAGTGAAAACATCTTTAATTAGCCAGTCTGAGTCTAGGCTCAGAGAATGGCCCTCAGTTAACAATATTTCATATTAATTAAAATGTTAATTAGACAGAATCCCTGAAGCAAGAGTGTGAGTCAGAATACTTTTTATAGGTCATGAGCTTTTCTCCGTCGAACACCATCAATACTCAGAGTCCGCAGGAATACACACGTTTAACTCTCTGCATACAAATATCCCGAGCACTTCATTCATCCTGCTGTTCCGGCTCTCAGTGGAGCGGTCTGATTTGGTTCATTTTCGTAAATATTTAAATAGACTCATTGTAATGTTTCAACTGAAGAAGAAGAGGAAGATGAGGCTCTAAATGCAGTTATTAAATAATAAAGCAAAAGAGTGATATTCACAAAAGAAGGTAACAAACCAACAACAAACTAAACTGAGGGCAATATATACAGTACACTGACAACTAATGAACTAAACAAGGAACAGGTGGAGGAAATCAATGAGTCACCATGGCAACCAATGAAAACAGACTTAGGTAACCAAGGAAACACTAAGGAGAAACAGGAAACAATGAGAAAGAAACTAAAAGTCAATGACACTACATTTTGTGTACAACTTTAGAAGATATGAATCTGAGAGTGATTATCAGCAAACTGTGGAGATAAAGACTTTTTTAAATAGCATAGAAATGAAATCCATAAATCCACTTTGAAAATATGATATCAGGCAAGACACAAAATGCTAAGATAGCAAAAACTGGCATTTAATTCCAACAAAAACTGCATTCAGAATGGCAGTTAAATGAGTTCTTGCTCTAAAATGCAACAAAAGCAGTTTCTTTCACTTCTGCCACTCGAGTTTTAGACACAGTGTACCTATTCATTTCATTCATCTCACTCTCAATAACCTCCTTTCACATCTTACATCTATATTAATGTCTCCGGTTCCCTGACTTTAGAATTAAGACAACATGTGCTGTGTCATCTGTCAAACCGTTTCGAGAAGCAACAGTGAGACGGACAATGCAGAGTTGATCTGAATTAACCCGTTTTCAATTCTTTCAATTCTTGTGCAGTTCTGAGGAAATACGTATTTTTATATTAAGAAAGTCTGGATGGCTGTGACCCATTTATTTGACTTTAAATGAGCAGTTGCTGATTTAACAGATTGGTGCCGAGTAAAATGTAGGTCAAAATTATATTCAGATAAAAAGTTTTTTCATCAGCTACAGTAAAACAGCTATTTTTCAATGACTTTCTGTGACGTTGTTGTTTTAGACTTGAAGTTGCTATAATTGGATGGAAGATTGAGAATCCTACAGAATCCGTTATCAATGTATTAACTTAAAATAATAGTTGAATTAATCACTTAAAATAGTACATTAATAAGCCAATCTTCTAATGCAACATTTCGATTTCCTAATGTCCCTGTGGTCGCATTTTTTAAATATGAATTAAACAATTTTAAATGTTTATTTATTTGTCAGTATCTTTATACACTGTAAAAAAAATCTGTTAAATTTACAGGAAAACCCTGGCAGCTGTGGTTACCAGAGTTTCCTGTTAAAAATACGGTAGCAACATTTTAGGTTTTACAGACTTTGGCCGTATTTAATTTTACAGCAATAAACCGTGTCTCATTATCTGATATAATGTTAATTTACTGAATCTTTTGAAGTATTAATATCTGTTTTTTTTTCAATTGTAATACACTGACTGCCAACAATCACAGCCGTAATGAGAGTCAAATGATCAATCAAAGCTCATCATACTGTAATCAGATCAATCAATCAATAAATAAATAAAATAAATAAAAATATAGAAGCTGCACAGTGTCATTCACACAAACATTAAACACCATCATGGTAACATGTTGAAATTTAAAAAAATGCAATAAGTATTAATTTAACAACATTAAATGTAACATAAAACCCTAATGTACATAACTGATTAGAAAAATAACTTAGAAAATTATGAAGAAACAGTTAAAATACATTAAATGTGAAGTGTCACGCAGGGAATTATGGGAATGTCAATTTACATTTTTTCACTGTAAATCATACAATGACTTCTTCTTTTTCACTTCCAAAAACTGTAAATTTAACAGTATTTTACAGTAAAATTACATTAAACGTACCATTATTTATATCACAGTTATTTACCGTATATAGTAAGGAAACTTTCTGTTAACCAATTAACAGTTTTTCACTGTAGCATTTTTACAGTCTTTTACTGTTAAAATCATGATCATTTTTTACAGTGTACATTTATCATAGACTACGGCAGTCATTAAAACCACCAACAGGGTCATTTTGATTTCATAGTGACTTTAAGGAAACCACTGAAAAGATGCAAGCTTTAAATACACTTTCAAAATCCCTTGCAAAAAAAAAAACCCAAACAAATAATTTTTGGAAGAGATGCTTGAAATATGGCAGGTCGTGAGGTGAAAGACAAAGATGATTTCAATGCATTTCCACTGTTTACCCAATAATTTAGTTATAAAATGGCTTTTATACGGTATAGTTATTTGAATCTGCGAAATGCTGTTGGCAATGATGTGACGGCTCATAAATGGCACTTTAAGGACTCCAGCCCGTAATGCATTTGATTTTGGTGTCATTTTTATTGTGTATTCAGAAGACTAAGCACTTGCTGGCAGAGATGCAGGCGTTCAATCCTACATGCCTTCTAAAACAATCCTCTCTCTAAATCGTCATGATGTTTTCATGAGCTCTTTCCATTGACTCGTGAAGCACAAACATCCCCCATTGTATCAAAATCACTATATTTCTCTCTCCCCTTTCTTCTCCTGGTAGAAATCACTCCCACTCACGTCTCGCAGCGGTTTGGCTTCCTCCGTATCTCCAGCGTCGTGTCAGGAACGCTCTCGGCCATGCAGAACCTGCAGCAAGGCCATTTCTGTATCATGTAAAGTGTTTAAAACATTACACTGTTCTTTTGACGTGTTTAGCGGTGGATGCGTGGCCACGGGGGGGGCTTTGCTTCAGCTGATCTACACTGACGGATCTGTTCTTTCCCAGACGCTCTCGTTGCAGACCGAAGCGCGAAGCCTCGCTTCATTAACGTGAAGGATTTTTATAGGGTGCCATTAAAGGACTTTACATCAACGTCAGCTCAAATTGATTGTTTTTAACGAGAACACGTAAAAGATGCATGCATCTCATTGGTGTTTTTACAATGCAATGTTTCTTTATTGTCCTCATATTCTTCATTCAGTAAGTATGATGCTGACGCAGAGGTCGCAGAGGTCAAATGACCCAAGGAACTGAGATACTGAGATTACATCGTTATTACGCCCTTGAACAAGGTCGTCGAACCCGGATGCTTCCGACAGGCTTTCCCTTGGGTTAGTGCACTGCTCTACCTGCCGTACTGGGGATAATGTGATTATGCATGTACTTTTGCCAAAGGTGAAGTAACCAGTGGTGCTAAAACCACTGTGGCTTTTACTTCCTCAAACTATTATATGGCTTCAGATGATTTTTTTAATAACCTATTCCAATAAGGTATTATATTTGTCAACATTAATAAATGCTTTAGTTAACGCAAACTAACTATAAGCAATCTATATTTTGCAGCATTTATTAATACAATGTTCATTATTCATGCTAGTTTAAAGTACATTAATGTTAACAAATACAACATTTGATTTTAAAAAAATTATTAGTCACTGTTGAGATTAACATTAACTAAGATGCATAAATGCTTAACTAATGTTAATTTTCCTTATTGTGTCGGAAATTCAAGTGAAACTCTTTAGGAACAAGAACACATGTGGGCGGGGCTTGATTGTGTCTGTGTGGAACTGATTGGATGGTTGTGGTTTGCTATTGGCTGATCTCATGTGAGTGACAGGTTATAGCCCCGCCCACATCATCAAAGAAGAGATGCTGAGAGAAGAGAAGAGAGGAACTG
Organism: Hybognathus amarus; assembly: GCA_030378365.1. NCBI lineage: Eukaryota > Metazoa > Chordata > Actinopteri > Cypriniformes > Leuciscidae > Hybognathus > Hybognathus amarus. The sequence goes on along the minus strand of JAQIUQ010003224.1, from coordinate 36,042 downwards.
ATTCTCATTCAACATTATAAACACAGTAATGATGATGTGCACATAAATCATGTAGAATAAACGAGCCCGATCTTAGTATCTATGGCACGAAAAGTTAGTATCTATGGCACGAATGTCATTTCTCGTGGCATTTATACGCCAAAAACAGTTTTTGACTTTTGCGATTTTCAGGTACATATGATACGCACTTTTTGGCGTATAATATGCACAAACTCCCCACCCCCTCTCCCCTAAACCTAACCCAGGGTCTTTTAGTGCGTACCATATACACGCAAAAAAACATTTTTGGCGTATAAATGCCACGAGAAATGACACTCGTCGTATAGATACGCATCTTCATGAGACTGTGTTGAATAAACACTGCTAGACTAAGCATTGAGGGTTAAAATGGAAATTTAGACATCATTTGCCTATTTTTAGTATTTACTTTAAATAAAAATATCTTACCTGGGATTCAAAATAATAAAAACCTTATAAAAGTGTCATACTGACCACAAAAATCCAGTGTACAATTCTATTTGTGCCCTATTAAGGTCTGTGTACAACAAGGATGATAACTATAACGATACAGATGAAGTTCTAAAAATTGCTCTAAATATAAAAGAATATCTGAGTCCACATCACGACTATAACGATAACAGAGCTACACTATCGCTCGAGTCACTGAACGATTGCTTTCCAGCTAATGAACGTTAAAATCATGGACAGCAAATCAGAATCCATATTTCTTTAAAGAGCTCCAGCATTTAAAGGGACAGACGACAAAACAGCAGCGCTTATAATAAACAGAACGATATTGTGTGAACTCTAATATAGTTCTCGTTATAGATCTCGTAATTGGTGTGAATGGGCATTTATCCAGTTCTTCTGAAGCCATGCAATATTTTTGACATGTTAAGTTTGCAATGACAAAAAATACTTTAATTAATGTGAATTAATTTGAAGAATTAGCTTTAAATTCAATTATTATTCAATAATTTTTTTGGACAGTGTTTGTGCATTAATCAATGCAGGTCAAGCCTGTTCCTGTCATGAGCTCTCGGGATTTATATAAGACTACAATTCATTTCCAGCAGGGTCTTCACTTTCATAAAGCAGCTTCTCATCGGATTCCAGATAAGATGGGCCGAATATAAAAACCTTGAGCGCGCTTTATGGCATCCAAACAAACCACAAATCATGACTCTAAAAAGTTTTTTAGGAGAATATGAGGGACATATTGGCTGCTTCCTCAGTCGATTCTCCTTCTCTATGTTTTGTATTTTTTATTTGACGAAAATAAGTAATAAAAAGAAGGCTGTGCTTTAGAGAAACGTAATTTTCATATTTCATGAGCATGGTGTGGAAATCTTGGCGGTTTATGCAGCAGCGTGTCATATCTTTCCTCTCATCCTCAATCAATCATCCGTCGAAATCTGTTCTTCAAACATCAGCTCCCTTAACAGAAAACTGATACGCCTGCTCATACTGGAAACTACTGCACATCTCATTAAAGAAATCCATCTGTAGACAGCCCATGAAGATAGTTTATTAAAATTTGGCTCATTTTGTCTTATATTACAAACTTTAGCTTTTGCTCAGCCATGACAGTAAAATGAAAATCACATCATGTATTTGAAAAGAGTCCAGTGAACATTTAATTATGACTCAAACAAGACGGTGATCCATATATACATCGATCCCTGTGTCACCATGATGAAAGATCTTCTGAAATACAAATCCTGGGTTTTCTCTTGATGGAACGGATTCTCTCCGAACGAATGATTCGTCACATGCAGAAATCATCATTAGCATATCCAGAGATCCATGTCAGTTGTTGTTTTGGGAATATCTCCAATAAATAGCCAATATATCCAAACGTTTGGCCAAAACAACGTCCCAAAGCCTGTGTATGGACGGAAAGTCTTTCCCACACAGATTGCAATATAGAAACATTTCTTTCCTTCCAATTCATTGTAATCATACACATGTACAACTTTTCCTTTCTGAGTAAAAAAAAAGGAAAACAAGAAATGGAAATAAACCATGCGGCTTGTTTTAGTTTACAGTGACTTTTACACAGGCTGTACAAGGCATCAAATATACTCATCTAAAACTTTTGAATTCAATGATTTGATTTTATGATAGCTAACCACAGGTGTCCTGCGTTACTGCGGGTGGACTTAGATTAGGTGTTTTGTCTATTTACAGCACACACAAATGTGGATCATCATCATCATCGTGTGCCCTATTTAAAGTGCCGCCTTAAAGTTATAAAGTTTTATGTAGATCAACCTACTCAAATCAACAAACCTACGCCGTACATTACCATCGATAGCAGCTGCTCTCAAAGTCACACATGCCCATAAATCTGGAGAATTTAGAGGTTCCAGCTGCTTTTATGATTAGTCTTCCAATTATGAAGAGTACAATTTGGCAAGAATCTTGCTGAACAACCTTCTATTGCATGACCCGTCTCATTATTCAAAGACATATCTTGGTGTACTTTTTGTCCAGTGACCTCATTTGAGCGTCAGGATCACACAGCCACCAAAGTACAGACTAACAGTTTACATTACAGGGTCCCTGTTGGAGCCACAAGCCAGAAACATCCATTAGTCAACGCCAACACAGCTATTTGTGTCCTACACCATCAAAACGTCACTGATTTAACACATTTCAGACGTGTATGAGGGTTTAAGAAGGAACTTTTAGGGTTTAAGTTCTCATCATTTACTAAACACTTTACTCATTCCTTATTGGTTTCAAATTTCCATGGGAGTCAAATCAGCATTATTATAACAAGCTGAAACCATGAAAAAACAGTTAACACTTTACAATAAGGTTGCTGTTTCTTCTCTCCAAAAAGGATAAAAGCACCTTCAATGCATCATGAATTAGTCCGTTCTAGTCATGCACTATTATTCGAATCGTATTTTATAACTTTGTGTCATTATTCACTGATAATCCAGCATTACACTCGCCCTCTTTTAAACTTTTAAACATTCAGAAGTTGTTGCCTCAATAATCATTGTAACCAATCTTTGGCTGTGAGAATTGCAGCATGCCAAGCATTATGAAACATCTATATAAGATTATAAGCATACTGCTATAATCAGAATACAAAACATTTGTATCAAATATGTAACAGAGGTTTATTACTGAGGTGAGAAGTGACTTTTTTTTCTGGAGCAAGATAAAAATCGCTATGGGGTCATTTCCTTATGTGACTTTCTTGAGGTTAAAAGCATTTCAAATTGCTATTGTGTTTGCTGTTGGGAGATTCTCATTTGTTGTGTTTTAATCCCAGTGTAATCCCTATACAACTGCCCCGAAAGCCAAAACTGAGAGAACAAACACTACGCACAACTCCGCTATGGGTGAGAAAATGAGTTTTTGAAAACCGAGCACAGATTTGGCATACATGAGGGTCTAATGTGTTTAGTAAACAGTCCTGCAATGTGCCCATCTCAGCAGTCTTTGGTTAAATTATATAAAAACACCTCCAGACATCCATACATGAGCAGAATGTCAAACAGAATGAAATCCATCAACCGCAGCTGCAGATTCCTTTCCAAACATTCCTGTAGGGACGTCTTGTTTTTTGTTTATTACACAGTGTTGGTTAAATGTCACCATCTTATTTCCAACCAATTCTGTCACATTTAAAACATGGTGATGAGAGCGTCAGGTGATGTCATTTTAAAGGGACCATGACATTAGAAAAAGTGGTGCAACAGACCTCAAAAAAATAACGGTTATGATCATTTTTTCTGATCCAAACGATACAATTTCACTCAATGATGGTTAAACTTGCATGCCGAACCTGTGCTTTTGACATATAAGAGGTCTCTGAACCATTAAAACAGCAAGTTTCATGGTTTAAAACGTCCTTCTCATTATAAATGAAGCATTTATTTAGTCAAGCTCCAAAAATGTCTCATTTTGTCATTACGGGATTTGAGACGTCACACGGGCAAATACATTTGCATATGCCCGGCTCCAGAGCAAGACATCGCCCAATAGTTAGACATCATAACACCATAGGCCCCGCCCACTAGTGTTTACTCGCTTAACGGCTGACATTTGCTGACACTGGATGTGAGTGTCGCGTCAAAAGCAAATTAAACTCATTAAAATGACTGAGGCTGTCTACACTGGTACAGCATACAGATGTGTGTTCAGTTTCTGTCGACTACAGGACAAAAAGGAAGAGAGAAAGAACGTTTGCTTTGATCGTACAGTTTAAACATCTGGTTTACATCTCTGTTCAGAAGGATCCCAGGGTCCGAGACAAGCGGATGGTTCATTGTAATGCCGTCTGGGTCAGCGTCTGAGGAGTATATGTTTGTTCGGAGCATTTGACTGAGACACTAAGAAGAGTTCGCACAAGAAACGTTTGTTGACGGATGAAGCAGAAACTGTATTGATCTGACAACAGAAGAATCACAAACCATAATCACTTTATAAACATTGCAAGTGAACCTCAAGGAACAATAAAGTCATTTAAAAAATCCATGGCATGACCCCTTTAATGAACCTTTCAGCCTACATCACGGATATCAGTCTCGATATCAGTCTTTGAAACTAGCAGAACAAGATGTGTCGGTCAGCTTGTTCTGGGAATCAGAGGACGTTTTAGTGACATGTTGTGTTCAGTCACTGAATAAACATCTTCTTTGTGATGTTAAATGACTAGAGTATATGTTTGTTTGGAATAAGTGCCTTTGGCATTAGAACAAGGCTAAAAACACTCATTTTGCGAAGCCAACTCTCCCATTGCTTTAAGGAAAATGGTTCCTTCTTTGATAATTCACAGCACTTTCAAAAATAGAAAGGACAAATGCACACACACGTGTGTGTGTGTGTATACCATTCTATGTTAGCCATGACGTACTAAGCTATTCCTTTTTTAATTAAAATAAAGAGAGGGGAAGAGAAAACCAATCGTAAACAGCTATTGATTTTGTCTGCTTTAGTGGAAATCCATGATACGTGATTTTGAAGATGGTAAACACACTGTGGAAATGACAGTTGCTTCGAGAGGTGAAAAGCAATCATCTTCAGCACTTAAACAGAGGTGAATCATACTTGAGATGTTTGAGGACACAATCACAACATTCAATAGCACTGAAGGTCATGGACCACCTTTAGTGATTTGAAGGTTGAAAGATCAGAACATTTATTTCAATCAATTTGCCCGACCCTCAACTCTCCAACAAAAGTAAGAAGAGCCAAACAAACAACAAGTCTCAACCCACCTACACTGACACGATGCTTTTAAATGACACGATTGTGTGTGATTGAGTTTCCAGCCATAGACTACAACGCTCACATGCTACATGCTAACTGAACATGGAAAGGCATGTGAGTTTACGACGCTACTAACAGGAACGGAGGGCGAAAGGAATATACTCACATTTATTATGCCAAAAATAAACCAAGAGCACATATTTAAGCAAGAACATCTGCATTAATGAAGCTCACTGCAGCTCAATGCAGCGTAAACACGGTGATACCACATCAACAGCGATCCAGAACACAACATGTACGAAAGCCGTGGAGCCGTTACTTTGTTTTCAAGGCTGTTTTTGCATATGAATGAATGGCAGCTGTACAGAGTCAAGGGAATTCGAAATCAAATACTATATATATATATATATACTGTATATCTGTTCATATATTCATATGTTACACAAATATAGACTCTTCGGAGCAATGTATTAAATTCACAGCTGGAGATAAAAGGTAAACAAAAAAACAACCAAAAATATATATGGGGCGCAAGATCCCATAAGAGTCCGTGTCTGAGTGTGTGTGTGTCTTCTGTTTGATTTGGAGCGTGAAGCACGTGTCCACTATGGCAGTTTCCTTCTCCTATTGGCTTTTTAAAGAAAAGTGCTTCTGGTGATGATCATTAGACTACATTGGGTGCAGTGGTTTGAAGTAAGGGTCGGGACGCTCCGTTCAAATAGCAGGCAATTTTCTCTTGGCTCTGAAATAAGAGTGATTCTGGGAAAAAGAGTCACTGTCTTGAAACTATAGCCACGCTTCCCTCAGGAGGCCAGACGTGAGGAGAAGAAGAGCAAGTCCATTCCTTGTGGCTATCCTCGTACCTGTGGGGGAAAACAAAACGACATTGAGCCATTCATTTTTTTAAAGAAAACTTGAAATAAGATAAACATTACAGTGCATAAAGTTATGCTATTTTAAAAATCCTAATTTTTGGGGGAGTCAATCTCCTACACTCAGTTTACATGCATCCAAGGTCAAAAAGCATTTTCATTTTCTCACAATATCCATTGTAACATCTTTTCTCACAGTGTCTGAAACGGTTAGTTTGAAGATTCAGTCTCTCTAAACCCCGCCTCTCTGAGAGCTGCTCGGCTCTGATTGGTCAGACGGTCTAGTCTGCCGTGATTGGTCGATCTTCTCGACGTGAACTTCCAGTCTCAGATAAACTACAGTGTTTGAGGGCGGGGCAAAGAGACGCTGCTCAGCCAATCAAGACCATTATGCAAATGTGTTACATTGTTACATGGGTATCTACAGTAAGACTGTAATTGACGATGACTCAGTTAAGAATCGCTTCTTTTGTTTAGGAGACAATTACTTATTTGTTGTGCACTTTGACCTTTGCAATTCACAAACAGCGATATTACCCACTACATGATAGGTAACTTTAAAATCTTTCACTGAAATAAAACAAAATAAAAGAATCAGACTTGCCTTCTAAAACAACTAAAGCTAAAACTGAAATGAGTATAAAAGCTATATAGACATATGCAACTAAAATGGCAACTAAATCACTACAACTTGAAATCAGATTTTAAAAGTAAAAGTGAATAAAAACTATAATAGCATCTCAAATAACACTGGCACAGAGCAACAAGGAGTTTTATACAGCGCCATCTATGAAATAAACTAATTTCTTTGAGCGTTTTTAGCCATAATACGTTCTGTATGAATATAATGAGGAGTGCACATTCATTTGTGTTACACAAACAATGATGTGTTTGGACAATTTTAGACAAGGTGTTTCATTAGAGTACCTGCACATTTCCAGGTTCGTGGGTTATTTTGGCCCTCATTATGTAAGCTATTGCATTCATTCTGCACGTCTGACAGCATTTAATAACCGTATGTAAATGTGCTCCTCTGACAAACCGTAAAGATGGGCTCCTCGTCCTCCATATAATGTGCACCTTTTTTTAATATTACTATTTTTTTGGACAAAGTGCAATCAAAACATCTCTAAGCCACCCGGGTGCCATGCAGAGAACGCTCTGGTTTTATTGGTCTGCATCTACCTATTCACAGAAGCCTTGTGCTGAAAGCTCCGCACATAAATCAAGCTGAAGACTGCCATTACACCATGAAAAGGGATTAATGCGCACAGCCTTCCTGCACTTTTCTAAAGGCTTTTCAGAGTATTTTTAAAACACCTATGTGCTGACAGATGCGTTACGAGAAAGAACGACTGCAGGTATGTGTCGGAGGCAAGTTTAGAAATGGTTTCATTTAATGAAATGTTGTTTTTTAGTGGTGCAAGAATGTGTAAAAAAAAAGTGGTAACCTGCAATGTATCTTTTTTATGTATGTATTTTTTGGTTTAACCCATTCAAATGAATTTTGTTGGTTTAAGATTTGGTAACTGATTCACCGATATGAAATAAAGTTATATTTTTGATATGAATGAAAGCAGTGTAGGTACACGTTTGTAAATGATGTAAAAATCATGTTCCATTTCTCGCACTGAACTATAAATAAGCCTGAATTTTTGAACTGCATTTCTCCTATTTTTCTCTAGACCTCCTTTGAACAGTGAAATGCGGTGGGATGAAGGCCTAAAGACTTCAAAGCAACTGTGATCTGATTCCACTCTCAACTTATTGCATTCCTGCCTCGACTACAGAGAAGAACAAGGGAAGCTCAAGGATGCATGCTGCCCATAAAACCCCTGAAAACAAGGCAACAAAAAGGAAATGGAAAATGAAATATTCACTAAATCACGGTGACATTTAAGGGATTTTTTCCGTCAGAACAAGCAGGGCAATGTTCCTTAGGGATCTCATTGCCTGAAATAGAGGAGGAACCCCCGTGACCCGCTACTCTTCTCTGCCAGATCTCATTTGCCCCGAGGTGATCAGAGCCGAACGGGAGCGATCCTGAAACGAGCAATCGCATCGGACCGAAGCTTCCCTCCCTCTTCCGCTCGCAGGGGATGATGAATCACTCCTGCCGGGCCGCTTTACCCTGCAACGCGCTGCCGATTATGCACGGCATCTATACGTTCATTACCAGTCGGGTCTGATTAGCTGTAAGGAAGAGTGTGTTCACGCCAGAATGTCATCATCTATAATTACGGCGCGCTGATGTTACGGTACGTGAAGTTCCTCAAAGGTTAACAGAGTTCAAAGTACTCGTGTTAGACGTGTAAAGGTACAATATGAAGCCGTTAATATTGTATAGCTTTGATTCTACACGCTGTACAAATGATACGAATCGAAGAACCTTCATGCAATCAATTTGAGATCATCTTGATGGTGGAGAGATCAGAGCTTGCTTCGTTCTTGCTCTCCATCTTTCTGTGTCTTCGGCTCAAACGGTCAGAGATATTCTCTGATATTTCTGATGGTTCAGGAGGTACGGCAGTAATTCAGGATTTGGTGCTATTCAAATAATGAGCTGAACATTCGGCCACGGCGCACAGCTTGTGACGGCATGAGGAATTTATTGAATTGCAATTCAAATACATCGAGTTTACTCAATTGCATTAGTCTAACATGATGTAAGACAAAACTTGGATAATTACATGAGGTAACATTTTATTTTACAGTGTCCTTGTTAGTCGTTAGATTAGTCGACTAATCCAATTAAAACAATCGCCCGACTGAATCGTGTAATTATTATCCATTTAATGTGTAACCCGTCAGTGAAATGGACCTGGAGCCTCAGACAGAGATGTCATCGTCACACGGGCTCGTTACAGGTTATAATTAGATGTGTCACATGCAGGGGTGTAAAGTAACGAATTACAAATACTCACGTTACTGTAATTAAGTAGTTTTTTTTCAGAAATTGTACTTTTTTGAGTAAGTTTAAAATTGTGTAATTTTACTTTTACTTGAGTACATTTTAAGTGATGTATCGGTACTTTTTCTCCGCTATTTTCCTTCTGTTTGTGGTCGTTACTTGTTACATGCTTGTTCTAATATTATTTTTATCCATCAACGTGATTGGATCGAGTAATCGGTCTCTGAATTAAGGTTTCAAATCAAATTAAGCATAGAAAACTTTAACCGCCTATTCCTGCTGTTACTCGTGACTGCTGTGGAAGTGCATTCTTCACGCATCAATTCAATCCAGATATCAGCGTCTTCCTCTAATATGCTAAGGTACATTTCACATTTCTGCTTAATATGATATTTATATAGGCTGGCCTGTCTACAGGGCCTAACATTTGGTCTGAGGTTGGGGGTATTGCGTGACGAGTTCATAACGCGGTGAATTCCCGCTCCCATTTACTTCACAATCACATTATAGAGAGACGCACGTCACGATCTGTGCACTGCCGCGTCTCGCGCTCGTCATGCTGCCAGATTCAGAATCAGTGCACCAGGTCGTTAACTTGAACTGCATTTCTTAATAAGAAATTAGCACAGCTCGTTATAAACAACGTTTTTTTATTGATCCATTTTACGATCCGTCTTCATTTGGCAAGTGCACTTGAACATGTTGAACTTTTGTTTTTTTGTTTGTGGATGCTGCTGATAAAACAGCTTCGCCTCAAAGACAAAGAGAGAATGTGTGTTTGCTAAATGTGCTAAATGTAGCTGTGTAAAATGTAGGGATGATGCTACCCTTCTAGAACAATGTGCATTTACGTTTAAATTGTAACATATTTAATAGCATGGAATAAAAGTGTGTAATTAGTGTCGGCTCACTATATTAGCCTTTTTCAGGGCATTGGTTGAGGTAATCTGATAATATTAGTGATTCTCATTTATCAAAACACTAACATTGGTACCGTTTTGGAGAGAAATTGGATATTTTTTAATCTCTCTATTTAACCCATCTCTTGGTGTGTGATGCTGAAATATCATATGAGTTTCTAAAGGTTTTTGATTTCTTTGCACAGTTATGCATATTGATATTTTATGTGCAACAATAGCATGCTCAGGCCCATTGGCTTTTCGCCTAATTTTAAATGCTTTTTCCGCCCAAATAGTATGATTTAAATGTTGATGAGTGTACTGATTTGATGCATTTTAACTAATTACAGGGGAAAGTAACTATTGCGTTACTTAAAAAAAAAAAAAAAAAATAGGCCTATGTCAAATAACTTGAATGTCCCCAATATTAAATATGTTAAATTAATGAAATGGATTGGACACTATAGAATAAATTATTATCATAAAACATTGTACACTTATCTACACTATCGCAATGTTGCTGTGGGACAATGTGGGAGACTCCAATAAAATGTAATATATATTTTTAAATATTATCATTACTATGGGGGGGGGCGCAAAAAATCAATCTCGCCTAGGGCAACCAAAGGGATAGAGCCGGCCCTGTTCACAATATAACCCAATTCATATTTTTCTGTGAACGATTAGGAGGAGGATTTTCAGATCATTGTGAAGAAAAAACTCTAGGCAACATTCATTAGTTCACCCCAATGTGTTGGGGTCAACATTCACCCCAAAAACACCTTGGTCCCCAGGAGGTTAAAATTGTCCATTTATGTTCGTGATTTTGCTGCATCCACTCACCAAAATAAATATTTATATATTTACGGTGGGAAATTTACAAAATATCTTCATGGAACATGATCTTTACTTAATATCCTAATGAATTTTTGGCATAAAAGAAAAATTTACAATTTTGACCCATACAATGTTGGTTATCGCCACTAATACACCGCGAGACTCGAAACTGGTTTTGATATCCAGGGTCACAACTAATAACGAAACCATGCAAATGCACATTTTTTTGCAACATTTTCCTTGCAAATGCACATGAATTTTTCTGTAAAACTGGGAGTGTGTTAAGCATGCCAGAAGGTGCGAGTCCCTCACCTGAGCTGTGCTGGTGTGTGTGGGAGTGGGCCGTCTGAGAGGTAGAAGTGGACTGGGATCTCTGGTCTGAGCTCATGTTGCTGTCCTGGCCCAGACCCGGGCTGTTCTTACGGGGTGGTTTCTTGTCGGTCAGGTGCAGCGGCGAGCTCTTCTTCGCGGCTCGGCTCCGCGGCGCGCGGTGGCGTTCACTTTCAGGAACGCTTGAGCCTTGTACTCTTTGAGCTCTCCGTAGTTCGCGTCCGTGACTCTGCATTCGGTACAGGCCCTCGTCGTTCTTGCTCACGCGAGAGATCTGCAGCTTGTGGGAGATGTCGTTGCCTTGGACCTTGACTGTCTGTGAAGAGAACGGAGGATTAATCCTCGCTGCTCCACACACACTTCATCAATGCTAGTGTCTTCGGTTTAGATGCCTTTCGTAAAGATTTTCTCAGAAAATGCCAAGATCAAGTTATTTAAGCCTGATCTGGAACCAGTCCTTCTGTCGTCTGACTGATAGTTTAGAGTTGTTTTATCCAGTGAAAGTCTGTTAGCCTAGTATAATTGGACAAACATCCTCATTCAGCATATGCTTTAAACGTTTTCTGCTGTTAAATATGCTCTGATTATGTCTAGTAAACATAAAAATAACTTTCATATTATTATCATTAATATTTCAACTGGACTGAAGCAACTGAGGTTTCATTTTTTTTTAAACTACAGCTTTAAAACCAAGCATTTCAATATCATAAAGGCATATTATTCACATGCAAATATCGCTATACTGTTATATTTCAGGGATTTACCTCATCATTTCATATTTTTGGCCATATAAATGCAATTACATGTTTTTGCTCAGTTTGGGATGTTCTGAATAAAACTGTTTCTTTTCTCCATATTCTCACTATATCAGATTATACGAGCCATAAAAGACTGATGTATCAAATATGAGACTCAACTTTAAACAATATTTTGTCTAAATGCTCAATAAACTGCAAAACAAAACACAGTCTGACTGTTATTTCATATTTGTGGCATAAAATATTATATGGTCAGTATTGATAAAATTCATATATCAGCTTTATTAAAGGCATTGTTGACCTAAAAATGATCACAGTATCACTGCACACACAGTCTCTCCCGGTACTGACACAGTCTATAATAAGCAGAATCACATACACTTATTTTGGTCCCTTCTTCATCAGGATCAGGATCTGGAATCAGCTCCATCTGAAACAACAAGAACAAGAGGGTTTATGGATATATAAAGTTAAAAAGTGATGCTGTAGTTACACTCATGACACGCTTTGCTCTGAAACACACAGCACAACTGATACACACACACACACACTTAAAGCTACACTGTGTGATTTTTACCCCATCTAGCGGTGAAAAGGTATATGACCATCCAGTGAATATTAGTTTCTGTTCTTCTCAATTCCGATTTCGTTTTAACTCCTACGGTGGCCAATGTAGTCCAAGATTAGCATGGCTTCCATATCGACCTCGTCCATGAGTGTTAACTCAAATGTAAACGTGAAAGGCAAAGCTTGAATTAACGGGTATGTCCCTCTTTGGCTAATGTACTTTAAAGATGGAGGGGCAACATGGCGACCGCCATTAGAACCCCTTACCCGTATGTATTTTCAATGGCATATTATACACTCACAAGATTACTTTACTACTCGAACGAAGTAAATATACATTAATGAGCACATATATTTTTGAAAGAGCTACGTGTTTTTAGCTAAGAATAAACTAAAAGAGTTACACAGTGTTGCTTTAAAGTTATTAATATATGTGCTGTGTCAACTCCCTGTTGGACAGAGGAGAGAGAGCGCGAGTGAGCGAGTGTATTCATACTGCAGAACACCAGTGATGAGTAATGTCACTTGTTCAATTGATTGCCTTTATTTTTCAGTGTTTTATTTTGAATTTATTTAGATTAAACTGTAAAGAACTGTATTACCAGTTTATCAATGACAGTCAGCTGAGATATAGAGCTGCACAAAATGTCATGTTATTATCGACAACTATTATTATCGACACAGTTTTATTGAGATACATTATTTATATTGTATATTTGGTATATTTGGTTGCACTAATTTCTTTGATAGTTTTGTAGCATGTATTGTTAAGTGTGCAAACACTGCATATACGCTTCGCCAAATGTAAATCACCAAACCAGACTGTCCCATCTGTTCATGATTTTGTAAACGGACATTTTATACATTCTGCCTGTGATATTTAAAAAAAAATATATTAAATATTTTTCACTATTGCTCCACATTTATAAGACATTGTGCTTAAAACTGAGCCACTCATTTGTGGGTCAGATTGTTTTAATACATTGTGCACTCTTAGAAAAAAAATATGTTGTGCTGAGAGGATGTCTTTAATTAATCAGCTAATTAACTTGCTGTTTAGAGCACAAAAGGTCAAATAATGGAGAACTGAAAATGGCAACATGTTGATTATCGGCTCAGAAATCCTACGTCTCTGCATCTGTAATTACACAGAGAACAGAAACATCCCAGAAACACCTTGTGTTGACCCGGAATCTGCTCAGGTCCACGACACCATCACACACTCCGTCCACGACACCATAACACACTCAGTCCCACGACACCATCACATCGACACCATCACACACTCCAGTCCCACGACACCATCACACACTTCCATCCCACGACACCATCACACGCTCCGTCCACAGACCCCATCACACGCTCCAGTCCACGGACACCATCACACGCTCCGTCCCACAGACACCATCACACGCCCGTCCCACGACACCATCACACGCCAGTCCCACGACACCATCACACGCTCCGATCCACGACACCACCACACGCTCCGTCCACGACACCATCACACACTCCGTCCCCACGACACCATCACACGCTCCGTCCACGACACCATCACACGCCCCGTCCACGAGACACCATGCACGCCACGCTCCGATCCCACGACCCCATCACACGCTCCGATCCCACCGACACCATCACACGCTCCATCCGCAACACCATGCAGCACGCCCGATCCCACGACACCATCACACGCTCCAATCCACGACACCATCACACAGCCCGTCCCACGACACCATCACGCGACCCCGTGCCACGACACCATCGCACGCGGCTGATCCCATGCAGACGCCACCACGCGGCTCCATCCCACGACACCATCAGCACGGCTTCGATCCACAACACCATCACACGGCTCTGATCCCACGACACCATCAGCACGCCCCGTCCCACGACACCATCACACGCCCCGTCCCACGACACCATCACACGCTCCGTCCACGACACCATGCACGCTCCGTCCACCGACACCATCACGCGCTCCGTCCACGACACCATCAGCACGCTCCGATCCACGACACCATTGACACGCTCCGTCCCACGACACCATCAGCACGCTCCGTCGCCACCACTCATCACGCCCCGTCCACGACACCATCAGCACGCGCCCGTCCACCGACACCATCACACAGCTCCGATCCCACGACACCATCACGCGCCCCGTCCACGAACACCATCACGCGCCCGTTCCACGACACCATCACACGCTCGCGATCCACGACACCATGGCACACGCTCCGATCCCCACGACAACACCACGCACACGCTCCGTCCACGACACCATCACACGCTCCGTCCCACCAGACACCATCACGCCAGCCCGTCCACGACACCATGCAGCACGCTCCGATGCCCACGACACCACTCACACGGCTCGATCCACGAACACCATCACACGGCTCCGTCCCACGACACCATCACACGCTGCTCCGATCCCACGACACCATCACACCGCTCCGTCCACGACACCACTCACACGCTCCGATCCACGACACCATATCACACGCTCGATCCACGACACCATCGCACACGCTCCGATCCCACGACACCATGCACACGCTCCGTTCCACGACACCATCACGCGACTCCGTCCCACGACACCATCACACGCTCCGATCCCACGACACCATGCACACGCTCCGTCCCACGACACCATGCACACGGCTCCGTCCACGACACCATCACACGCTCCGTCCCACGACACCATCACACGCTCCGTCCCACGACACCATCACACGGCTCCGATCCCACGACACCATCAGCACGCTCCGTCCCACGACACCATCACACGCTCCGTCCAACGACACCATCACACGCTCCGTCCACAACACCATCACACACGCTCCACCCCACGACACCATGCATACACTCCATCCCACGACACCATCACACACTCCGTTCCACGACACTCTGTCCCATGACACCATCACACCGCTCCGATCCTCGACACCATCACACGCTCCGATCCACGACACCATCACACGCTCCGTCCACAGACACCATCACACGCTCCGTCCCACAACACCATCACACGCTCCGTCCACACGACACCATCACACGCTCCGATCCCACGACACCATCTCACGCTCCGTCCACAGACACCATCACACACTCCGTCCAACGACACTATCACACGCTCCGTCCACCAACACCATCATACACTCCGTCCCACGACACCATCACACGCTCCGTCCCACAACACCATCACACGCTCCACCCCACGACACCATCATACACTCCGTCCCACGACACCATCACACGCTCCGTCCCACGACACCATCATACGCTCCACCCACGACACCATCACACACTCCGTCCAATGACACTATCACACGCTCCGTCCCACAACACCATCATACACTCCGTCCCACGACACCATCACACACTCCGTCCCACGACACTCTGTCCCATGACACCATCACACGCTCTGTCCCTCGACACCATCACACACTCTGTCCCACGACACCATCACACACTCCGTCCCACGACACTTTGTCCAACGACAACATCACATACTCTGTCCCATGACACCATCACACACTCCGTCCCACGACACCATCACACGCTCCGTCCCACGACACCATCACACGCTCCATCCCATGACACCATCACACGCTCCGTCCCACGACACCATCACATGACACCATCACATACTCCGTCCCACAACACCATCACACACTCCGAACGCTTCAAGATTCGTTATCTGTTTCCTCAGAAGAAGGGGAGCGATGGCGTCTCGGGCACGAGAAATACAGAACAGTGATTCATTAGAACGGGAACAGATGGCACTCCACTTTCTGCTCTTTAAGGAGTCTGAAATGTTCAAAAAGCACCACATCAAAAAACCATCAGCACAAAATCCATCAGGCTAAAGAGGAATGCCGACGACATCGGCCGAATGATGAGATCTGCTGGAGGACATTGCTTTTAAATCAGGCAATAAGGAACAGATTAGATCCATGGTAAACATGTTCATCATTAACGCCAATAATGTCATGTTTGCTTTCGCTCTCAGAGAGTATTATCTGCTCAGGCTTCATCCTGATAACCTTTAGAGTGAACGCCTGGAAATAAGCTCAAATGAAGAGACGTTATGAGCCGACTCCACACTATTTGAACCCGCATTTAAAACCACACATGCTTTATGCATTGGTTCAGTCGGCATCATTTGAGCCAAACGGCCTTTTAAAGAGGAGACCTGACAGGGTTCACAGTGCCCACAGAACATCTCGTCTGACACGTGATATCAGCAACATCTGGATCAGCGCGCTTCACTTCTCTGGGGTTTAGAAGAAGGGCGAGCAAGGATAGAGAAAGGCTTTTGGAGAAGCATTTCTTTAGTGTGATGGTTCACTGAACTGTCAATATCAATAAAGAACCTTTAATTTGACGAGTGTTTGTGTTGATACTCATGACCCTTTTGAAATAATACACTTAATTGCATTAAAAGTAAAAAAAAAACAACTGCAATTGCAGATAATGTAAATGAAGGTCACTTTCTCAACACACTCATGCTTGCTTTTAAAAAGTGCACTTTAATGATGTCAAATTAAAAGTAAATTTTCTTAATTTGACATTTCAATCTTCCGTCATGCTTAAAAGAAGTTAGTGTTAGACCAACAGTGTCTTATTCAATAGTACATTTAAAGTTAATATATTTAAATTGCAACTTCAATATTATAAAAATGTAATTATTAATGCATTTAAATAAATGACAAATTAATTTTCATTAGAAATTAGTGTTTTAAGTTTACCTTCGATGTTTGTCAGTAGATTCACCTTTATTTCAACGTTTCTATGAAATGATATACAAGTCCTGCTAAACTTCAGTTGATTTAATATAAATAATACATTATGATGTTATTGCAATAAGCTTGCAATTAAAGGTCCGAAAGCATAATATATTATAAAAGAATACATCCACAATAAGTACTCTTTTTAAAAGGATGTTAAAGTATATTCGGGTGAAACTGGTCTTTTCAAGTAATTTTACCCTTATTAAAAGGTTTTCCAAGACCATGTACACCATCTGTTCACAGTTCAGTTTCATCCACTACTAAAGACAAGGGAGATAAAATAAGGCGGAAATCCATGAATAAATCCTCTAAAAAATGTGTTTTATAAATGTAATTTGTCATTACACTGTCCAAAGTTAGACAAAAAAATAAATTGGCATATAGAGTAAAACATAATCAAATAATTATAATTTAGTGTTTACTGAGAAGCAAAACTGCACAAGATATTAAAACATCAGTTTTTAGATAGTATTAATTACATTTCTTACCACAATGGCATGTTTTAAACATAAATCAAAATAAATGAATGCTTAGAACAATAAAAAAAGTTAATAATGCATTTGATTTCCTCATGACGTAATTGTTGAAATTGAAATAAATGCATCTTCTTTTAAAGACATTACGCTACGTTTACTGGAAAAGAAATGCAGATGAGATTAATAAGGTTATGGTTTGCAGAAGTCCTGATCTCAGATCAGATGCAGATGTTCTGGTGAAAGCATTGGATAACTCACACACTCCTGCCGTCTCTAACACGAGCTGCAGATCTCCATTACGCGAGATCTTAACAGCGTTTAGCTGGACCTCTCGTTACAATCCAATCCAATTAAACTAAATGTGTTCTAATGAATTTCCAATGTCTATTGCGGCTCTATAGCACTGACTGTGATACCGATACTGTTTCATTCAGTTTAAACTATGTATATATATATATATATATATATATATATATATAAACAAAAGAGGTAAAAGTCATAATTAATAGTGGGAAACGAACCTAAAGGAATATTGTTAGGTTTTCTCCCTTCTATTTCATGAAGGTATTTAATGGATGAATGGAAGCCATAAAAGCACAAAATTAGTCAACGAGTTTTGAATATAGTCTATATCAGGGGTTCTCAACTCCAGTCCTTGCAACCCACTGCTCTGCATATTGTGTATGTCTCCCTTATTTAAAACACCTGATTCAGATCCTCAGCTCGTTAGGATAGACTCTCTGTCCTAACGAGCTGATTATCTGAATCAGGTGTGTTAAACAAGGGAGACATACACAATATGCAGAGCAGTGGGTCGCAAGGACTGGAGTTGAGAACCCCTGGTCTATATGATAGCTTTATGAGAGGAAAGGGTCTGATACACTGTGACTATTAATATCATTACACGTCACAATAATGTTTAATTTGTTAACATGAGCAAACTTTAGCTTGAACTAAATACTTTTTAAATATAATTTATTAATCTTCATTTCATTTACAAATAAATTTTTCAATCAAAATTATATATTAATATTAATGAACTGCGAACTACAAACAAACAATTGTGACACTTTTGCAATAAGTTTAGCTAGTTAACATTAATAATAATCTGCACGTACAGTATACGGTATTTATTAATCTTTCATAATATTCAATAAGCATTTAGTAAGACATTAACTATACATTATTAAAATATTGTTATCATTAGTTAATGCACTGTGAACTAACATGAACAGCTGTATTTTTCATTAACTAATTTTAACAAATATTAATAAATAAAGTAACAAATGTATTACTCATTGTTAGTTCATGTTAGTTAATACATTAATGTTATTAATCGCTATTGTAAAGTGTTCCCAATCAATGAACAACTGTATTAAGGTTAATAAATGCTGAAAAAATAAATGCTCATAGTTAGTGTATGTTAACCAATATTAACAAAAACAAACTTATTGTAAAGAGTAACCTTTAAAATGAGTTTCTAGGAAGAGTATTAAATTAAAGAGCAGCAGTATTTGTATTGCTTTGTTTTGAAAAGAACACATGGCAGGTCTGAGAACAGTTTTAGAGTTTCATATTTGGTCTTCTCACACCACACAAACACTGACCCAGACTAATGCTGACGAGCGATCTCATTGGCTGCCGGATCAGCAGAGCCAATCAGCTTGAGCCATGAGCTAATGATGCGATTGCTCTCGACTAGACACACTCAGTCTGCTCTCACACACACTGTCTTGTTTACGCAGAGCAGCTTAAGCAAGTTATCATTAAGTAATAAGTTCACACTAAGTTTAATAATGTGACAAACAAGCGCAACATGTTTCCATTGCTCTTCATGCATGCAAATGCGCTTCTGCCCGAACAGCGATACCTCTGGCGGCGTTGAGTCATTTGTGATTCTTACGCTCTTCATTACAGCAAACTCTCGTTTTTCATGCCCGCTGAAATTGACTTCTTGTAAAATGTGGCCCTGCAATTATTTTGCATAATGCACAAGGCTCTGAGGTCCCCGACACTGAATTAACGTCAGGAGAAGGATGGCATCATCTATATTAAGATATAAACATATCTCACTTGAATGGCCACAGACGTCAAGCATATTTCAGCATGAAGATGGAGATGAAGCCCTCGATATCTGCAGATGAACCCTGAGGATATCATTATTATCAATCTGCGTATGAGGATATTGAACAGTGAGGGTTTTGTTGTACTCAGGGACTTCACCACACCAGCTCCACATATCCGTTCAACATACAGTTT
This sequence comes from Hybognathus amarus, assembly GCA_030378365.1. Taxonomy (NCBI): domain Eukaryota; kingdom Metazoa; phylum Chordata; class Actinopteri; order Cypriniformes; family Leuciscidae; genus Hybognathus; species Hybognathus amarus. The sequence continues at coordinate 16,105 of JAQIUQ010003224.1, read as the reverse complement.
CATTTTCAGTTTCAGGTTATTACAGTGCTCTTGTATGCCTTGTGAAGGGTGATGCATTATGATGGCCTTGCTTTACATCGGATGAAATACGGCTGAGCCAGCGGATGCAAACACACGAGGAACACACTCCCCTCCTCGCGTATAAGGACATCTGGGGCTGTGCAATGAGTGAGTGTGTGTGTATGTCCGCAGATTTAGAACACTTAAGCAACAATGCACACGGACACAAAGGTAGAGTGTGCAATGATGAATCCACTTAGATTTCACATTAAAAGCATTAGGTTTTGCAATTAATGTCAGTCTTTTCCTCATTACCAGTGTCATTGGAGTTTAAGAGTGTTCATTAAGTGCAGCTTATTATTAATGATAGTTCCATTTTTAACACAAAACAATTTAGCATTTCATATTTTTTTTAAGTATTTATTAAAATAAATACTCAACAAGCTCACCAAAATTCTGCTCACAAAGTTGTATTAGTGTATAAAAGGAATTAAAATAACATCAAATAAACTGTTATTATTTGTATATAGTATATATTTTATACAAACATTTTAATTAAATGAAAATATGAAAATAAGTATTTTTTTATTTTGTAAAAAAATTATAATATAAAATATAACAAAACAAAAAAAAAGCCTATATATATATATATATTATTTTTTTTTTTTTTTTTTTTCTAGGGTTTTACAAAGAATGGTGTGAAAAGGGAAAAACATCCAGTATGCGGCAGTCCTGTGGGTGAAAATGCCTTGTTGATGCTAGAGGTCAGGGGAGAATGGGCCAGACTGATTCAAGCTGATAGAAGAGCAACTTTGACTGAAATAACCACTCGTTACAACAGAGGTATGCAGCAAAGCATTTGTGAAGAAGACACAACACACACAACCTTGAGGCGGATGGGCTACAACAGCAGAAGACCCCACCGGGTACCACTCATCTCCACTACAAATAGGAAAAAGAGGCGACAATTTGCAAGAGCTCACCAAAATTGGACAGTTGAAGACTGGGAAAATGTCACCTGGTCTGATGAGTCTCGATTTCTGTTGAGACATTCAGATGGTAGAGTCAGAATTTGGCGTAAACAGAATGAGAACATGGATCCATCATGCCTTGTTACCACTGTGCATGCTGGTGGTGGTGGTGTAATGGTGTGGGAGATGTTTTCTCGACACACTTTAGGCCCCTTAGTGCCAATTGGGCATCGATTTAAATGCCACGGCCTACCTGAGCATTGTTTCTGACCATGTCCATCCCTTTATGGCCACCATGTCCCCATCCTCTGATGGCTACTTCCAGTTCACTGTACTAAAATGGCCTCAAAGTCACCAGATCTCAACCCAATAGAGCATCTTTGGGATGTAGTGGAACAGGAGCTTCGTGCCCTGGATGTGCATCCCACAAATCTCCATCAACTGCAAGATACTATCCTATCAATATGGGCCAACATTTTTAAAGAATGCTTTCGGCACCTTGTTGAATCAATGCCACGTAGAATTAAGGCAGTTCTGAAGGCCAAAGGGGGTCAAACACAGTATTAGTGTGTGTTCCTAATAATCTTTTAGGTGAATTAGGTGAATATATATATATATATATATATATGAGCCCGTTCTCATCCTTTAGCGTCACATAAAGCGCTTTATGACAAAACGGCGCTATACTTACGCACATGGTACCCTTTATCGTTTATATAACATGCGAACTCAAGGCGTCATAAATCCTTTCAGCGTAATATGAGACTACCCTACCCCACACCTAAACCTAACCATCACAGCGCGTGTTATATAAACGATAAAGGGTACCATGCGCGTAGTATAACGTCGTTTTGTCATATAACGTTCTATATGACGCTAAAGGATGAGAACGCGTTCATATATATGTATATGTGTATGTATGTGTATATATATATATGTATATATATATATATATATATATATTAAAAAATTAATAAAATTAAATCCAAGATCTGCCCAGTGCCATTCATACACACACTCTTTCGTGAGAGCAAACTGATCTGGCGTTGGTTCAGTGAAGACATCATTAGTTGAGTGACACATCCTTAACCGCACATGCAGAATACATCATTACTCTGCTCAACCCATTGAACCCATTTTGAACTGGTTTTCTGCACACAAATCCACTGTTACACAATAAATTGTGTGTGAGTACCAACTCTGCACCACTTTCGAGTTTCAATTGCCTCTCTGCATTGACAGATTGTTGAAACATGTCAAATGTGGAATAGCAACACACTTGTTATGCTGAGAAAGCTTGCTAATGCCCAGAGGGATGATATCATTTACTCGAGGCACAGACACACTGTTGTGCGAGTTATGAATTATTCAGGCCTGTGGAGAGGCAACAGGGCTGTTTAGCAGTGTGTGAATATATGTATATGAAGGAAATTATTGTATTTGACAACTGCTCTCGGAGTGACGCCAGACAGATGTTGTTTATGATTGATTTCGGCTCTTGCAATGTAGTTAACAAGTGTTCCTTGTCACTCGTTGACAAACCTGGAGAAAACAATGCATCTAACTTAGAACCGAAGCTCTGACTGGATATAAGGCTTCTGTTTGGAGAATATTTGTCTAATTAGTTTATTGTAAGAAAGAAATCAGTAGAAAAACATATGTCCTGGCTGAAAATTACTAGTATGTTTATAGACATTTCATTCAACACTCAAACACAACACAGTGTAATGCGTAACACAAAATGCAGGTGTATTCAATACGGAAATTTCCATTTTAAATAGCGGGGTACATTGTGCTTTATTTTTATTGACTTTTCTGAGAGTGATTTATAGAACTTTTCGAAATGTAAAAAGAAGAAAACATATATATAGTTTATATTAAAGCTGCAGTGCATAGATTGTCCTCTTTGTCGCAGTCTCTGTTCGAAATCTGCAATTGTAGTCATCTAGACAGATGACCAGCTTTAAGTGGGTTGTGCCTCGGCACGGCACAGCATGGATGAACACGATATTTGCGGAGAGTGTGTGTCAGTCACCGCCGGTGTGGATACTGGCGTTCGCAGTCACAGATTATACTTTTGGAAGTATGACCAACATAAGAACTTCAACGGGAAATGTCTGAACAAGTAACATCCAGTTTTGTTCTTATGACCAACTAAGGGAGAAAAAATCATTGCAATAAATCGCGCTGATTAAATCTAACGATCACTTATCATATCACGTCAAACCAGGCAAATTATACTTTGTTCTCAAATTGTTAACCAGTTAACCTTCAGTCCGTCGCGGCGGACTGAAGTGTTATTTATTTATTTATTTTATTTAGTCAGTTACAAACAGATTTAACGTTATACCTTGACAAACTATACATCACTAAATAGATATAAGATAAGTTTCAGTATTTGACCTCTACTGTATTCTGAGAAACTTATAGTGACAGTCATTAATTTGTCTTAACAAATTTGACAGTTTGACAGTCTTAATTTGTTTCATATATATATATATATATATATATATATATATAAATATATATATATATATATATATATATATATATATATATATATATATATATATATATAAAGAAGAAGATTATTTAAAACGCTCGACTTACATTATAAAGTTGGTTTGGAACACAAACATGGTTTTAATCTGGTCATGTATTGATGGTGTGCTAAGCTAACATGCTAGCTCGCCCAGGTGCTTTTGCCACGAGAAGTTGTTATTTTATGATTTTTTTTGTTCTAAATAGGAATGCTTACTGAAATATTTCAGTGCATTTGATACAGTCCCAAAGGTGAGAAAAGACTATAAATCTCGATCTCCAACATCCTCACACTCACAGCCGACTAGCCGAGACTCTTCTTTTTGTGTGCAGATGTGTGTGTACAGATGTGACATAATGACGCAAATATATGCTCGAATTTCCCGGAAATCCACCAGAACCACTGGAGTTACAAACATCATCACAAGCATACGGTAAGTCGAAGGCTACGGCAAGCAGAGAGTGCTGAACACTGGCTGGTTATGTACTTGCTCAAGCATTTATTTTGGATCATTTTTAACCTAAAAAAGTAACGTACTGTAGCTTTAAATAATTATAAAATCCCCATATGATGCTATTTTAAAGGTTCCCAATTTTGTTTTAGAGTCTTCTACAGTAACCTAACACAATCACACACGTCAAAAAACAACAACAAAACAAACCCATTAAGGCCCCGTTTACACGATGGAAAAACGCAGATATTTCTCTGCGTTTTGCCCTCTCATTTACACGAAAACGCTGTTTTTATCACTGAAAACGATTATTTCTAAAAACTCCGGGCAAAGTGGAGATTTTTGAAAACGCCGGATATTTGTTGTCGTGTAAACTGGGAGAAACGGCGTTTTAGGTTCTCTCTGTCGATTCCAGGATTCTGATTGGCTTGCATGGCTTTATCCTTAACCCCTACACTGCCGCTTTAGTTTTAGCATAGTTATGATGGCGCTCGACGGCGTATTTATGCGGGTGTGTAAACGATGTTATTTTTAAAAACGGAGAGGGAAAAATATTCGTTTTGCTAAATACCCGGCTTTGTGTAAACGTGGCCTAAAATCAGCTCTTTTCTTACAGTGTCTGAAATGGTGTTTCTCTAAACCCCGCCTCTCTGACAGCTGCTCTGCTCTGATTGGTCAGAAGCCCCGGTCTGTTGTGATTAAGTTGAAATGTCTATTATCATATCTGAATTTCAGCTCTTCCTCAGCGCGTAATACACAGCGATATGAACAGTAACGATAGCATAATTTTTTTCTGTATCATTTTGAGCGTGAAATAATATGTGATTTGTAGATAAAAATGTTTACCATAAGTATTTAGTTCAAATACACAGCGAATTTTAAAAGATAAAGACACTTCTGTAACACTTCTGATAATTGTGCATGTAAGTCTAGCTAAAGCTAACCGGCCAAACATCGGCGTGTTGATGCGGCTTCATCGAATTCTGGAAATACATTTAACAGATAATTCAAGGTTTTTGAACACCACAAGGGTCTGTGGAAAGCAATGCATTGGTCTCTTTATACTTTATTATTCCAAGAGATGAGTAAATGTTGCATTATTAATAGACCTGCTTTTCTCTGCATTCAGCACATTCACTCACTATCACTCAATATCATGATCTTGCGCTGTCCTAATGGACAGGCAAACTCTTGCAACAGCAGAATGACAGAATAAACACACATAGTGCTGCTCCTCGGAGCTGACGGCGACAATAAATGAATCCGACAGCATGGATATACTCTGCAACACACTGGGAGTAATTTACTGTTGCAGGACGGTTGTAGTTTGTAAGACTGTAACCAGTGTGAATATCTAAATCAAATCAAAGAAATCCTGCAATTGTTGTAGTGCATCTACTTTGTCAATACTTCTAGTCGAGCCTGATATTATGATGCCGAGTCACTGCATAAGCTTCCTCTGGATTCCAATAGGACTGCATGGATAAACTTTATTTTTAATGACATTCCAGCTGATGAGGTAAAACATCGTCGTCTGTTCGCTTCATTTCACTGTTCATTGTACACAACACTGGATTTGCAGAGCGATTAAGAGTGAAGAACAGTGCTGTGCCGTCGTCTATATTGGATCTGACAGGAATGGTGCAACACACGGACTCTGAGTCGAACATGTATGGGCGAATCATTCCGGTCGCCATTTTACAACATTGGACGTTTTCAGAACAATTTCCCCCATGTGCATTGATCGGAACCGATGAGTGAGTTGAAACTCATTATAATATGCAAAACTGTTATCCACTCACAGCAGTGGGCGTTTACTCAACACTAAAATAGCCTATAATTTATTCATTTTGATGTTTTTGAATGTAAAAACCAAGTGAACGTCATAAGTTGACCACAGACAACAATATAAAAAAATTAAAAAATGAAAAAGCCCGTTCATGATCCCTCCATGCTCCAACAATGCGCCTGAACACACACTCATTCTCAGACCGGCTGCTCATGGCCACAGATGGCGCTAATCCATTTGGTGTTTAAACAACATGACTAGCTAACTAAAAACTAGCGAAACACACTTGCTAGGCGCTGCATTGCGTCGGGTGTAAGATAGGGCCCCTGAACTACCAAACAATCTCTTATGATCAGCCTTCTTCTTCATATGACTTGAAGGCATTATACATACTTTATTTCTCATTTTTAAACTCTCCCAGCAGTTTTTTTTTCACTCAGCACAGTCTGGTTCTCTACCACACGGGTGTTTTTATCCCAGCCTGAGGTCATTTAGTGTCCGCAGATGTGCCTCAGTGACTGATGTGGTTACCAGTGCTGACAGCTGTGTTATTGATGGTTTCAGCCTCTAACCAGACGTCCCGTTTCCACTGTGAGTGACAGACTGAAACCAGTTCTCTGACTCACAAGAGTCTTCCTGCATCCCTTAACTCCTAGCTTTCTTTTCACAGTCTCTGTTCCTGTAGTTTCCACTGCCTCTTCTCTTCTCCACGGAAAAGCCCAGTCAACCTGATACAGATCTGCCTCACTTTATGAGATGAGTGTTAAAGTACCGCTTTGAAAGGCTCTCCTGCCACAACGAAACAGCACTGCCAAAAAAAAAAAAAATAATTTCCACAAGAAAACAAACAGGACACATCAGGTCAACATTTCATTACTTCATCAAAAGCTAAACTTCATCTGAAACCTGCATGATTATGAAATGACAGATGCGCCGTTGTGGCACGGCCATGACGTCATAAACGTCCGCTGCTCACTCGTTCGGTTTGGATTTCCCCGCTGGAAGACTGACTACCCCACAGAGACAAACAACACGGATGAAACGAACAGCGACAGTGCAGTGTAAGTGTATGAAATGACTGGAAAATGAATATGGAAAGGAGATTGGAGAAATGGATGAAAGTCTGTGTGCTATCATCATCGCGTGTGCACCCACTTTCTATGATAATGGCGAGAAGGAACAAGATGTGGATGAATGACGTGAGAATGTAAGAGTGTGTATATGTGAGTGTACCAGTGCTGCTTCCCCAGCGGTGGCAGCTAATGTGACTTTCTCACAGACTGGTTTGTCAATTGTGTATAAAACGTCCTTGATTCTACATGTATTTGCCCTTTAAGTCAAGCCAAGTCACTTTTACACTCACCTGAAAAATTATTAGTAACACCTGTTCAATTTCTCATTAATGCAATTATCTAATCAACCAATCACATGGCAGTTGCTTCAATGTATTTAGGGGTGTGGACCTGGTCAAGACAATCTCCTGAACTCCAAACTGAATGTCAGAATGGGAAAAAAGGAGATTTAAGCAATTTTGAGCGTGGCATGGTTGTTGGTGTCTGAGTATTTCACAATCTGCTCAGTTACTGGGATTTTCACACACAACCATTTCTAGGGTTTACAAAGAATGGAGTGAAAAGGGAAAAACATCCAGTATGCGGCAGTCCTGTGGGCGAAAATGCCTTGTTGATGCTAGAGGTCAGAGGAGAATGGGCCGACTGATTCAAGCTGATAGAAGAGCAACTTTAACTGAAATAACCACTCGTTACAACCGAGGTATGCAGCAAAGCATTTGTGAAGAAGACACAACACACACAACCTTGAGGCGGATGGGCTACAACAGCAGAAGACCCCACCGGGTACCACTCATCTCCACTACAAATAGGAAAAAGAGGTGACAATTTGCATCTTTTAAAACTGTAAAAAGGTGTTTTTATTTTTTTTTCATGTAAAGTAGGCTTACACTCACAATAGGCTAACGACAAAACGTTTTCTCGCTCATTTGAGTGAACAGCAGCGTTTTACCGTGAGTTAAGACGTTGCCGAGTGGTAAAACTTATGGTTAGTACATTACAGTGACATGGGTTCGAAGCCCGATCAAAACATGGTCTATTGTAGTTACATTTTATATTGAGGTATTAATGCAGAAAGATTTGTCTAGTTCTAAAACTCTGTTACACCATTTAGTATAAAATATTTAGTATTTTTTATGTATAAAAAAAATACCATGCATTTCCATTTTACACTAAAGAAGGAACAAATAGTATCCAACAGACTGACTTCTTATTATATATATATATATACACTTACCGGCCACTTTATTCAGGTACACCTGTCCAGCTGCTCGTTAACACTTAATTTCTAAGCAGCCAATCACATGGCGGCAACTCAGTGCATTTAGGTATGTAGACATGGTCAAGACAATCTCCTGCAGTTCAAACCGAGCATCAGGATTTCAGAAACTGCTAATCTACTGGGATTTTCACGCACAACCATCTCTAGGGTTTACAGAGAATGGTCCGAAAAGAAAAAACATCCAGTGAGCGGCAGTTCTGTGGGCGGAAATGCCTTGTTGATGCCAGAGGTCAGAGGAGAATGGCCAGACTGGTTCGAGCTGATAGAAGGGCAACAGTGACTCAAATAACCACCCGTTACAACCAAGGTGGGCAGAAGAGCATCTCTGAACGCACAGTACGTCGAACTTTGAGGCAGATGGGCTACAGCAGCAGAAGACCACACCAGGTGCCACTCCTTTCAGCTAAGAACAGGAAACTGAGGCTACAATTTGCACAAGCTCATCGAAATTGGACAATAGAAGATTGGAAAAACGTTGCCTGGTCTGATGAGTCTCGATTTCTGCTGCGACATTCGGATGGTAGGGTCAGAATTTGGCGTCTACAACATGAAAGCATGGATCCATCCTGCCTTGTATCAACGGTTCAGGCTGGTGGTGGTGGTGTCATGGTGTGGGGAATATTTTCTTGGCACTCTTTGGGCCCCTTGGTACCAATTGAGCATCGTTGCAACGCCACAGCCTACCTGAGTATTGTTGCTGACCATGTCCATCCCTTTATGACCACAATGTACCCAACTTCTGATGGCTACTTTCAGCAGGATAATGCGCCATGTCATAAAGCTGGAATCATCTCAGACTGGTTTCTTGAACATGACAATGAGTTCGCTGTACTCAAATGGCCTCCACAGTCACCAGATCTCAATCCAATAGAGCATCTTTGGGATGTGGTGGAACTGGAGATTCGCATCATGGATGTGCAGCCGACAAATCTGCAGCAACTGTGTGATGCCATCATGTCAATATGGACCAAACTCCATGAGGAATGCTTCCAGCACCTTGTTGAATCTATGCCACGAAGAATTGAGGCAGTTCTGAAGGCAAAAGGGGTCCAACCCGTTACTAGCATGGGTACCTAATAAAGTGGCCGGTGAGTGTATATATATATATATATATATATATATATATATATATATATATATATATATATATATATCTTATTAATCCCACAAGGGCAATTTGTTTTAGAGCAGAATGTAAGCCCTGTGTGTGTGTGTGTGTGTGTATGTTTCTCCGCTGTGTGTGTGCGTCACACATTAAATGTTTTAGAATGTAACACAACATTCAAATGCAAATATGCGCCCTCCCCCACTTGAAACGGCCGTGTGTCCACCAAAGCGTTTTGGTTTTTCCACAGGTCTGAGGTATGTTTTCAATGGGAGCGCCGCGTTTTTTAAACGCAACAAGTGTACTCAAAGCAGAGATTAGGCTGGCGTTTTAAGTATGTCGTTTTTTCTTAAAATAATTCAAGAACAATACATGGTTTATTTTTGTAAAACTTTAAAACTGGCCTTTACTTTTTCGATTCCTCTGGTAGCTTTTGTTTGAAGGCATTCAATTGCTCCAAAAACACTAAAGTTAGTAAAATTAGCCTACTGCACTTTATCACAACTGGTTACCAGATGCGCTTGGGAAGAAATATCAGACTAAAACGGGAAAAACAAAGACCTAAAACTGAGTTTTGCATTTTGAAACACTGGAGTGTGTTTAAGTGAGAATGGAACAAAACAAAGGAGTTTAGAAACGATGACACAGAGGCTCACGCTCGGCTCTATAATTGGGTGTCATCAGTCATCGACGTGTCCTTCCCTGATTCATCAGCCACTGTTTACACCGGCACGCGGATGCCCAGCGTTGCTGAATGGTCACATGATCCGTGTTTTCAATCGTTTTAATGTGGACAGAGATCAATTCTCATACGCAGATAAAACGCTGGTGTGGACGTAGATCATATTTGTTTTAATTCTCTTTTTAAACGGAAAATGCGGCAGTGCGGACGGGGCCAAAAACTCAATTAGATAAGACTTTCACTTCCTATGGTTTTCAAAGGGGCTGAACTGGAAAAGTAAATTTTGAAATAACGCGCATTTTTAAGCATGTTTAGCAAGATAAGAAAATGGAGAGACTTTTTATTGTTTACTGTTCTATTGTGATGGTATTTAAAAGTTCATGTTATATATGTTAGTGTTTTTACTATGGTGAAGTTTAGAACATGTACTTGAGTTGAGGACCTGCTAACAATGATTCAAATTGCTTTGATAATAATGCAATCACTATGGTGATATCTCTTCTAGATTACAAACACCAAACATCACATGTGTAATTAAAACCTCCTGAACTGATGCCAACGAACTACACACACAACCTGAACTGTTGACAGCAAAACAAACACACACATCTTGAACTGGGCAGCGAAACACACACACAACCTGAACTGAGGGCAGCAAAACACACACACAACCTGAACTGATGGCAGCGAACACACACACACAACTTGAACTCATGGCAGCAAAACACACACACAACCTGAACTGAGGGCAGAGAAACACACACGCAACGTGATACTGAGGCAGCGAAACACACACACAACTTGAACTGAGAGCAGCAAAACACACACACAACTTGAACTGAGAGCAGCAAAACACACACACAACTTGAACTCATGGCAGCGAAACACACACACAACCTGAACTGAGGGCAGCAAAACACACACACAACCTGAACTGAGGGCAGCGAAACACACACACCAACTTGAACTGAGGGCAGCAAAACACACACACAACCTGAACTGAGAGCAGCAAAACACACACACAACTTGAACTGAGGGCAGCAAAACACACACACAACCTGAACTGATGGCAGCAAAACACACACACAACCTGAACTGAGGGCAGCAAAACACACACACAACCTGAACTGAGGGCAGCAAAACACACACACAACCTGAACTGAGGGCAGCGAAACACACACACAACCTGAACTGAGGGCAGCGAAACACACACACAACTTGAACTGAGGGCAGCAAAACACACACACAACCTGAACTGAGGGCAGCGAAACACACACACAACCTGAACTGAGGGCAGCGAAACACACACACAACCTGAACTGAGGGCAGCGAAACACACACACAACTTGAACTGAGAGCAGCGAAACACACACACAACCTGAACTGTTGACAGCAAAACAAACACACACATCTTGAACTGCTGGCAGCGAAACACACACACAACCTGAACTGATGGCAGCGAAACACACACACACAACTTGAACTCATGGCAGCGAAACACACACACAACCTGAACTGAGGGCAGCAAAACACACACACAACGTGAACTGAGGCAGCAAACACACACACCAACTTGAACTGAGAGCAGCAAAACACACACACAACTTGAACTGAGGGCAGCAAAACACACACACAACCTGAACTGAGGGCAGCAAACACACACACAACCTGAACTGAGGGCAGCGAAACACACACACAACCTGAACTGAGAGCAGCAAAACACACACACAACCTGAACTGAGGGCAGCGAAACACACACACAACCTGAACTGAGGGCAGCAAAACACACACACAACCTGAACTGAGGGCAGCGAAACACACACACAACCTGAACTGAGAGCAGCGAAACACACACACAACCTGAACTGAGGGCAGCGAAAACACACACACAACCTGAACTGAGAGCAGCAAAACACACACACAACCTGAACTGAGGGCAGCAAAACACACACACAACCTGAACTGAGGGCAGCAAAACACACACACAACCTGAACTGAGAGCAGCGAAACACACACACAACCTGAACTGAGAGCAGCAAAACACACACACAACCTGAACTGAGGGCAGCAAAACACACACACAACCTGAACTGAGGGCAGCAAAACACACACACAACCTGAACTGAGGGCAGCGAAACACACACACAACCTGAACTGAGGGCAGCAAAACACACACACAACCTGAACTGAGGGCAGCGAAACACACACACAACCTGAACTGAGGGCAGCAAAACACACACACAACCTGAACTGAGGGCAGCAAAACACACACACAACCTGAACTGAGGGCAGCGAAACACACACACAACCTGAACTGAGGGCAGCGAAACACACACACAACCTGAACTGAGGGCAGCGAAACACACACACAACCTGAACTGAGGGCAGCGAAACACACACACAACCTGAACTGAGGGCAGCAAAACACACACACAACCTGAACTGAGGGCAGCAAAACACACACACAACCTGAACTGAGGGCAGCAAAACACACACACAACCTGAACTGAGGGCAGCGAAACACACACACAACCTGAACTGAGGGCAGCAAAACACACACACAACCTGAACTGAGGGCAGCGAAACACACACACAACCTGAACTGAGGGCAGCAAAACACACACACAACCTGAACTGAGGGCAGCGAAACACACACACAACTTGAACTGAGGGCAGCAAAACACACACACAACCTGAACTGAGGGCAGCAAAACACACACACAACCTGAACTGAGGGCAGCGAAACACACACACAACCTGAACTGAGGGCAGCGAAACACACACACAACCTGAACTGAGGGCAGCGAAACACACACACAACCTGAACTGAGGGCAGCGAAACACACACACAACCTGAACTGAGGGCAGCGAAACACACACACAACCTGAACTGAGGGCAGCGAAACACACACACAACCTGAACTGAGGGCAGCGAAACACACACACAACCTGAACTGAGGGCAGCGAAACACACACACAACCTGAACTGAGGGCAGCGAAACACACACACAACCTGAACTGAGGGCAGCGAAACACACACACAACCTGAACTGAGGGCAGCGAAACACACACACAACTTGAACTGAGGGCAGCGAAACACACACACAACTTGAACTGAGGGCAGCGAAACACACACACAACCTGAACTGAGGGCAGCGAAACACACACACAACCTGAACTGAGGGCAGCGAAACACACACACAACCTGAACTGAGGGCAGCGAAACACACACACAACCTGAACTGAGGGCAGCGAAACACACACACAACCTGAACTGAGGGCAGCGAAACACACACACAACCTGAACTGAGGGCAGCGAAACACACACACAACTTGAACTGAGGGCAGCGAAACACACACACAACTTGAACTGAGGGCAGCAAAACACACACACAACCTGAACTGAGGGCAGCGAACACACACACAACCTGAACTGAGGGCAGCAAACACACACACAACCTGAACTGAGGGCAGCGAAACACACACACACACCCTGAACTGAGGGCAGCGAAACACACACACAGACCTGAACTGAGGGCAGCAAAACACACACACAACCTGAACTGAGGGCAGCAAACACACACAAACCTGAACTGAGGCAGCGAAAAACACACACACAACCTGAACTGAGGGCAGCGAACACACACACAACCTGAACTGAGGGCAGCAAACACACACACACAACCTGAACTGAGGGCAGCAAAACACACACACAACCTGAACTGAGGCAGCGAAACACACACACAACCTGAACTGAGGGCAGCGAAACACACACACAACCTGAACTGAGGGCAGCGAAACACACACACAACCTGAACTGAGAGCAGCGAAACACACACACAACCTGAACTGAGGGCAGCGAAAACACACACACAACCTGAACTGAGGGCAGCGAAACACACACACAACCTGAACTGAGAGCAGCGAAACACACACACAACCTGAACTGAGGGCAGCGAAACACACACACAACCTGAACTGAGGGCAGCGAAACACACACACAACTTGAACTGAGGGCAGCAAAACACACACACAACCTGAACTGAGGGCAGCGAAACACACACACAACCTGAACTGAGGGCAGCAAACACACACACAACCTGAACTGAGGGCAGCGAGCACACACACAACCTGAACTGAGGGCAGCGAAACACACACACACAACTTGAACTGAGGGCAGCGAAACACACACACAACCTGAACTGAGGGCAGCGAAACACACACACAACCTGAACTGAGGGCAGCGAAACACACACACAACCTGAACTGAGGGCAGCGAAACACACACACAACCTGAACTGAGGGCAGCAAAACACACACACAACCTGAACTGAGAGCAGCGAAACACACACACAACTTGAACTGAGAGCAGCAAAACACACACACAACCTGAACTGAGGGCAGCAGAACACACACACAACCTGAACTGAGGGCAGCAAACACACACACAACCTGAACTGAGGGCAGCAAAACACACACACAACCTGAACTGAGGGCAGCAGAAACACACACACAACCTGAACTGAGGGCAGCAGAAACACACACACAACCTGAACTGAGGGCAGCGAAACACACACACAACCTGAACTGAGGGCAGCGAAACACACACACAACCTGAACTGAGGGCAGCGAAACACACACACAACCTGAACTGAGAGCAGCAAAACACACACACAACCTGAACTGAGGGCAGCGAAACACACACACAACCTGAACTGAGAGCAGCGAAACACACACACAACCTGAACTGAGGGCAGCAGAAACACACACACAACCTGAACTGAGGGCAGCGAAACACACACACAACCTGAACTGAGGGCAGCGAAACACACACACAACATGAACTGAGGGCAGCAAACACACACACAACCTGAACTGAGGGCAGCGAAACACACACACACAACCTGAACTGAGGGCAGCGAAAACACACACACAACCTGAACTGAGGGCAGCAAAACACACACACAACCTGAACTGAGGGCAGCGAAACACACACACAACCTGAACTGAGGGCAGCGAAACACACACACAACTTGAACTGAGGGCAGCGAAAACACACACACAACTTGAACTGAGGGCAGCAAAACACACACACAACCTGAACTGAGGGCAGCGAAACACACACACACAACCTGAACTGAGGGCAGCGAAACACACACACAACCTGAACTGAGGGCAGCAAAACACACACACAACCTGAACTGAGGGCAGCAAAACACACACACAACCTGAACTGAGGGCAGCGAAACACACACACAACCTGAACTGAGGGCAGCAAAACACACACACAACCTGAACTGAGGGCAGCAAAACACACACACAACCTGAACTGAGGGCAGCGAAACACACACACAACCTGAACTGAGAGCAGCGAAACACACACACCAACCTGAACTGAGGGCAGCAAAACACACACACAACTTGAACTGAGGGCAGCAAAACACACACACAACCTGAACTGAGGGCAGCGAAACACACACACAACCTGAACTGAGGGCAGCGAAACACACACACAACCTGAACTGAGGGCAGCAAACACACACACAACCTGAACTGAGGGCAGCGAAACACACACACAACTTGAACTGAGGGCAGCAAAACACACACACAACCTGAACTGAGGGCAGCGAAACACACACACAACCTGAACTGAGGGCAGCAAACACACACACAACCTGAACTGAGGGCAGCAAAACACACACACAACCTGAACTGAGGGCAGCGAAACACACACACAACCTGAACTGAGGGCAGCGAAACACACACACAACCTGAACTGAGGGCAGCAAAACACACACAACCTGAACTGAGGGCAGCGAAACACACACACAACCTGAACTGAGGCAGCAAACACACACACAACTGAACTGAGGGCACAAACACACACCAACCTGAACTGAGGGCAGCGAAACACACACACAACCTGAACTGAGGGCAGCGAAACACACACACAGACCTGAACTGAGGGCAGCGAAACACACACACAACCTGAACTGAGGGCAGCAAAGCACACACACAACCTGAATTGAGGGCAGCAAAACACACACACAACCTGAACTGAGGGCAGCACAAACACACACACAACCTGAACTTGAGGGCAGCGAAACACACACACAACCTGAACTGAGGGCAGCGCAAACACACACACACGACTTGAACTGATGGCAGCAAAACACACACACAACTTGAACTGAGGGCAGCGAAACACACACA